>JAJOZX010002411.1:335000-649745 GCA_023014485.1 Bathynomus jamesi | reverse complement strand
CCGAACCTAACATAACTAAACCTAACCTAACCTAACCTAACCTAACCTAACCGACCTAACCTAACCGAACCTAACCTACCTAACCTAACCTAACCTAACCTAACCTAACTAACCAAACCTAACCTAACCTAACCTAACCTAACCTAACCACCTAACCTAACCTAAACCCTAAAACCTAACCTAACCTAACCTAACCTAACCAACCTAACCAAACCTAACCTAACCCAAACCTAACTAAACCAACCTAACCTAACCTAACCTAACCTAACCTAACCTAACCTAACCTAACCTATATATTTTACCAGTTTTTTATTTTGCATAAACTTTTTAATAAACTTTAATAAAATGTAAACTTTTTTGGGAACCATTTGCGTGTAATTTACCATGGGTGGAATTTACCATGGGTGGAATTTACTATGGGTGGAATTTACTATGGGTGGAATTTACTGGGTGAATTTTTCGGGGGTGGAATTTACTGGGTGGAATTTACATAGAACGACCTTACTTTGCCCACCCAGAAAATATACTATATCAATGGTAACTGACAAGAGACTAGAAATTAGGGAGCAAGCTATTCAGAAAATAATCCTTTCAAGAACAGGACTTTCAGGTACCAGAAACTTTGAATTGCCTCGAACCTCAATTACAATCTACTGATACACCGAGATGATCGATTGGCAAAAAGAGCTCATTACTCTCACGCTGCTAAACAATTTTAGCGATATGGAGGCTACTACAGGCTCGATGTAAGCCACTGGAGATAGCTTCTTTTCCATGCCACAGTCAAAGTGTGGAAAGGGCAGTGAACCTAGTAACAAAGGCATGTCAGGAAAAAATAGAATATGACAACCGTCAAAAGTTTATCTTAAACTCATTAGAACGAAGGCGAAAACTGCCCAAGGTTGAATGGAAGGCCCAATGGAATGAGTAAGAAACATATAAAATAAAATTTCCTAATGATATTGAAAATTTCTTCCCTTCTGATGTGATAAGGAACAATGGAAAAGTGAATTGAAGTTTAACACATTTATTATTATTATTTAATTATTATTATTATTATTATCTAATTTTTTCTTCTGAATTTATTGTTGTACTTGATTAATTTTCCTAATACTGTACATTATTAAATAAAATATTATACATACATTAATAAAGATTTGTCATCAACAAACTTGAATGCAGAGCAACTCTCGTATAAATGGAATATTCTTCAATATAGGTCAAAAAGTGAAAATTGTGCCAGGGGTAGGAGGCTTTAAACAGCGAAAATAATTTATGAGGGTGTTCCTGTGTTCCATTCGAACCCCTCACAATATGTACCTTTTCAATATAAAATTTAGACCCGGCCTACTATGCATGGTACAAAAGATAACGACGAATATAACTGAAGTATTTCTCTGTACGAATACTTATGAGCGCCAGTGTATAATAATAATAGGACTGATGAGCCCTGTGGTATATCATGTTTGACAAGCGTTTTAGTTGAGCAGACGTATTAAATGATACAAAGTGATATCTATTGGACAATTAGCTTTTAAGCTAGTCATTGATTGCTCCTCTAAACTGAAGCCGTAACAATATAATTTCTTATGTAGAATATTATGGTCTATTACATCAAACGCCTTACTCAAATCCATATAGATTGCTACCATTATTTCTCTTTAGCTATATTTGCATTTTCGATAAGATTTATGGAAAATGCATCTTTTATGTTAACAATTAGGTTTTATCACTATTACATACAGAAAATACTTCGTTCGAGCCGTAAGTTTTACATACATACACAGAGATAACCCTCCAACCTGACCAGTTCTTACAGTATGATAAGCAACGTAATTATTTACTCTATATTATGTAGGTTTTCAATATTACTATTTAACCAGGTTTCAGTGAGAATTATAACACTAAATCTGACCGTAGAAGTTTTCAGCACTTAAATCATTGCCAATAAGTAGTTATAGTTCGTAGGTAAGCTCCAAATATTTAAATTTAGCACTGAAAGATTTTATAAATAGCTTTTTGTAATACAAAGGGATTAAACTCGCTCATCGATGAGAACATGCAATTGCCTACACCAGATTCCTCTTCAAAATACTTTATAGCGAATATAGAGTTTTTTGTTAATGAATTGAAATGAGTTATATCGGGGAGTGGCGACGCTAAAAGGAAGCGAAAGTGGGACCGCCTCCCATGAAATATGTTCGCCTCCCCTAAAACATTCCCTAATTACACTTCCCAGAAGACAATATCAGTACGTGGAGAAAAAACAATAATAATCCAACAAAATATTACCCAGTCTCTGGCAAGCCAAATTGTCTTTCTAGCCAATCACAGTAAAGAATGGTAAAATTTGAAGCTACTTCGTTACCAACAGTACAGCGCCAAATCACCAAACTGATAAGCAAAAATGCATTGGTTTGATGTACTTTTGAAAAACGGCGATTTTCTGCAAAAATTGGAAAAACATTGTCGATTTGGGGATGTGAATTTGGCAATAATCCATGTTTGAAACCTGGCAACCCTACATTGTTATGGCAACGCATGAAGGTGGAGGACGTCGTTTTTGTTCAGGTAAAATTTTTTTGTTTTTTGTTTTTCAGCTTATTTTTCAATAATATGATTATTGTGGTGTCATTGCCAGATTACGAACACAGGCTAGATAAACGAACCGATAATAAGAGACAAGCTAGATAATAAGTCTTTGGTTATTTATCTGTAAGGTACAATTGCGCTCATTATTGCGCTCTTGAATATACAAACGGTTGAACATTACAAACGGTTATAATATTTTATGAATGAATCTGATGTTTAGCGCTGATTGGTTAGTTGACTCATTGCCAAATGTCTTTAGAACATAATTATTTCTGTTCATCACTCTGGTTTACATATTACTAAGGAAACATAAATGAACAATTAAATATAAATTAAAAAAAGGGATATATATTAACAACGAAGTGAATAAAAAATGGTCTTGTAAAAACTTTAAAAAAAAACCTTCAGACGTGATAACAGTGGTCATGGTATTGGCAAGTCTGTCATCCTGAACGAACAGAGCCGTTGGTAGGCATTATTGCGCCCTGAGCAAATTCCAAATTGATTCATTTATTTATTTATTTACATTTAATACTGAACATAGATTCAGATATTATTTTGTTATAAAATAAAAAGAGCAAAAACCTGATATATATAATTACATATATAGGCTGTTTAGGAATAAAAAAATAATGTTTTGATGCATATTAAATCTTAATAACATTATAACATTACCAGATTCATGGGTCTCTGTACGTTTTATACGTCACTGCTTAGAATATCTTCCAATTGGCAAATGGACGACAGCTGAATGGATACTACTGGTATGGCATTGTTATATCCGGAGCAAATGCTATTTCTATGATAGATCAGCAACACTGATATAGTAATAAAGAGTCACTGAGAGAAATATTATTTAGAAACGAAGAATGTTTTATTATAGTAATGTCTAATTAATAATTTTAATAATGTTTGTTTAATAAAGAAGATGATAATATAATGTTTGATTAATGAAGATGATAATATTTAATATGTAAAAATTAAGATAAATGATGGTTTGTTTATTAAAATTATTAAATACGAATGGGCAACACAAGGAGTCGGCCCGCGAAGGCTGGGCTTCTAAAAATACCCGCCAGTCATTCGATTCGGGCAGCGCGATCTGTGTAAGGTGTAACAATGTAGTCGTAACTGTAAATTATTCTTGTGCCTCTCCGACGTAAAAATATTATATTTAAATCTCCCACTCGCGTCCCCCCGTTTATTAAAAGTCATTTCGGTAATTAAATAAAGTATAAAAAGTGGAATTAGAGTGTTAATTACCCCCTTCCCCCTTGCATCAGGCTAACAGTTTTCTGCTAGCTCGGCCGGCTACCACGCATTATAACGCATTTATACAGTATTGGGAAAACGAGTGTTCAGAGAATGATTAACGATAGAAGATAAAATGAAATAAAGAGTATAAAGTTAAAGAAATAAGTAAATATAATAATTAAATAAAGTATTCACTACATTTTTGGTGGCTAGCGGGGCCTACATTATATTTCGTATGAGGCTTACCCACGAGCTATTAATTCGATTAAAAATTGTTTCGGTCCGGTATCATAGCTATAGCAGTAATGAATAATCTGTTTCGATTATTAAAATATCAAAATGCAAAGTATACCCCATGTTTGTAGGGAAATTTCGATTTCCATTCCTTCAATTTCATGGTCAAGGTAATTCAAAATGGCGCCTTGCCTTCGACATCCTTGTAGCGTCTCTTACAAACTTCGCGCCTAAAAATTTCATTTGTTTTTTTCTTTCTTTTCGTGGGAGTCAGTTTGATTCTGAAATGTTCGTTTGTTCCATTTTTTATCGTACGGTTTCGTTAGGTTTCGGAGTCCAGTGACTCAAAATTTCTTTTAGTCGTGGTTTAGTGAGTCGGTCGAAAAATTTACGTCTGACTCAATATTGCTCATAGTCGTCTGTTCGCGACACAGTAAATTCGAGAGTCGTTATTCCGTTAAATTTCGTTCGGTCCATCGGAGAGGAAGTTTTTCAAAATTGATCGTGCTGTCTGAGTGGCTCGTTTCGTTTCTTTTCGTTTCTTGTCTTGTCTCTTCCACTTTGACGCTTGTCTTAAAGCAGCCTCTGTTGTTTGTGTTTAAAATTTTGGAATTAGTAATGATTGTGATAATAATAATAATAATAATAATAATAATGATTAATAAATAAATTTTGCACTTAATTTGTACGAAAGTGAATTATGTTAGTTTAAATACAGTGTGATACGCATTCTATACGGTCAGGTTAAAAATGTTTGAGCGTAAATTTGTAACGCATTTCTAGGTATAATATATATATATATATATATATTGTAATAAAAAAATCGAAATGTTGATCCCCTTCTCTGACACCGGTTTGTAATGAAGAATAAAAATGTCCGTTGTCAGGGAAGACGGCCCCTTATTACAAATTGTTTATTCTCGAAGGTCACTGTAAATGCTCGATAAGTAAATTGAAGTTATAATAGATCTTTCTTTAAGTTAGTGACCCTCTGGGTGAATTCTTTATCTTCCGCTTACTTCTGTACCCCCGATTTTAGTGTGTATTTGATAATGAAATAGTTGGTTTGAATAGCTTTTAATCAATAAATTTAAGTCCCATTTGGTTACAAGTTCAGTCTCGAATTTGAAATATAGTACGGTCAAGTTCAGGTTTTTGCTTAAACTAGTCTTAACCAGGGGCGGCTCGTCGGTAGGCACTGCGGAACTGCAGCACCCCCATGATCTTATGATCTTTATATTTAAATATTTAAAATAGCCTCTCTGATTGTTTTTTTCAATGAACTTTGAGTTTTTAAATCAGATTATATCCTTTTTTCCTTAAACTATTTCAATGCCGAACGAATGAATCACGAAAGTAGCTTCAGCCTTCCCGTGGAACTGCGTACTTAACAGCTCCAGATTTTGTTCGAAACGCTTGAAACCTCGGTGGCGGACGTACGAAGAGCGAGTCAGAATCGCAGGTTTAAGAGGATCCAAAGCACTGTGGACAGAGCAGTGCCGATTTGTTTGTTTGATGTGGTAGTTGTGTTGCTGTATCGTTGGCTAATTCGAAATTTAATTTCCGAATTGCATTTATCAATGATTCGTTATCATTTATTTTTTGTCGTGAGATTGAAGTTAATTTATAAGCACACCAAACAAAAAATTAGTCACCCCTAATAGCACCGATAGTAGGAAGTTCAAGGTCACACAGAGGGCGCTGATGTAGCATTGTAAGTGACAAGTAGCGGTGACGTAGCACACAGGATCAGATCTGTTTCGTAAGGTGGTGAAGAACAAAGTGTGTGTTGGATATAGTCTGCAAAATGGGTCGTGAGGCAGACGTTACTCAGTGGCAAAAAGGAGCCATCGTGTTTGGCAGAGCCCACGGACACAAAATGTCTGAAGTAGCCCAATTTGTTGGTGTGTCAACGCGTACTGTCCAGCGAGTTTACAAAGAGTGGTGTAGTTCGCAATCAACTGCTGACAATCGACGGCGTAACTGTGGCCGGAAAACAATTCTCGACAATAGGGGCCGCCGCCATGTTTCTCGTCTAGTAACTGCAAATCGTTTTCAAACCAGAGAACAATTGCTCCAAGAAACCAATGAGGTTCTCCAGCGACCAATTTCCGAACGGACATTGCGACGAGAACTGCATGCGATGGACATCTGGAGCAGGGTACCACGGAAGAGGCCGCTGTTAACAGCAAGTCACAAATTGGCACGTTATAAATGGGCTCAGAGGCACAAAAACAGGACTGCGGCAGATTGGAAACGTGTAATTTGGTCCGATGAGTCCCGTTTTTGTTTGTTCTCCAATGATGGGAGGCGACGAGTACATCGCAG
Source organism: Bathynomus jamesi (assembly GCA_023014485.1). NCBI lineage: Eukaryota > Metazoa > Arthropoda > Malacostraca > Isopoda > Cirolanidae > Bathynomus > Bathynomus jamesi. Next base: position 643,337 of record JAJOZX010002411.1, on the reverse strand, counting down.
GTCCAATGAAGCCTTTAATCCTGAATGCGTCGAAGGTGTTGTTCAGGCTGGAAACAGAAAGTGAAGCGCAGGAATAGACACCCACGGACTCTGGCGGAACTTCGGGACCGGCTGATGAACGAGTGGCAGCAAATCGATGTTCAGTACATGCACAACCTCGTAGAGTCTCTGCCTTGCCGGATTCGTGCGGTTATCAAGGCCAGAGGCGCCGTCACACGTTATTAGGTACATTCTGAGAGGGGTGACTAATTTTTTGTCCGGTGTGCTTATAATAATTGGATTATTTACAATATATAGCTTTCATTTCTTAGAATATTTTTTCGCTCAGAATAAAAACAGAAGATGGAATTTGTTTATAAATAAAATTTTTGACAAATTCGAAATTACCCGTTAAGTGTAAGTACCCTATAATTGATTTTATGATACTATTTTACTTATTTTTATGACTTAGTGAGTAGTTATCTATTTACTTATTCGACTTTCTCTCTCTCTCTCAATATATATATATATATTATATATATATATATATATATATATATATATATATATATATATATATATAATCGACACAATTGTTCGCAATTTCTGAGGCAGCACCACAATAACTGAAAGTCACGAGCCGCCACTGGTCTTAACATTAATTAAATAATTTAAGTTCTATCGTTGCTCATCCACTACATCCATCGCAGTAGTTTAGGTTAACGGCTCTCACTATTTCCTCATAAACTAAAAATCTCAATATTCTTTCAAAATCCATATCTCGAACTCAAATCTCGAATCTCACTCAATAACTCTCAAATTTAGTTTTCAACGAGCAAATCCTCTCAAGGCCTACTCGGAGAATTACCAAGCACCACCCGGCCTTTCACTCTTTCCCGACGAAGCGCCAGATCTCTTCTGACCGGTCCGCATCTGTTTTCGTACTCTCCCTCCTACGAGTCCAAAACGCGCCGAGGCAAGCATTTAAGAACAAAGAAAAAAGGGGGGGGGTAGCGTCGCACGAGTCGATGAGGACACTCGAGGTTTATCTCAAGGGCTACTTTAAATATTGAAGATAAAACCTGGGGTATTATGGGGAATCAAGTGGCTTGTGTATAACAAATTCGTGCCTTCCAAAAAAAAAAAAAAAAAAAAAAGTGTTGAGTTCCTGAGGGAACTTGAGGCCGAACGAAGGACTTCAATTGTCCGTGAATACGGAAAGATAAATGCTCCGTGAACGGAAATGATTCGTAGTGGAGACACAATTCTCTAAATATGAATTTAAGTTACTTAGGTCTATCCAGATACGTTAGAACTCGTAGTTATAATGAAAATATGAGAATTTCAATCGAACATTAACCTAGTTAAACTTGCTTACTATTTACAAATAAATTGGAAGTTGTCAAATCAATAAGCTAAAAATTAAATTTACATAATAAATACTGTGAGTCAAACGGGCACTCTCTTCAAAAGTTGCCCTATAGTCCTCTATAGTCGTAGAATATCTATCGCAGGCACAAAAGTTTGCCTCGTAACTTATTCCTGAGAAAAATGAAATGTGTATTGACTCACCATTTAGTACAGGAAAAGGTAGGTTTTAGAAAAGAAATACACAGCAAGAAAATCACATTATACGGGGAAATTTTTATTTCTGAATGCCTTATAAGGGCAACGCCTTTCCCTAAATTAAATAATCCGATGTGGAAACGGATCAGCCTTCAATATAGTGTCATTTTCCTTTATGTTAACATCATGAAAACTGCGTCTACCGGTTTAGGACGACTAATTCTTGTAACTTGGGGTGGAAAGTGTTTTCTTTAGGAGGAATAATTCGTACGACGAGTCGCCTAACGACTCTTATTGTTTTCCAAGGGATGACTAAATTTAATTTTTATAAATCTCATAAAGTTCATAAATTTTATAAGTAAAAATGGAAAAAATTTTTTTTTCTTTTTTCTATACTAAAATTTAAATACTCAACCGAAAGACGAAAGCCTACATTACGAGGGCCTACTTTATTAGTTAACTGAATGAAATTATATGAATTTATATTTTGCAGTATAATTTAGTTATCAGGTGCGGTCAGCAATTAATTCGACTGCAAGCCTTACCCGCATCTTCAGCATAATAACAAGTTGGGCAGCATCTGATCTCTATTTACAGAAAGTTGCTTTCGAGAGACTTTCGCAATCTCGCTTTATGACAAAAAATGATATCATAATGGCTTCATAAGTTAATATGCTTTTAAAACAAACAAAGGAAAGCGATAGAGCAGGGAGAAAATTTGAAATACACAGACGGAGAAACTTAATAGTTACATAAAGAGAGGTCATTTCAGTAAGGCTCGTAAATCGAACACTTATCGCTAATTACCAATTCGTTAAGCACTAATCACTGAAGGAAAATATTACTTATTTAATTAAATTAAACACTTATCATTAATTATTAGTTAGTTACGCACTAACTACCGAATGAAGTTATTACTTTAGCAATTCAATTCTACCATGTAGATTTAATTCAATAAATTAAACTACCTTCATTCGGTCGTTTTTTCGTAAGTATTAAAAAATGGGGAAAAACGCAAAGGAGCAAGATGGGAGAAGTGGTTTAAGTCTTAATTACGGGAATGCCCATTTCCTCGTAGCCAACGTTAGGTGCTCATTCTGGCGTGCGATATGACTGAATTGCCGAGGACAATCTTTTGACGAAACTTGGGCTCGTCGGTGAAAAGCGAAATTCATGAGGGGGGCTTCTTGGGGGCGTTGGTGATCTGGTCATCGGAATTTCTTCAGGGGAACTCGATGAAGGGATTTTAAACCTGGCAGTTGCTACTGGTGGAGGATCTCGGAGACAGCATCTCTTTCAGGTCGCAATTCCGATGACGGCGATTCCCAATACGAAACCAAGGGTGAGGGTGGAGTAGGAGACGAAGGAGGTCGTTCCTTCGTCTGACTTCTTGAGGGTGACTCGTCGGAGGTATCGAGTCACATCCCGGAGGTCCATTCCTCGTGACAAGGAAGCGTTGAAGTGGTGTAAGGCTTCTTTCGTAAACGAGGAGTTTACTATGTAAGTGATCTCGAAATCGGGCTTCAGACTGAGACGTGCGCTGAAAGTGTACGTGGGGCCTTGCAGAATTAGGGAGCCCATTGGGTGGAAAAGGACTCCGTGATTTGAGAAGGTTTGCGCCCCAACGTGTATGGCGCATAAGGTTTAGAGGATGGGGATCATGGTTAATTCAGGAGTAAATTCGTTAAGCCGAAACAAAAATATTTTATATGAGCAATGATAAACAAGAAAATTTCTTCTCTCGAAATCTTAATGAATTCTTTTTTATAAATTTTCCACTCGATTCCCCTGAACTCAAGGAATTTAAAGAGAGTTGATTCGGACGCGTGAAACATGCTATCTAGGCATTCACGCTAACCTCTTACTCATCATTAAACTCTGAGTCAGATGTCACGATATTAGAACGTGAAATATTTTATAAACGATATGCAGTGAAAAATGTATGCTACATGAAAAAAAAATAATAAATACGTATAGTTATATGAACATTTTTAACTACAACATGAATCAATCCTTTCATTCAGCTTTCGGAGGGGCGGGGGGAAGATTAATTTGATTTTATATTAAGTGGTAAAAGATTTGTTAAAAGGAAAGAACATTTTTCTTTATTGTCCAGAGGAAGAGTTTAACCAATTTGTTCCCTTTGGTTAATTCGTGTGCGTGTCTTGTTTACTCGTTCGATCGCCTTCTAAACGTTAGCCGATAAGTTCATCTTCTAGACCAGCAATCAGGACTTTTAAATGAGTTCTGGTGGTCGACCTGCGTGTGACCGCAGACTATCCGTTTCTTCGTAACGACAGCGGAAACGGTGCGGTTCGTTTGTCATCTCCCTTTTCCTTTTCGTTTCGTCACTATAATTGCGTTTATTTTTCTGGCGTCCGTAATTCATCTCGTTTGTTTCTTCATCTTCTGTCACAATTTCAGGTTCGTCTCCTTTTCTTCTCTTTCGTCCAATATGGTTTTTAATATATTCCCTTCTTCTGAGTCTACTTTAGGATTTATTACAAATTCTTGTACTTCCCGTCTTTCCGGCTCTGCAGACTTAGGGGTTAACGAGAATTCGCTCATCATTTCTATGTTATAAATTTCCTCTGAAATTTCATCTTCAGACCATTTACGCTTATGGTTCATGACTTGACTGATCTCTTTTTTACTCACTTCTTTCTTGGGTTCTTCGCCGTTGGAAGAGCATTCGTTTGGCGAGCTACCGGGTTTTTTTCCCTTCGCAATCGCAGTATCGTAAAACTTCTTTCGCCAGCTTTGTCCTTTCTCCCGTAACTTTAATTCTATCGTTGGCGGATTCATTTCGCACGACGATAACGGATACATTCCTTTCTTCGTTCACGCAAACTAGTTGCGGTTCTACCCTTAGATTTAAAGGGGTTTCTCTCGCCTCTACGATTAGAGTGGATCCCTCCTTCAACGGGGAAGGAGTCCGTACTTCTAAAATTGCTCCAGCTAAAGGGGCAATGGAAGTGGACCCTCGTACTAATGGGAGAGGGATAAGACCCCTATTCATAACTTAATACTTAGTTAATTTCAAAGGAGGAAATTCAAAATTTAAATGGCTGTAACTTTTTAAGTTTTTATTTCTGCGAAAAATGAGTTGAATTTTCTAATCAGCATATAAAACTGCACTATTGGGAAAAATTGCGAAAAAATCGAATGAAGTGCGTGGAAGTGATATCTTCCCCTAATCGTAACCTAATACTTAGTTGATTTCAAAGTAGAAAATTCAAAATTTAAATGGCTGTAACTTTTAAGTTTTCATTTCTGCAAAAAATTAGTTGCATTTTCAAATCAGCATATAAAACTGCACTATTGAGAAAATTTGAGAAAAAATCGAGTGAAGTGCATAGAAAGAATAAGACCCCCCAATACCTAACCTAATACTTATTTAATTTCGAAGGAGAAAATTCAAAATTTAAATGGCTTTAACTTTTTAAGTTTTCATTTCTGCAAAAAATGAGTTGCATTTTCTAAATCAGCGTATAAAACTGCACTATTGAGAATGTTTGCAAAAAAATCGAATGAAGTGCGTGGAAAGGATAAGACCCCTATTCATAAATGGCTGTAACTTTTTAAGTATTCATTTATGCAAAAAGTGAGTTGCATTTTCTTAATCAGAGTACAAAACGGCAATATTGAGCAAATTTATGAAAAAATCATAAGAAGTGCGTGGAAAGGATAAGACCCCAAAAACCTATCCTAATACTTATTTAATTTCATAGGAGAAAATTCAAAATTTAAATGGCTGTAACGTTTTAAGTTTTCATTTCTGCGAAAAATGAGTTGCATTTTCTAAATCAGCAGGTAAAACTGCACTATTGGGAAAATTTGCGAAAACATCAAGTGAAGTGCATGGAAAGAATAAGACCCCAAATACCTAACCTAATACTTATTTAATTTCGAAGGAGAAAATTCAAAATTTTAATGCTTGTAACTTTTTAAGTTTTCATTTCTATAAAAAATGAGTTGAATTTTCTAAATCAGAGTACAAAACTGCAGTATTGAGAAAATTTGCGAAAAAATCGAGTGAAGTGCGTGGAAAGGATAAGACCTAACCTAACCCTGCCTAACCTAACCTAACCTAAATTATCTCATAAAAGAAAATTACACACTACACCTTTCAAGTCTGTCATTTCGGTTTTTATAAATCCTTCCAGAACTCTTTAAAATCATTCACATGAAAAGTAAATGAGGTATGGAAAAAATAGGTCCTGCTCCAACCAGAGTAGCTTAAACACAACTTAGGCTACGTTGGAGATGGAAAACCTAGGCCAAAGATGAACCAGCCTAACTATTTGTCCATAAACACGACTTCCATACTCTTTTGTTAAACAATTACAGCTGAAATGTCAGCTTATTTAACCTAAATTTAATAACCGAAGGGAAATTTATGAACTTCTTACCTTGAAACTTTAATATGTTTTTTATTTCTTGACACCAATAATGAACATTTTTATTCCGGCCTCCTTCGTCTTACGTTTTTTTTCGTCCTCCCTATTATTCTGCTTATTCAGCTTATGCCAATCTTTTTCTTCTTCTTCCCAAAACCGTGTTGCTATTTCTAGCTATGGGATCTTTTTTTCTTTTCATCCCATATTTGTTTCTTCGTTGGTGTCTTTTTAATTTTTCTCAGCAAGAGTTCATGTTCTCCTTCTGAGTTATTTTTTATTGTTATTATTTATTTTAATGTCAATATGGCTTATCGAAGATTAGGTGGGTCTTCCATTTCGGTACTCCAAAATTTTCCACACATTGGGGCCAGCCAGAAAGGAAAAATTACATGTGAAACCCAATTTTTTCTTTAATATTTGTTAACCCATCTTAGATTACCTAAAATTTATGTTTTATTTGTTATTCCATTTTTGTTTTTCCTCACTTTTTAATATAAAAAGTGTAGCATTTTATAAAGTCCTCACTCTTTCCAAAATGAAAGGGTGTTGCATTTTAATTTATTTTTCATAGGAAATATTACAATACTCCAGCCTTTATCTTTTGTTGTAACATCTGCCTAGCTCGTAGAGCAGTTGAACGTTGTGGTCTACTATTTGTGGTATAGGTTATTGTAGTAGTAGGACTAGTTACATCATTTATTGAACAGGTTAGGTTTGGTATAGTTTGGGTCAAATTTTGATCATCATCAGAATCTATTATAGATTCATCTTCATGATCATTTTTGTTAACAGTAGTTAGTCCTACTTCTAGGGGGTATAAGAGTGATACATCTCTTATAGTTTCACCTGAAGCAGTTTTAAGTTTTACAACCCTGGTTAATCCATCTTCCCCAGTTTTTAGTTCTAAAACTCTACCTAATGGCCAACACTGTCTTGGTGTATTTTGTCTAATTAGAACTACATCTCCTACCCTGATTTCATTAACCCAGTCTTTGTTTTGTATATATTTATGTCTTTCTCTCAACCCAACAAGGTATTCATCACTCCATTGCTTTTTAAATTTTTGTTTTTATATTTGTTATTTATGATAATCTATTTTGCAAATCATGATTATTATCACTCCAAGGTGGATCATCCAAAGAGATATTGTAATCAGGTAGAAGGTTAATGACTTCTCCCTTAATCAAATGATTTGGGGTGAGAGGCTCTACATTATTAATATTATCCCCTACATAAGTAAGAGGTCTGTTATTGACAACATTCTCAATTTCACTAATGAGAGTGAGAAGTTCAAAGAATTCAATTTGTTTTTTACCTATTGATTTCTTTAGGCAATTCTTTATTGTTTGGATATTCCTTTCCCAGATTGCTCCATACCATGGTGATGCAACAGGGATGTTGTGATAGCGTGGGGTAGACACCCCAGTTAGGTTACTTAGGTTCTAGCAAACAATCAAAAGCACTTACCGGTGCGTTGAATTAGGTATTCCTTGAAGCCTACCGTTTTATTCCTGTGTCCCACAACAGCCTACCTAACTCTCTCTTACATTACCAATTTAGAAGCTATAGACATTACCCCTAACTATACTTAAGTACGAACAACTTCCTACCCGATTTGTCACCTTAGATTCATCACCTAATTTTACTCAGCACCAAAGATTAGGTCAGATAGGAAAAAACATGTCTAGGCCAGACCAAAGCAATACGAACACCGTTGGTTCGTTTATGACTTGTCTTGCCAGCTGCTTAGATTTAGTGATATTTACCCTTTAGTGACTTTTAGACTATATACATATATATACATACACGTCACCTCACTCCTCCCCTACAAGTTTAGTCTGTCAGGGGGATGAGGGACCCTAGACGACCTGCGGAGCGGGGTTGATGTAGTAGGATTAGGTGCAACCTGTATAGGCGGGCAAGTTGAACCATTTTGGAGGATCAGTTCTCTCTTCCGGAAGACTCTGGTCCTTCTGCACTTCACGTTCCCATATCTGGTCCTGATGGCGTTTAATAGAACGACCATCTTCTAGTTGGCACTTGAAGGAAACAGGGCCCGTTCTCTCCTGCACAGTTGCAGGAACCCATTTTGGTCCAGCCCCATAGTTGCGAATCACAACTGGATCATTAGGTTTCGCTTCTAGAACTCTCCCTCTTTTAGTGTCGTGGTGGTACAACTTCTGTTTTTCCTGATGGCGTAAAACTCGTTGTTGTAACATTTCGTTTGGACGTAACAAATCAAAAACTGAACGAATTCCCCGGCCAATCAGAAGTTTAGAGGAGACACCCCGTCGTGGTGTGTGGTGTTATTCGATATTTAAACAAAAATTTATCCAACACCACTTGCATTTCCTCCCCACGAGAATGACGCAAGGCCGACTTGAAAGTACGGACCATGTTTTCCGCGAGACCGTTAGTAGACGGGTGGGAAAACACTAGACCGGACATGTCTAATGCCATTTAGGTGGACGAAGGAACGAAATTCCTCACTGGTAAAACAAGTACCATTGTCGGAAACCAGGACTACGGGTAAACCCCATCGAGCGAAAACTGAACGGAGTAAGCGAATAGTAACACCCGAAGTCGTGGAAGTGGTTGGAAAAATTTCCACCCACTTAGAGTAGGCGTCCACAATGACTAGGAAATAAGTATTATTTATAGGACCTGCATAGTCAACATGGATCCTATGCCACGGTATAGTAGGCCATTCCCAAGGATGAAGTGGACTTTTCCTTGGGAGATCTCTGTTCTCTAGGCAGCTTTGACAGGAACGAACCAATGATTCGAGTTCTCCATCTAAACCAGGCCACCAGAAATAAGCTCTCGCCAGCTCTTTCATTTTTGTTGCGCCCATGTGTTCAGCGTGAAGTTCCTTCACTAAATTCGACCTGCCTTTATTTGGAATAATCACTCTGTGGCCCCATAAGAGACAGCCATTTTGAATAGAGAGGCCAGACTGACGCTGAATAAAAGGCTGTAATTCACTCTCAACCTTAGTAGGCCAACCAACTGAGCAGAAATGGATGACCCTAGACAGAATAGGGTCTGATTTTGTCCACTGCTCTATTTGTACTGCAGATACTGGAGTGGATTCCAAAAACTCCACCAAGTGAACCCATTCTGTAGGTATAGGTACACAATCATTTGGATTTTCTAAGGGCAACCTACTTAGCGCATCAGCCGTACCTAGAAGTTTACCTGACCGATGTACTAAGTCAAATTTATAGGCTTGTAGAATCAGTGCCCATCGTTGAATCCTACCTGAGGCCATAACTGGAATATTTTTATTAGGTGAAAATAAACCTAAAAGAGGCTTATGGTCAGTAATTAGTTTAAATTCATGACCCCATAGATAGAAATGAAATTTTTTTTACTGCAAATACTAAGGCTAATGCTTCACGTTCCACTTGTGCATATCGTCTTTCCGTCTCAGTTAGTGTTTCTAGAAGCAAAACAGATAGGCCTATCTACACCATCAATGTGGTGAGATAACACTGCCCCAATTCCATAAGAACTGCTGTCTGCTGAAACTACGAGAGGAAGTTTAGGATCATAATGCACTAGGAGAGTGGACTTTAGTAGTACGTCCTTGGAAGCCTCAAATGCTTCCTTTTGAGTTTTTCTCCCATCTCCACTGTTCCCCAGATCGTAATAGCTTATTTAGGGGTTCAAGGAAAGTCGATGCATTAGGCAAAAATTTCCTATAAAAGTTTAGGAGACCTAAATAAGCTTGTAACTGTGTGATGTTTTGTGGAGGTGGTGCCTTTTCTATTGCTTCTAGTTTATCCACCGTTGGATGAATGTCTGAGGCATCTATGCGGAACCCTAAATATGAAACCTCATTAGTGACCCATGAACACTTTTCTCTCTTTAGCTTAAGTCCGGCATCCCGGAGTCTTTTTAGAACCGTGGTTAATCTAGTTAGGTGTTCTTTTTTAGTCGAACCTGAAATGAGGACATCATCTAGAAAGCAAAGTACCCCTGGAATGTGACCTAGAACTTGGTCCATTGTCCTCTGAAAAATACCCGGAGCCGATGCTATTCCATAGCATAGCCTATTGTACTTATATAGGCCTCGGTGCGTATTTATGATAGTTAATTCTTTAGAGTTTTCATCTAAACTTAGTTGAGCATAGGCTTGGGACATATCGAGTTTTGTGAAATATTTACCCCCAGCAAGAGAGCTAAATAATTCATCAGGCTTGGGTATAGGATAGCAATCTAGAAGGACGGCTCTATTTGCTGTTAAACGGTAATCCCCACATAACCGCACGGACTTGTCCGGTTTTAGTACAGGAACTACTGGGGCAGCCCACTTAGCGTGTGTGACTGGTTCAATAATTTTATCTTTTAGCAGCCTGTCAATTTCTAAATCCCCTTCTCCCGCAGTGCATGCGCAATTGAACGAGCCTTACAAAATTTCGGAGTTACATTAGGGTCTACTTCTATGCAGACCTGATGGCCCTTTAGGTTGCCTACTTCAGGCCCAAAAATAGAAGAAAACTCCCTTAACAATGAGTCTATGTCAGATGGATATGAGAGTGCATGCACATCTGCCTGACCCCTTGGCAAGATTTTGTCAATTGGCATTTTCAAAGCATCAATCCAATCACGGCCTAGTAGAGTAGGCCCTTGCTCATCCACCACTAAAAGGGTTAAAGGATGAGACAAAGTTTCCTGGTTGAGTGTAACTGTGACGTATGCTTCTCCACAAATAGGTATTTGTATGTCCCCGTACTTCTTCAAAATTGTTTTCGATGCATGTAGTTTAGGTGTGTTTTTGAAAATCTTATCAAAAACTACCTTGGACATGACCGTCCGGGCAGCACCCGTATCCAATTCTAGAGGAACTGTAATTCCATTTAGGCCTACCTCTACAATATATGGGCCTGTATTTTTCCCACTTTGCTGCTCATAGAATAGGTACTCCACTCCAATGTTCGAAGTATTTCCCTTTTGAGGATTTATACTAGAAATGTTAAAATTAGAATTTTCACCCTTTGTTTTCTTTGAAAAACACACTTTAGCTATGTGGCCTATTTTACTACAGTTTCGGCAAACTGCTTCTTTAAAAGGGCAATCTTTCTTCCAATGGTGTTTTCCACACCCTGTACATGGCTTAGAAGGCTTAGTAGAATTAGTAGGCTTAGTCGTATTCGCCTCATACCTTTTATTTGCCTGTCTAGTAGGCTCGTTAGGTCTGCCAGGCCTAGAAGATTTAAAGCTATTTACGTGTTGGGCTTTACTACTATGATTTCCAAAAGCTCTAACATCTTTAGCAGCTGCTTCTCTAGCCGTAGCTATTTCTACAGCCTGACTAAAAGTTAGGTCCTGTATGGCTAATAGGGCTCTCTGGGTAGACTCCTCTTTGAGACCCATTACAAACCTATCTCTTAGCATTTCATCTAATTTGTCCCAAAATTTACACGTACGGCTATGGCTTTTTATTCCTGCAACAAACTCTGCAATGATTTCATTTCCCGTCTGATGCCTTGAATAAAATTTGAAACGTTCATAGATGAGAACTACTCGGGGTTTGTAGTGATCGGTTAGGGCCTGTACCAATTCATTATAGGTGCAAGTTTCCGGTGCTTTAGGAGAAACTAGGTCCATAACTAAACCAAACGTTTTAGGGCCTATTATAGTTAAAAAGGTAGGTACTTTCTTAGCATCCGGAATGGAATTTGCCTCGAAAAACAACCTCACCCTAGTGGCATAAGCTTCGAAATCCTCCCCATTGTCTTCGTAGGGGCTTATATGGCCAATCACCGACATGCTAGAGCAAAACCGAATTAGGCCAAATCACGTGAAGTAGGTTAGGTTAGGTTTAAATTTGGTCTAGTTACTCCCCAGTTAGGGCTGAATAGTGAATTTTATTAGAGTTAGGGCTGAGTAGTAATTAGTTTTAGAGTTAGGGCTGAGTAGTAATTAGTTTTAGAGTTAGGGCTGAGTAGGAATTAGTTTTAGAGTTAGGGCTGAGTAGGAATTAGTTTTAGAGTTAGGGCGGCAGGACCTACGCTATAGTACGGTAGCTTACCCACACAAACAAACCAAATCGGACGACCCACTAGGCTACATCCAATTTTCCAAACAACCACTTGAACCCAATAAGCCAAATTAACCCAATGAGCCAAATTTAACCCAATGAACAAAATTTAACCAAATGAGCCAAATCCCATCCTCGTCGCCAAATGTGATAGCGTGGGGTAGACACCCCAGTTAGGTTACTTAGGTTCTAGCAAACAATCAAAAGCACTTACCGGTGCGTTGAATTAGGTATTCCTTGAAGCCTACCGTTTTATTCCTGTGTCCCACAACAGCCTACCTAACTCTCTCTTACATTACCAATTTAGAAGCTATAGACATTACCCCTAACTATACTTAAGTACGAACAACTTCCTACCCGATTTGTCACCTTAGATTCATCACCTAATTTTACTCAGCACCAAAGATTAGGTCAGATAGGAAAAAACATGTCTAGGCCAGACCAAAGCAATACGAACTCGCGTTCGTTCGTTTATGACTTGCTCTTGCCATTCAGCTTAGATTTAGTGATATTTACCCTTTAGTGACTTTTAGACTATATACATATATATACATACACGTCACCTCAGATGTATTTCCATTTTATTTTGTTATTTTGTAGATATGTTATGGTATGTGAATTTTGTAATATGTCATTTATTTGGTTTTCACCAGCCTTGAAATAGGTTGCATTATCTGTCCAAACAATTTTGGGTACAGAATGCTTAGCACAAAATCTTCTAAAGCTATAGAGAAATGATTCTGCGGAGATATCACTCACTATGTCTAAGCTGACTGCTCTAGAAGATGAACAAGTGTAAAGTATGATGTACATTTTTTGTTCTATTGTTCCCAGACCAACAATCAAACTTCCTGTATAGTCTATGCCAACTGTTTCAAAAGCCCTATTAAAGGTGACTCTCTCTGTTGGCAAATCAGGAGGATTGGTCTTCCTGAAAGATCTGGAATGAATCCTTTTGCAGGTGACACAGTTATTCAAAACTGTCTTTACAGTCATTCTGCCTTTGGGTATCCAATACAACTTTCTAATGGCATTTAATGTTTGTGGAACGCCCATGTGATAAAGTTCATTGTGTTTCTCTCTAATAATTAGGGTTGTAATGTGATGGAACCTAGGAAGAAGAAGGGGTTGTTTACTGTTATATGTGATTTGTGATTTGTTTAATCTACCCTTACATCTTAATAAGCCATCTTTGTCAATGTAAAGATTCAAGTTTATTACCACAGAGGGTACTTTGTTCATTTGTTTACCAATTGTTAAAAAATCTATTTCATTTTTGTATTCTGTTTGTTGTATGTGGTTAATCCAATATTTGGTAGCTAGACTTGTATACATTTCATTATCATTATTTCTTTGTTTATTTATTTTCTTTAAACAGTTGTGAATGAATCTGAGACAGTAAGATGTTACCCTTACAAGTTTGCCAAAGTCAGAATAACTGTTATAATCTAATAGTGGCTCAACTTTATTTGTGGTTATCATGTTAAGTTTTACATTAATTTGTTCTGCTGGCCACATTGTTTCATCCTGAATGAATTCAGGTCCATGAAACCAATTTTTGTTGGATTTTAGTAATTTACAGGATAATCCTCTTGTGAGAAAGTCTGCAGGATTTTGTTTTGTTGGAATGTATCTGAAGGTTATGTCCAAATTTTGTCTAGCTTCTTTAATGTCTCTTAATCTGTTACGGACAAAGATGTTTTTTGAGTTTAACTCATCAGAGTTGATCCATGCCAAGCAGATTTGACTGTCAAGCCAAATATATGTAGTTGTGATGTTTACATCATAATAGACTTCATGGAGAAATACTGTTATTTTTACAGCTAGATAACCCGCAAGTAGTTCAAGCTGAGGAATAGTTTTCTTTTGTTTTAAGGGTGTTACTTTCCCCTTGGCATAGATCAAATGGCTGCCATCCTCACCTACAAGGTAAGCGCAACAGCCATACACCTTTTCACTGGCATCACCAAATACATGCAAGGTTTGAGGTGTATCTCTGTGTCCACAAACTCTGGGAATATTTATGTTTTGTATTTATTGAGATCTTTAGCTAACCTTTTCCAGCTATCTTGTTGTTTATTGGTTATAGGATCATCCCAGTCTACTTTCTGTTTCCAAAATTCTTGTAAAAGAACCCTGGATCTGATAGTAGAAGGAAGGAGTAAACCCATAGGATCAAATATTTTTGAACTTTCGGATAAGATCTTTCTTTTTGTGTTAGCTGTTGTATCTAAGGTGTAGCCTTTTGTGCAGAGTGAGTCATGAACTTTAGAATCTGAGTTCAAATCCCAGATCATGCCTAATGTTTTCACCCTGTTTGTTGGTTCTGTTAATCCTTTGTCTTCTGATTTTATTTTTTGATTTAGTCTCTCATTATTTGTGATCCACTCTCTTAATTCAAAATTACCTTCTTTCATTATTTTATCTGCTTTTATGTAAACTTCATTTAATTCTGACTCTGTTTTGGTTGATCCTACAAGGTTATCTACATAGAAGTGATCTTTCAAGAACTGAACAGTTAAATCATTTTCATCATACAAATTTAAGTGATGTTTGATGGTTAAAGCCAGTAAACTAGGACTTGCATTTGCTCCAAACAAAACCACATTAAATTTAAATGTTTTAAACCCTTTATTTAAGTCATATGGATCATTAAACCACAAGAATCTTAGTTGATCTTTGTCATAGTTATTTTTCAGATGAATTCTCAAAAAAGCTTTGCTTATATCACTTTGAACTGCATAGTCATCTAATCTAAATCTTAGAAGGATTTTTACAAGGTCTGAAATAAGATTAGGCCCCTCTATGAGACAGTCATTCAAGCTATGCTTATTGCCATCTTTAAGACTACAGTTATACACAACTCTAAGTTTTGTTGTGGGTGCATCCTTTCTATAGACTCCTGTGTGAGTAAGATAATGGCAGTTGTCTTTTTTAAAGGGGTGATCTTTAACTTCTTCAATGAAGCCTTTTTCTAACTGGTCCTTGAAAACATCATCATACATTTTAATTCTCTTGTCATTTTTTAATCTTTTCATCAAATTATAGAGATGACCTTTAGCTACCTTTAGATTATCATTTAATTTTGGACTATTGATCTTCCAAGGTAGTTCAATTGAATAATGGCCATTTTCATACATGATGGTTTTTCAAAATTTTCACCATTAATTGATTTTCATCTGTATGATCACCATCTTGCACCCCCACTGACTCTAATAGCCAGAGCTGTTGTACACCTTTATCTAATTCTTCAGTTGTTAATGATTTATTTAATATTTCAGTATTTATGTCATTATTTGAGTTGTGTAAGACCTTGTCATAATAGGGCAAGTTTGTTAGTCATATATTTTTATTTTTCATTGTTATTTTATATTTATCTATGTGTCCCAGTGGAGCTATACCCCAGTGAGTATCTAGAGCATCCCATCTCCTATTCTGACTATGCCCTTCTGAATTAAGTGAATATAATCAGCTCCAATTAACATTTGAACATTATCTATTGTATCATCATTTAAATTTCTATCTGCAATTTTATATTGCTTTTTAAGTTGTTGTATTACTTGTTTTAAATTTGGTATTTTAAATTTTTGTTGACCAACTTGTTCAATGACTACTGCTTCTATGTTTGTTGTTTTATTCTCTGTGGGTATATCCAGATCTAAATTGACTGTACTATATTTTTCTTTCTGTTCATTTTCTTTGACAAATGATGTTATACACAATTCTTGTTCATTTTTATGAGTTTGTAGGCCTAATTGATTAACTAATGATTGATCTACAAATGTTTGTTGGGAACAAGAATCTATTAGACATCTTATAGGAGTTGTCCCACCTTTTTATTTTTTAAATCCAAGGTTATTGTAGGTAGGAGTACACTAGAATTTTTATTGACATTATTTATTGATATATGTCCATTAAATGTTTTTTCATTTTTCTTTAGGTTTTGTTTATTTGAATTTTTAAATGAATCACAAAGACAAGAGACATGATTTAAACTTCCACAATTAACACATTTGAATCTTATTTTTGTTTTGCAGTCTTTGTTAGTATGTCCTGCAGCTGTGCATTTAGTACAAAGGTTTAACTGAGAACACCTTTATCCGGGATTCTAAGTCTACATATTTAGTACATCGTGTGCTTGTGATCATCAGCCGAACAAAATTTACACTTACGTACAAATTCTGTCGTAACATTAAAATTTGTAGTGTAGGAGTTAGACCTATCACTTTTTGTTCTGATTTGTCTTTTTGTTGTTGTTGCGGTTGTGGTTTTGTTTGAATTTTCTTTGTTTGGTTTATTTGTGAATCAATCTTTGTTTGTTTATTTGTGAATCAATCTTTGAAGATTTGTACATTGACAAAACATTTGGAAATTCATTCCTTATTTCACCAAGGGTAGGGTATGTATTTCCCGTTATTCTTTGGAAAATATCCCTAATTTGGGTAGGTAAACAATCAAATATTATGGCTTGGATAAACCATGCTGATTTCTCTAGATCTATTCATTATTTTGTAGATGACCTAACATGCATTCAATTTCACAATAGAAATTGTACAGATCCTGATGGTTATCCTTGGCTGGTTTTATATTTTTTAATTTTATTGCTAAATCATTTACTATTTCTTTTATTTAGGAAATTTCTTTCTAGTAATTTGAGAGCTATTTTATATGAACTGCCAATTGCCGGTAAGGCATCAACCAGTTTTAGGGCTGGGCCCTTTAAATAATTAAGCAGATAACTGAATTTGTCAACATCAGATATATAATTTCTTTGTTGCCAATTAAACTATCAAATTTTTCCAGAAAAGACTGAAATTTTGTTCGATCACCCTCAAATATTGGTACTTGTAATGTTGGTAACTTGGCTTTTAGTTGTTTATTGTCATCATCAGAAATGGATACATTTCTGAAGGCCTCAATCAAACTTTGATTTGTAGCCTCTAAATTATTTGGTAGATTATCACTGGTATGCATATGAAATGTTTTTGTCTGCTGTGAGGGTTTTTTCAACTCATATTATATAATTCGACCATGCTGAATTCGAAAATGACATTGGTTTTCCTCAATCAGGTCAGGTTTTTTCTCTATTGGCCATTTATTATAAGTCCAATTTTATCCCCAAATTTATTGATTTTTTTAGCTTAAACACTGTAGATACGAGTAATATTATAAGAACACTCGTGAAAAATGAAAACATTGTGTGAATAAATACTTTTATTCATACAATGAATATGGAAAAAAGTTTATTGAGGAAGGAATGAAGTTTTTTTGGCTTTCCGTCTGTGTTTTTCTTCGGGCACGTCTCGCTTCAAACACCAGCAATAGTCCGCCAGCATATTGATATCCCAGTTTCCCTGGTACCTCTCTTCCATTATTTTGATATCTTGGTGAAATCGTTCACCCTGTTCCTCACTATAATCCCCGCAATTTTCAGGAAAATAGTCCAA
Source organism: Bathynomus jamesi (assembly GCA_023014485.1). NCBI lineage: Eukaryota > Metazoa > Arthropoda > Malacostraca > Isopoda > Cirolanidae > Bathynomus > Bathynomus jamesi. The sequence goes on along the minus strand of JAJOZX010002411.1, from coordinate 625,899 downwards.
GTGGGACCACAAAAAGTGCATTTTTATGGACATGCGCGACCCATGAGCTTTGAAAGCTTCCATCAAGTTTTCGACAACGGACTCGTATTCTGGACTTCTACGCTTGCCAAGAAAATCAGTGACAACTGATTTGAATGCCTGCCAGGCATTCTTCTCAGTTGGAGTCATTGCGTTTTCGAACTGAGTATCCTTGATCAAAGTTCGAATTTGAGGACCATCAAAAACCCCAGCATTTAGTTTAGCATCAGATATATGAGGAAATTTACTCTCTCGATATCGGAATGCTGAACCCTCCTTATTCATTGATTTGATGAAATTTTTCATCAAGCCCAGCTTAATGTGAAGTGGTGGGAGCAAAATTTTTGTTGCTGGTACAAGGGGCACTGAAACGACATTATGCGACCCAGGTTCAAAATTCTCTCTAGATGCCCATTCACGCTGTGCATAGTGCTTCTCATCCGCTCGGCTATCCCATTTGCAGAGGAAACATGGGTATTTCGTGTATCCCCCTTGCATTCCCAATACAAATGCCACAATCTGAAAAAAAATGAAAATATTTAAAGAATTTAGAGAATTTGTTCTATCAGATAAAAAAATCTATGCATTGGACTGTATCACTTCTGTGGGGAAGTTAAGTGTTCTTATACGCTCTCAAATAACCTTTGGAAAAACAACATAGTCAATAGCAATAGTTTACTTATGATATTAGTATTACCTTCAAATCTCCACAGATCCTCCAGTTATGTTGGTCGTATACGAGAGCATCCAGTAAAATTTTCATGTTATCGTAGCTCTCAGTAAGTTGTACGGAATGTGCTACAGGGACTGATGCAACCCTATTCCCAATGTTGAGAAGTACTGCTTTCAAACTTCGTTTAGACGAGTCTATAAATAGCCTCCATTCTGATGCGTTATATGGCAGGCCCAAGGATTCGATTAGCCCCTCAACATTGCAGCAGTACACTAAGGAAGAGGTATTTTCGTGCACTGCAAAAAACTTGCGGAATTCTTCCTCTCGTTTCCTATACCAGGAGAATGTTGTTCCCGGAGCCAGCAAGTTGTCCTCTCGAAGTCGTGAGCCCAAGATCTCGGCAGCTAATTTGGAAAGTCCTAAATCCCTGGTAAGATCATTAAGTTTGGCCTGGTTGAGAGGCCTCGGCTCATTTGAAGTGGTATTTTGAGGTATATACGACTGGGACTGGTCATTGGCATTGGTCATTGATTCATCATCAGAATCATCGAAGTCCAGGGTTTGAGGTGGGTCGGGTATTGGAATTCCAGGACCATGGGGTACAGGTCTCATAGCAGAAGGAATGTCAGGGTATACAACAATGTGTTTATTCTTCTTGTTAACTCCTGAAAATAGAAACACAGAAACATGGATATAAAACTTGCATATGAAATAGAAGAAGCATTCAGACAGTGGCGGCTCGTGAGGGAAGGCTGCGGTCTGTAAGATATGAAATAGGTCGATGGAGTCTGTATATTTTCTTTCTTTTTCATTCATATTGTCCCTTCGGGGGCAATATGAATGAAAAAGAAAGAAATATACAATCATTGTATATGTAAATGTAACTTTTATAACAATATGTATGTGTAAATGTATTTTCTATAACAATATGTATATGTAAATGTATGATTACCATTATGGTGAATATTATGCTATATATGGTGAATATTACATTATGGTGAATATTATGTCAAGTTTCATACGAGGATTTCAAAATATTTAAGAAAAATAAATTTATAAGCCCACCTTGGAGGTTTGTCATGCAGAAATAGCAATCTGTCACGTGATCCTTTCCTTCTCTCCAAATCATGGGAATTCCAAAAGGCAAAGATTTCGCTCTGCCTTTGCTCCATCTTCTCAAATTTTCAATGCACGTCTTGCAGCACATATGAGGGGCGAAATTTTTGTGCTGGTCCCCTAGCTTAATTCCAAAGTATGCTCTATACATTGTCTTCACAAATTTAGTGATTTGGGACTGGTTATTTGGCATGGTAACCGTCCCACATATGTAGCAGAATCTATTGGGATCATTTTTACACGCTCTATTCATTATGAAATATTTTATCTATATGCCTGAAAAGTAAAAAAAGATATTATACAAGTGAAACAAGTGATGATAGATGTTACTGTTCCAATTCCGCTTTGACAAAATCACGAAAAATTCTATTTTACTTATGAGGCCATAGCCGGATAACCTGAGCTGATTGAGAAAAACGGATTGCAGATTCGAAATCAGCAGGAAAAACTCTATAAGAATCACTTACAAAACCCTTGACAGCAAAATTGATGCATACCAGTGTTATCTAAAGCAGCATATAATTCATTTATGTGAGAATCTATTTCAAAAATATTCTCTTCTTGTTCACACAAAAGTGTTGTGTATGTCTCTTCACCAAATTTAACCCATCAGTTTCTGTAACAATTTCCTCATCTATAATTATTATTTCCTGTTTAATTCTATTTAAACCACCCAAAATAGTATCATAATCCCTTTTATTTGGATTTTCTTTGCTATTAAAGCTAGTTAAAAGCCTGGTAATGACTCTCTTCCTTGCTGATCTCTTCCTTTTTAATGATTTAATCTTTGCTTCAATTGCTTCACATTCAGCCATATTTTGTTTATTTTATTTTTCCAAAAATAAGTCCCCAAAATCCCAAAACCCTTTCAACTCTATAAATAAGCTCTATTTTATATTATGTATACAATAGTTAAGCTTTATTTTGGTTAAATAGGCTAGGCTTCGGATTACCCTTATTCTAGAATTTTACCACATTTATGACCAAATGATAAGTTTTGAAGTATTTGAATTATTTCTTATTTTTATTTTTAGTTAGGGCTTCGTAATTTATTATTATTTATATGTAGTAAATATTTGAAAAAGCCAAACATGGAATAAATTCTGTTCAGATGTCAAAATGTTTGATAAGGTGTAATTTTATTTTTTTTGTTTGTTTTTATTTTATTCAAGGTTAAGGTTTTCACAGCAAATAACCCTTCCCCACACGGGCCACCATTAAAGATATGGAAAAAATAGGTCCTGCTCCAACAAGAGTAGCTTAAACACAACTTAGGCTACGTTGGAGATGGAAGACCTAGGCCAAAGATGAACCAGCCTAACTATTTGTCCATAAACAGGACTTCCATACTCTTTTGTTAAACAATTACAGCTGAAATGTCAGCTTATTTAACCTAAATTTAATAACCGAAGGGAAATTTATGAACTTCTTACCTTGAAACTTTAATATGTTTTTTATTTCTTGACACCAATAATGAACATTTTTATTCCGGCCTCCTTCGTCTTACGTTTTTTTTCGTCCTCCCTATTATTCTGTTTATTCAGCTTATGCCTATCTTTTTCTTCTTCTTCCCAAAACCGTGTTGCTATTTCTAGCTATGGGATCTTTTTTTCTTTTCATCCCATATTTGTTTCTTCGTTGGTGTCTTTTTAATTTTTCTCAGCAAGAGTTCATGTTCTCCTTCTGAGTTATTTTTTATTGTTATTATTTATTTTAATGTCAATATGGCTTATCCAAGATTAGGTGGGTCTTCCATTTCGGTACTCCCAAATTTTCCACATGAGGAGACTAACAACTCTTGAACAGATAAAAAGACAACGATACCTTTTACTTGCCTTCCCACCTCTTAATATCCGATACTGGCAAATGTTACTAATTTTATGCGTCAGAGTTGAGATGCTTATGTAACTATGGTTCTGGCGAGATGTTTCTGGTTTATTAATTAGGCAAAACCGTGTACAATAAATGGTTAGTCTCTGGTCTGACTCTTGAAGCTCGCTTCTTTTTTTTCTATTGAAACGTTGAGAGAGTTCTAGTCAATATCTGTTTTTTGTCTTCGATGCGTGGAATGTGAGCTCTCAAAGATTTGTTAGTTGTACAGGGTTTCCCATAAGTCCGGCATCATAGCAAAAAAAAAAAGGCAAAACAAAAGCTTTTATTTACAGAACGTGCTCAATATGTCCACCAGTGTTTTTAATACACAAATTCAGACGTGATACCCAGTCAGCAAACACACGGTGAATGATGTCAGGAGTAATGGTTTTACATGCCCCAATAATGCGCTGCCGCAAATGTTCAACACTCCTACTTTTCTCTGTATATACCAGCGCTTTCAAGTGGCCCCAGAGATAAAAATCTAGTGGCGTAAGATCCGGGCTTCTAGCTGGCCATTCCACAGGCCCTCGACGTCCTATCCAATGACCAGGGAATTGTTGGTACAGGTATTCCCTTACTTGGGTGTTGTAATGTGCAGGAGCGCCGTCTTGCTGGAACCATGTTGGGAAATTTCCTTCTTCGTTCAAGACACTGGGAAATGCTTCTTCCTTGAGCATACGTAGGTAGGTGCCTCCAGTGACATGTTCATCGAAAAAGAGGGGGCCTATGATGCGATCCTTCCAAATGCCACACCATACCATCACCCGAGATGCACCTTGTTCTTTTGAAGAGGTATACCAGTGAGGGTTGTTTCGAGACTAGTAGCGGGTGTTCTGTCGATTTACCTCACCATTTCCATAAAAAACAGCCTCGTCACTGAGCAGCATGGTGGACGGGAAATTGCCATCCCGAGCATAAATTATGGTTTGTAGAAATAAAAAAATATGAATTTCTCCTATGATGCCGGACTTATGGGACACCCTGTATGTATAATATATATATATATATATATATATATTATTTTTTAATGTATATATTTCTCGTTTGTATTTTTTATATTATCGAATGTATCAGGTTGTAACATAAATTCTGCTCGATTAGAAAACGGACGATAGATAATAGAATAACCTAAGATAATGTGAAATAGTTTTAGAAATGTTGCACAATACACGCAGCGACAGGTTCGCACAGGTTTTATCACGATACAGAATGATACAGAATGACTTAGGCTAGTGTAGGCTTAGGCTAGTTTCGGATTAGGCTAATGAATATTTTCTCTGGTGTTTTTCATACAGTTACAACGCCACTCCTACGATATTACAGTAATTGAAAAAACATGGAGCCCATGTGTTGCTGTATGAGTTCCATAAAGGATCTAACGCTAGTGAATCCGCAAAAAACATTCAAAGAGTTTATGGAAATGATGTTGTGTGCGAATGGATGTGTAGGAGATGGTTTGAGAAGTTCAGAAATGGAGACTTCAGTCTGAAAGATTATCAACGAACAGGACGACCAAATGAGTTAGATGAAGAGTTGCTGAAAGTTAAAATGGAGGAAAACCCAACAGTAACTGTAAGAGAACTTGGCCTGCAACTCGGCGTTAGCCATTTGACCATTCATAGCACTGGTATGCATCAATTTTGCTGTCAAGGGTTTTGTAAGTGATTCTTATAGAGTTTTTCCTGCTGATTTCGAATCTGCAATCCGTTTTTCTCAATCAGCTCAGGTTATCCGGCTATGGCCTCATAAGTAAAATAGAATTTTTCGTGATTTTGTCAAAGCGGAATTGGAACAGTAACATCTATCATCACTTGTTTCACTTGTATAATATCTTTTTTTACTTTTCAGGCATATAGATAAAATATTTCATAATGAATAGAGCGTGTAAAAATGATCCCAATAGATTCTGCTACATATGTGGGACGGTTACCATGCCAAATAACCAGTCCCAAATCACTAAATTTGTGAAGACAATGTATAGAGCATACTTTGGAATTAAGCTAGGGGACCAGCACAAAAATTTCGCCCCTCATATGTGCTGCAAGACGTGCATTGAAAATTTGAGAAGATGGAGCAAAGGCAGAGCGAAATCTTTGCCTTTTGGAATTCCCATGATTTGGAGAGAAGGAAAGGATCACGTGACAGATTGCTATTTCTGCATGACAAACCTCCAAGGTGGGCTTATAAATTTATTTTTCTTAAATATTTTGAAATCCTCGTATGAAACTTGACATAATATTCACCATAATGTAATATTCACCATATATAGCATAATATTCACCATAATGGTAATCATACATTTACATATACATATTGTTATAGAAAATACATTTACACATACATATTGTTATACAAGTTACATTTACATATACAATGATTGTATATTTTCTTTCTTTTTCATTCATATTGCCCCCGAAGGGACAATATGAATGAAAAAGAAAGAAAATATACAGACTCCATCGACCTATTTCATATCTTACAGACCGCAGCCTTCCCTCACGAGCCGCCACTGTCTGAATGCTTCTTCTATTTCATATGCAAGTTTTATATCCATGTTTCTGTGTTTCTATTTTCAGGAGTTAACAAGAAGAATAAACACATTGTTGTATACCCTGACATTCCTTCTGCTGTGAGACCTGTACCCCATGGTCCTGGAATTCCAATACCCGACCCACCTCAAACCCTGGACTTCGATGATTCTGATGATGAATCAATGACCAATGCCAATGACCAGTCCCAGTCGTATATACCTCAAAATACCGCTTCAAATGAGCAGAGGTCTCTCAACCAGGCCAAACTTAATGATCTTACCAGGGATTTAGGACTTTCCAAATTAGCTGCCGAGATCTTGGGCTCACGACTTCGAGAGGACAACTTGCTGGCTCCGGGAACAACATTCTCCTGGTATAGGAAACGAGAGGAAGTTTTTTGCAGTGCACGAAAATACCTCTTCCTTAGTGTACTGCTGCAATGTTGAGGGGCTAATCGAATCCTTGGGCCTGCCATATAACGCATCAGAATGGAGGCTATTTATAGACTCGTCTAAACGAAGTTTGAAAGCAGTACTTCTCAACATTGGGAATAGGGTTGCATCAGTCCCTGTAGCACATTCCGTACAACTTACTGAGAGCTACGATAACATGAAAATTTTACTGGATGCTCTCGTATACGACCACCATAACTGGAGGATCTGTGGAGATTTGAAGGTAATACTAATATCATAAGTAAACTATTGCTATTGACTATGTTGTTTTTCCAAAGGTTATTTGAGAGCGTATAAGAACACTTAACTTCCCCACAGAAGTGATACAGTCCAATGCATAGATTTTTTTTATCTGATAGAACAAATTCTCTAAATTCTTTAAATATTTTCATTTTTTTTCAGATTGTGGCATTTGTATTGGGAATGCAAGGGGGATACACGAAATACCCATGTTTCCTCTGCAAATGGGATAGCCGAGCGGATGAGAAGCACTATGCACAGCGTGAATGGGCATCCAGAGAGAATTTTGAACCTGGGTCGCATAATGTCGTTTCAGTGCCCCTTGTACCAGCAACAAAAATTTTGCTCCCACCACTTCACATTAAGCTGGGCTTGATGAAAAATTTCATCAAATCAATGAATAAGGAGGGTTCAGCATTCCGATATCGAGAGCGTAAATTTCCTCATATATCTGATGCTAAACTAAATGCTGGGGTTTTTGATGGTCCTCAAATTCGAACTTTGATCAAGGATACTCAGTTCGAAAACGCAATGACTCCAACTGAGAAGAATGCCTGGCAGGCATTCAAATCAATTGTCACTGATTTTCTTGGCAAGCGTAGAAGTCCAGAATACGAGTCCGTTGTCGAAAACTTGATGGAAGCTTTCAAAGCTCATGGGTCGCGCATGTCCATAAAAATGCACTTTTTGTGGTCCCACTTGGACTATTTTCCTGAAAATTGCGGGGATTATAGTGAGGAACAGGGTGAACGATTTCACCAAGATATCAAAATAATGGAAGAGAGGTACCAGGGAAACTGGGATATCAATATGCTGGCGGACTATTGCTGGTGTTTGAAGCGAGACGTGCCCGAAGAAAAACACAGACGGAAAGCCAAAAAAACTTCATTCCTTCCTCAATAAACTTTTTTCCATATTCATTGTATGAATAAAAGTATTTATTCACACAATGTTTTCATTTTTCACGAGTGTTCTTATAATATTACTCGTATCTACAGTGTTTAAGCTAAAAAAATCAATAAATTTGGGGATAAAATTGGACTTATAATAAATGGCCAATAGAGAAAAAACCTGACCTGATTGAGGAAAACCAATGTCATTTTCGAATTCAGCATGGTCGAATTATATAATATGAGTTGAAAAAACCCTCACAGCAGACAAAAACATTTCATATGCATACCAGTGTAGTCATTTGAAGCCGTTAGGAAAAGTAATGAAGGTTGGAAAATGGGTTCCGCATGATTTGTGACAAGCTTATCTTTAACATCGAATCGATATTTGCACATCACTGCATTCTCGGCAACTGCAGGCACTGTTTTTGAATCGAATCGTCACTGGGGATCAAAAATGGGTCCTCTATAACAATACTATTAAGCGTCGACATCAGTGGCTTAGCCGTGAAACAAAGCCTGAACCTCAGCCAAGGAATGGACCCCATCCAAAGAAAATACAGCATTTTCTATGCGTTTGGTGGGATATGCAAGGAATTATTTATTTTGAGCTTCTGCCAAATAATCAACCAATCACAGCTGAAGTCTACTGCCAACAACTCTAACGATTGAAGATGACATTACAAGATAAACGTCCTGCATTAATTAATCGCAAAGGTGTTCTATTCCACCAGGATAACGCGCGCCCTCACACTGCTCGAATCACCACCGCCCAATTGGAGGCATTTGGTTGGGAAAAAATGCTTCATCCACCTTATTCTCCGGACATCGCATCGTCCACCTAGATGGACAAAAGTTGCAATCCAGAGAAGCTATCGAAAACGAAGTGATCGCTTTTTTTAACTCGAAACCAAGGGATTTCTTCGAAAGAGGCATAAAAAAAACTTTTCTACAGGTGGGAGGTTATAGAAAAAGAAGGCAATTATATTGATGATTAATTTGTCATTATGTCATTTAATTTTTGTTGTGAATAAACTAAAAATTCGAACAAATTTGTCCTTATAAGTCTATTAATTTTTCTTCTGAATGAACTAAAAAATCGAGCAGAATATATGTTACAACCTTATATATTTCATGAAACTATTCCAATAATTCATCTAAATAAACAGAATGATGTGATGATGTTTTATTTAGTTCTTTTGGTTGTAAACATTATTATTTAATTATATCAACTGGCCGCCTTCTAAGCAGACTGACGGATGTATGTACGTGTGTGTACAATAATAAGAGTTTCGCTGAAATACGCGATGAAGAAGAATTCGTACTTGCTAGTGTCTCTCTTCACATGGAGGTCAAGTTGGGACCACAACCTCTAGGTATGGTTTGGTGGAGGAGCGAGTTGCTCTCCACCTGGGTTCGAGAACCGGTGATGGTAGGCGACGTGTAAACTAATCTTCCTTTTAAACGATGGAGGGAATTGTTTCTGTTTATATAATTGCTGTGTGTGTGCTTTTTGTACTAATTAGTAATTTCTGTAATAAATTATAACTATTATTTTTCACAAGATGCTTCCATTATTTTCGGTAAACCGTCTTATTCCGATCCCTGTAATATTCAGAAATCATGCATAAATGGTATATATATATATATATATATACAGGCCCGGATTTAGCTATAGGCGAACTAGGCGATCGCCTAGGGCCTCGCGCCAAAGGGGGCCTCGCTCAAGCCGTTTTGCGCGTTCTGTTCAAGTGATATTAATGATTTAGAACTCTATGAAGAACTTAAAGTACTTTGCAGGTTTATACCTGAGAAAACAGATCTCGGAAATGCCCTTGTTTATATAGTGCAAAAACAACTAAGTGAGATTTATCCTAATGTTTATGTTGCACTTCGAATAGTATTAACCATCCCAGTTACTGTTGCTTCGGCTGAAAGAAGTTTCTCGCGTCTCAAACTTATTAAAACATATTTGCGTTCCACCATGTCTCAAGCGAGATTGCAATCATTAGCTATGTTATCAATAGAAAACGATATAACAAATTCATTAGATTATTCTTAATTAATTAAAGAGTTTAGCTCGAAGAAAAGTAGAAAAGCATTGCTGTAATATTCAAGGAGCATCTGAACCAAATATTAAAGCATTAATATTTAGCCTGATAAGTCGATCGCTCACTATTATAGAAAATGAAATGTCAACATCTCTTATACATCACATATGAAAAACGTTTGTATACTATGGAAAGTCATTACCTATAATATTATATAAATCTTAGAAATCATTGTCTTATATTTTCGATACAAATCTTGATTCATATTATAATTTATACTTATTTGCATGGTTTATTTATATTTTTTATACAATTTCCATGCGTGATTATTTTGGTTTGGTTTAATTTTTAAGTGCTGGCATAGTTCTGTCTATGCGGGATTCTAATATTGCTGGTATAGTACCGATAATTAAGTCCACATTTTCATATATATAGGCCTAGGGCCTCGCAATTTCTAGATCTGCCTAGGGCCTCGCAACTTCTAGATCCGGCCCTGTATATATATATATATATATATATATATATATATATATATATATATATATATATATATATATATATATGAAGGGGTTTACGCCCATCTCTAGATATCTGTGGCCAATTCCTCTGAAAAAAATATGTATGTGTGTGTGTATATATATATATATATATATATATATGAGAGATGGGGGGAATAAACAAACAGATAAACAACTTCACCGAGTGTTGCAATACAGTTTAACTGGAGCCCCACTAGGATACCCTGGTTTCCCATTTATCTACTAACCGTGGAAGGATGTTTATACTCCACCTTAGACCTACAGCTTAACCAGCAACCACTAGGATAACCAGGGTTCCCATTTATCTATCAGCTGTGAAAGGGTGTTTACACTCCACCTTAGACCTACTGTTTAACGGGGAAATATATATATATATATATATATGAGAGAGAGAGAGAGGGGGGGGGAAATAAACAAACAGATAAACAACATGACCGAGTGTTGCAATACAGTTTAACGGGGAGCCGTAAGTATTAGCCACTAGGGTACCCTGGTTTCCCATTCATCTACCAACCGTGGAAGAACGTTTACACTCCACCTTAGACCTACAGCTTAACACGGACCACTAGGATAACCAGGGTTCCCAATTATCTACCAACCGTGGAAGGATGCACCGTCACCGGGTTTCGAAACCGGCGCATATAATCGCGCATATAGTTTTTTTTTTTGTGTGTGTGTGTGTGTGTGTGATATTTTATGGGTGTATAGGCGGGAGTGTACGTGCATTTGTCCAAACGTTGTATACACTGTACCAACTGGCTGATTAAGCCAACTGGCGGATTAGGGGCTCATAGGACAGCAAGCGCTGGGATGAAGTCTTAATATGCGTTTGGCTCCCAAGCGAACACCTCTCTTCCTCTATCTCCTCCTCTCTCTCTTAGGTTAGGTATACCCCTTTGGGGGGTGATGCCGTCCCACCTTCTCCCCCAAAGAGGTCTCCCCAGCTTGCTGGGGGAGTTCATTGCAACTTGGGGGATAACTCCTCGCCCTTCTTGCATAACCTCTTGCATCATTCTCCCTCCCCTTGTTGCACAACCTCTTGTAACATTGATCAACATTTGCAATTGCATTGCACTCTCCCCTTTTGCGCCCATACTACTGGCGCCGATTCGGACTTTGCTCCAAATTTTCTCCTCCCTGTTGTGTTGGAGCACATTTAGGGCAGGTAATTTGGCTTGTCGGTGGAGGACCTCGGCTGAAATTCGGTCGCTGATTCGCTTGCTCAGGATAATCTTGTTCCAGCGTTTTGCATTTTTTGTAGCACCACCAAAGTTGTATCGCTCGTTGTATGTAGTGGTATTGCCTGGTATTCGAGAACTGACCGGACTAGTGCTGTGAACAGTAATTTCTTGTTTTTGGTCGAAAGTCCTCTGAAGTGGTAAAGTTTGTTGAGCCCCATTTTTGTTTTGTTTGATCTGCATTTACAGTAGTGTGGGTTTTGTAGCCAAAACTGTTAATGGTCAGGCCATGTGCTGTTCCTTGTTACTTGTAGGGCAGGATTCGGTTGTTTATTCGTAGTTCGTGAGCCCTCCTGCGTCCAATGTTAATTACTGTGAATTTTTGTTGGTTTCTTTTAATTTTCCATTGTCTCTCCAAATCGTTGATTCTCTCAATTTGTCGCCTCAGCCGGTTGGCGTGGTGCTCTTTATCTAGGTTTGACGTTACTATTTGTGTGATATCATCCGCGTAGATGATATATCGAGTGTGAGCGGGTGGTGTGGAGGCATCTGGGCGGTGTAAAGGTTGAAAAGAGTGGGAGAATGTATTGCCCTGGGGCACTCCTGCACGGATGTCGAAGAGCGGGCCAGTGTAGGTCTCATGAAAGACGTAGGCTTTCCGGTCTTTCAGGAAGTTACACAAGATTTTCTTTAGGTGTGTGTCCAAATTTTGTTTGAGGATGCGATATTGTAAACCTTGGTGCCACACTTTGTCGAAGACGGCCTTCACGTCTCTTAGTACTAGCGAGACTCTTCTGTTGAATGCTAGTTTGTTTGCAACGGTTTCGTGCAGTATTGCCAGGGCTGTTGCTGTGCCTCTTTTTCCTGAATCCATTTTGGGCGTCTGACAGTGCGCTGTTGACCGTGAGGTAGAAGCTCAGTTTCCGAAGGAGTATTTTTTCCTGAGTTTTGCCGAGTATCTCTAACAGACTGATAGGTATATAATTCTCGATGAGCTCTGCGGATTTTCCTTCTTTGGAGACCATGATGATTTTTGCAGCTTTTAGCACTTTAGAGAAGTATCCGATGAAGAAACAGGCGCTGAATATGTATGCTATTTCTTCGTGGATGTTGGGGGGTGGCTTTTGGAGCAGTGTTTTTGTAATTCCGGAGGAGCCAGGTGCCTTTTTTTTGAAGAGGTTGACCGTGTCTGTGACCTCTCCCACCGTAATTCTGAAGTTGGCGTTTAGAGGCTCTGCCCTGTCTGTCGGGAGAAGCCTGTCGTAGCTGTCTTCCAGCCGCTGGTTGACCCATGTGTCATTGTTTTCGTCGAACTGGTCATTTTCTTCGTCACTCATAGTGAACATTCTTCTGAGACGATTTCAGGAGCTTTCCGCTATTTCTTGGTCTGAGTTGAGATGTCTTCCGTTTTCGTTTTGGAGGAGTGTCTTGAATTTTTCTGATTTAGGAGTTCCTTTTAGCTTCCTGATCTGGGACCAGAAGGTTTTAGGGTCTCTTTCTACTGTACGTCTATCTTGTCGACGAGCGCGTTCCACATGTCGTGTTCTTTTTTAATCCAGTCTTCGTAGTAGAGCACTTAGGATGTCGTATTGTAATTTGTTGGGCAGGTAGTTTATGCCATTGTCCATATGGTTCTTGATGCCATTCAGTTGGAGTATGATGGCTCGGTTTCTTCGTCGGAGGAAAGGGTGGGGAAGAATAAGGTGGTGATGGTGTTGCCAAATACTGCGAATCAGTGACCTTATATGACGCGTTCGGTGGAGAAGGGGCGAACGCAACATTTTCGAATTATGCCACAAAATGCAGTTAAAGTTTGTAAACTTTAAACCTTTGTATTTTTCCGGTTTATTGAAATGTTGTATGAATTTGAACACATATTTGAGTAAAATATTGTTGTGTAATATGTCGATATAATAAAACGCCAAGAAATTTTACAATATTATTTACTGATAGCTTCTGATGTTAACTGGCGTAATCCATTATTTGGTCCTCTTCGTCGAATGTTGTATTACCTGCTTCAACTGTTTCGGTTTCTTCCAGTTCCTTTAACAATCTTGTATAATAGTTCACTGCAGTTGCAGGCATTAGGTCTAATAATTCTTTGAGATCTTTTATTTTTTCCTTAGTTATTAACAGCAATTGGGAATACTTTGGTTGCAGTGTCTGCTGGGCTAGATTGAATAAACTGACACTGTAGGATTTTTTCCCTTTCTGCAGTCTGACGGGATGGCTATTACCTGGGGTTGTGCGGTATGCAGTAGATATTACGTAGCCTTCTTTGTGTTGAAAGTCAAATATTAACTTTCTTGCATCTGTAAATTTAGTAGTTGTTGATTTCCTAATGACAATGCACATTTTTAGGACGTCAAAATCGAGAAAATCAGCCTGTTTCATTTCTACAACTAGGAAGCGCTGCGAAACGGCTGTAGTTATGGCCGTAACATAATCTTTTTTGGTGTAAATAATATTGCTGTAATTATTTTTTATATTTTGTTCAATTTGCCAAATTGAGCATCACAGGGCATTGTCGAGTGACCAGAAAGTAGATAGATGTGTTCAATGTGAAGCAATGATGCGGAGTGAATTTCTCTGAGATACATTAAAACCTAAATTTTACCGTGAAAGAGTGCAGACTAACATCTAATTTTTTGCATAGGTAAAGCAAAGGTTTTAAAGGATAATTATACGACAAAAAACTCATTTTTCGAATTTTGTGGCGTTCGCCCCTTCTCCACCGAACGCGTCATATGGTGGGTCTCTACTTTGAATAATTGTCACATACCTCAATTTCATACAACAATTAAAGAAAAACATTTCACAGTATTTTATCGTAAACATTTATTAAACTAGAACTTACAAATAAAATAATAATAAAATAATAATAATAATAATAATAATAATAATAATAATAATAAATATTTTAATTTTAAAAATTATAATTATGTGATTACAATTATTATAATAATTATAATTGTTATATAATTATAGTATAATTTATTTAAAGTTATAATTATAAAGTATAAAACAGGTCTGAAATCTTACGGTTTAGGGCTGAATAGCGAGTCTATCTCATATACAGTACTCGTATATGTTTGTTTGTGGTTCGTACCATATAAACATTTAAAATTAGTAAATAAATAATTGTGTGAAACACTATTTCGTCATTTTAAATGTTTATTATAATACAAAATGTTTATCCAAATATCATCTCCCTTTCACATTGTATATTAACTATAGTAATAAGAGTTTAATGATTGCTTTCATTTTCCTACCTAACCGAACTTATTTTTCCTAGATTTCATATGTCACTTATAGCTAAACTATCTCTCTATATAAGTGCATTTTTGCTACAATATATTTAAAACTTTTTTCAACCCATTTTTAACTCACATTTGGCTTAAAAATGAATTGGTTTTTCTTTTATTAATTACTCTTTTTATTGAGAAAATCCACGTGTATATTTTTCATTTAATATTTTACTTAAAATGGAACAGATATAACAGAAACGGACAGAGAGAGAGAGAGAGAGAGAGAGATTCGGAAGTGACTATAAAACAATATCCATAATGAGATTTCAGCTTCACTTAAAAGTAAGACAAAATTTTATATATACTGTATGTAAATTATGTACAGTATAAGAGTATAACTTTTTCATCATTTTTCACAAAAATGTGTGTAACTTTTAAATTCATCTGAAACATGGTTTCATAGACTCATTCGTTATCTTTGAAATATGAAATATTCAATACCTTTTGGAGGAGAGAGAAAGTTAACGTCAATAACTAACATTTTTATATATATCAGGGATTTGCCTGCATAAAAAAATTAGCTATGAAGATAGTGTAGATAAGTTAAAATTAGGTTCAAAATCTCTTCTTTTAAACCTCCCCTTCTCCTGTGGCTGCATCCAAAATGAATTTCCAAACGCGATTAGGTCCAATCTCCGCCACATAAACCGTTCTTCTTTTCTCGTCAACCGTAATGCTGTGAGGATTATGGAATCCCTGGTCAGAAAACGAACAGTGTTAGATATCGCTGAAATCAATTTTCAAAGAATATGAAAAATAAGATGATAGAGAAACTAGTGCAATTAAGAATTAGCGCTCCTTTAATATATATATATATATATATATATAATATATATATATATATATATATATATATATATATATATATATATATATATATATATATATACAGTATATATATATATATATATATATATATATATATATATATATATATATATATATATATATATATATATATATATATATATATATATATAATACACACAGACCGTGCATGGAACAAGGAACTTTTCTGGGAAAATTAAATCCATTATAGTCTGAATAAGTAATGGTAAATGACAAACACTATAGTTTTTCCTTTTTCATCGACAACTGGCCACTCACAAAGAGGTCCCAAAAATATAGCTTCCCTCACCAGCTATCTGCAAAGCAGATAGGATCCAACTTTGGGACAGAATCCAGGATTACTTATTCGGACTATAATGGACTTAATTTTCCCAGAAGAGTTGCTTGTTCCATGCACGGTTTGTGTGTATCATGAAAAACCTCAGGGAACCATTCTGAGTTAATTCCCATATATGAAAATTAAATGAAAATGAAAAGGTTTATTGGCAGACTATAGTCCATATGACAAATATTATTAATACAATGACAGTTCATGTACTAAGGATAGAAATATATACAATTGATTAGAAATAATACTGTACTGTCGAAGTTAAGTTGAGCTACAGACAGACTTTTTGTACCAAGAAGTCCATAGCTTAGAAGATAAATGGCAGGACTCAAGGATAGCTTGGATGATCAGGTTGGTTGATTTTTTAATTCTTTGCATTAGACTGTGTTGAGCACGTCTTGTTACCTCCAGGAAGCTCGGGACATTGCGGGTAGCAAACATTTGCGAAGCTGAGCATCTCGGGAGTAATTTATGTAAGAGTCTAAAAGACCTGTTGTACAGCAAATTTAGAGTTCTGCCAGAACCTTTTTCATAATTCACCCACAGTTGCTGTCCGTATATATTACTGCAGAAAGTACGAAAGAGAGTGTCTTTAGCTTCACTTGAATAGAATCGAAAGTTCCTTATGGTTATATTCGCTTTAGCACACAGGCTTCGAGATTGTTTTCTTATATCCTCAATTACTTCACCATTATATCCTCAATTACTTCACCATTCATTTTAAACCGTATATCAGCTGGCTGATTACAGCTTTTAGGATGAAATTGCATAACCTTAGTTTTTGTAACATTAAAAAGAATATCATGTTTCTGCGAATACACTTCGCAGACTTTTAGTAGCCGATCCAGACCTTTAACAGAGGGACTTATTAACACCATATCATCGGCATAAAGTAAGTTATTTATCCTTGTGTTATCTATACAACATCCCACTGTTGCCTCATTAAGTGAAGCAATTAATCCGTCAATATACACATTAAACAGCATAGGGGAGAGCAAGGAGCCTTGTCTCACCCCGCAAGAGGAGCCAAAACACTCGGATAGAACATTGCTCCACCTAACAGTGAAAGATTGGTGGGAATACCAAAATTTCAATAAATTTAATATGTACATGGGAACCTTCCTGTCTTCTAGTTTTGCAAATAAAATATTGTGGTTCACCCTATCATATGCCTTACTTATATCTAGGAAACAGCTATAAATAGTTGAATTACTGTCAATGTATTTAGATATTGTTTCTTTAAGTACATAGATACACAGGTCAGTTGAGTGGGACCTTTTAAAGCCAAACTGATTAGGAGATGTCCATAGGAAATCATTTAATCGGCGTAACAAGAGTTTTTCTAGTAGTTTCGAGAAGCAGGAAGCGACAGCAATAGGCCGGTAATTATTGCTGGACAGAATGTCTCCGTACTTATTTTTGACCAGGGACAAGATATATACCCTCATGAACTCTGCAGGGATATAGCTATGAGCAAGCATGGCTGATAGGAGCAATGATATATGCAGACATACTACGTCATTTGCATATTTTAAGTGCTCATTCGATAAGTCATCTACCCCTGACACAGAAACAGTCTTTAACTTTTTAATTAACCTCTTTACTTCAGAAAATGATATCAAAGTATTTTCCCTTGTTCCTCCCACAATCGTTTCGCTGCAATCTATCTTAAGATTATCCCTACTCACACTGTTAAGATGTTAGAATAGTGGTTTTTCCACAGCTTTGCAATTTCATCCTCCCCCGACACCTCATCGATTGTCGGAGGGAGGACATTTTTGACACCCGTTTGATTCTTAACAACTTTCCGAAATTTGTTATTATCGTTATTTATGCGAGCTTCACAGGCTTTTGATGCTCGAATAGACTCTTCTTCCTGTTTACATCGCCTTATGGCCGCCTTATACTGACCCCGACTTCTATACATATTCAAATATACTGGTCCTAATCTGGGTCTACCATGAAAGCACCACAAATCATAGGCGTCTTTCGATTCCCTCTTCAGGGGGACAATAAAATCATTTCATCCAGGAATAATCTTAGTATGATAGTTGTAAGATTTAATCAGGGGGCTTCTTGCTTCTCTTAACAGGGATATTATCTTACTATAATACCTATCTATGAGTTTACAGTGAGAATCATTTGAGCAAAGATTATTACAGGCAAGGTGCAAAATTTCTAAATTATTAAAGAGGTAACTTGTTCTGTCTTTGTATTCTATTCTCTGCTACATCGTAACATTGGACCAATCGACGCGATTATTCTTACCTATTGAGTTCTTGTTAAGTCGTGTTGCGCATAAATTGGTGACGTTAATTAATATTTCTAATGGTCTATGATCAGAAGGAAGGAAATCATGCAGAATATGAACTCTGACAATTCGATCCTTTAGAGTTTAGATTATTACTAGTGAGACAATGATCAATCCACCTGGTGGTACCACTCATATCACTAACGTATGTAAAATTACCACTGGCTACCCCTAATACATCTACACACTTATACTTAAATTGGCCGACTCGTACATGTTACCCAATTCTACAAAGAATTCCGAGTTCACATGCGCGTTAAAGTCCCCCATTATTATACAGTGAGAATATTTGGGGTTATCTGATAATGACTTAATTTTGTACAGCAAATCAATGTATTCATCTAGATTACTGCCGTTGTTATATGGTAAATAGCAGTTTACAATTAATATGCAATCATTGTTCACTTGTAATTCAATGCCAAACAACCTTACATTATCGCTTGTTAAAAATTTTATATGTTTTGACAAATTTTTACTTATTAAGAAAGCAACACCACCAAAAGGCCTACCGTACATTAATTCATCTGACAAGTCTACTGCTGATGACGCATGGTACATAAAGTCATTATGGATGGTAGAGAGGAATTTTAGCTCTTGCTTAGGTAGCCAGTGCTCCTGCAGGAGTATCAAATCTGCACTGTCGCAGATTTTATGAACATCTACAGTTGAATTCCTCAGTGACCTTACATTATATGAGACTATTTTCAACAAGTTATCCGCCATGATTGATAGAGAATTTATTATTAGTAAGATTATTATTATTATACACAGTACAACTTTCAGGCATTACCGTTAGGGCGCCTATTATTATTATTATTATTATTATTATTATTATTATTGTTATTATTATTTTGCCTGTTATCAAATCTCCTGGAAAAGTTAATAAACTCCTTAACAATAATACCATCTGGCCATTGACTCATATTATACGGGTTGAAATGTGCATTTACACCTTTAATTATTACTTTAAATGAGTTATAATCATGTGTCGAATATCGCTTGCCTCGTTCGAGAGCTGAATTCGCGACACAAAGAGGGTGAGATTCCCCATCGGTGGCCTCGCCGTGGAGGAGACCGGTTGAGGAAACCTTCGGGAAGGGCGCCTGTTAACAGTTACCCACCCGTCGTTCTCCTCCCTCGATCTCCCTGAGACAGCGTTCGCCTGCCTGGGGGATGGGTGGCACAACCTTTGGGGGATAGGAGGCCCCTCCCTTACTCTGTGGCTTGGTGAGGGTCTGTTAGCGGTGTTTATAACCTGACGGCCGCGCATGCCCCTCCTTCTTCGGTGGGAGGGGGGGGGGGGAGAAATGCGCACCGAGCGAGGCGTAATCGAACACCTCTCCTCTGCAGTGGGAGGCAGGGAAGAGGGCAATGATGCCTCGTCTCTCGGCATTGGACCGTCCCTGTTCCTCATTGTGAAATCGGGAGCAGGGGTCCTTTTCTGAACGGGAGGGGGGTTGACCGCTACCCCTGCATGCTGCGTTTCCACCCCACCTTCAGGGGGGAAGTTGGAGGCGGGGATTTCGTTTCCCTCGCTGCCCGACGCGCTTCTTGGAGAGCTGGCTTGCTGAACTACTTCCGAGTAACTGGGCTTTGGGAGGAGCGTCTCTTTCAACGCATCTAACTCTGACCGGAATTGTTCTAGCGAAATCGCGTTTTTCTGATTTGACACCACGTGTTGGTGTTTCAGTTCAACTATCGACTTTTGTACCTCATTATACTGTTTGAGGAGCACCGAGACGGCTACGTCACCCATGGAGATTACCGGTATTCTATGGAAGTTAGTAGTTAAAGGTAATATTGTTCTCATTATCCCGGAGGATCGACATATATGTATTATATATATACTGTATATATATGTCCCAAAAAAATGTATACACACTTTAACAGCTGATAGCTCAATTGATGTTTCTTTCTTTCCAAGTTAAACCCATTAGAATTAATAATGGCAGTCAGACTAAGCTTTGAACAAAGGAAATTCATTCTAAAATGCTACTGGAAGTGTGAAAACGCAGTTGAAGTGCAAAGACAGTTTAGGAGGGAGTTTCAAACAGATCCACCAACGCGACTTACCATCACTCGAATTAGAGATAAGTTTGAAGCCGATGGAACTGTTCAGAATGTCCACAAGAAGCGTTCCGGAAGACCACGGACATCGACAAGCCCCACAAAGCAAGAAAGAGTACTGGAAACGTATCACCAAAGTCCAAGAAAATCTGTGCGGCAAGCGAGTCGTGAGGTAGGAATTTCAGAATCGTCTGTCCAACGCATTTTGAAGCGCTGTCAATGGAAAAGTTACATTCCAAGATTAGTCCATGCTATTAATGAAGATGATCCGGACCGAAGAGTGAAGTATTGCGAGTGGTACTTGGCACGATGTGGATGTGGATTGGACGAAGGGGTTTCGTAGAATACCCTCCGCGTTCACCAGACCTCACACCACTAGACTTTTTTTTATGGGGATACTTAAAAGACAAAGTCTACGCTATAAAACCTGCAACAGTCGCTGAATTGAGAGCAGCCATTGAACGAGAATGCACACAAATACCAAACGAAATGTTTCGTGATGTTTGCGATTCCATTGCTTCGCGTTATCAGCAGTGCCTGGACCAGAACGGACGTCAGTTTGAAAACAGGCGTTGACAAAACAATTAAATAATGTCTGTAGATTCTATTACATTTGAAAATGAAATGTATTTTAATAAACACTGCCTTTATAAGTATTTAAAGTGTGTATACATTTTTTTGGGACGCCCTGTATATATATATATATATATATATATATATAATATATAATACAAATCCACAAAGAAAAAGAAAAATTATTCCAAGGCCTTTCGTGTATTCAGAAGTACACCTCGTCAGGGAGGAATTCCCTGACGAGGTGTACTTCTGAATACACGAAAGACCTTGGAATTATTTTTCTTTTTCCTTGTGAGTTTGTATCATTCATTCATTTCATGTGTTTAATTGTGAAATTCATCCCATATATATATATACACACCTCCTCATTGCGGTTTCGTGCATCAGTCTCTCTTCACACGAATTACTTTCTTGTGCTCTCAACCGCACATAGCCAGGTACACCCGGCTCATCTGGTACCGTCCTGAGTTAGACATCTAGTCTTCTTTTGAAGACTTCAACTTTGACCCTGTAACGTTTCTGAGGTCCTTAGGGAGCCTGTTAAAAAGTCTTAGCCCCCCTGACAACCAAGCTATTTTCCTTTAGTGTTGAGAAGGTCCCTTGTCGGGCCTTTAATTTGGGAACACTACACATTCTGGCTTTCCATTTTTCCAGCGTTGTTTGGGTGGTAATTGGGTTTAGTTTGAGGTTTGGTACCAATTTTTCGATTATTTTCCATATGTAGATTATAGTATACCTCTCTCTTCTTCTTTCCAGGGAGTACAGACTTAGTTTACAGAGTCTTTCTCAGTAGTTAAATTCTTTGCAGCCATCAGTCTTGGCTGTGAAATGTCTCTGCGTTTCTTCTAGTTTATTAATTTCTTCCTTTTTATATGGGAACGTCAAAACTGACCAGTATTGAAGTTTTGGTATGATCAGTGTTCTCAGCAGGGGAATCATGACTGTCTTGTCCCTCCTTTTGAACGTTTTTAGTACCTGTCCCGCGACTCTTTTTGCTTTGTTTATTGCTATCTGATTTTGTGTCTCGAATTTGGCATCCTCGGTCATTATTACCCCCAAGTCGACCGCTTTTGTGCTTCTTTGAATTACTTGTCTATCTGGAGCATAATATGCAGTCTGTTCAACTTCCTCATTTCTACCATATCTCAAGAGCTGAAATTTCTTGGTGTTAAATGTCATATTGTTGTCTTCTGACCATTTGTATATAGGGTGTCCCAAAAAAACTATATACTCTTTATAGCATCATATATTTTATAATTTAAAAAAACAACAACAATATATTGTTATAGCAATTGCCAATGAAAGGTAAATTAGTAATCTAAGTGATCAAAATGTTATAGCGAGTTGTTTGCATATAAAATTTAATTAACTACGCCAAGTGCTCAAAATGTTCTCCGGCGGCATGAATGCACTTTTGAATGCATCGACTAACTGATTCGCAGTCATGGACTAATGTGGAGGCTGTGATGGTCCCGCACTTTTCCCTAATTGCATCCTTAAGGTGTTCGAGTGTTGCAGGTCTTGTACCATAAACTGCATCCTTCAGGTAGCCCCACAAGTAAAAATCAAGTGGAGTCAAGTCCGGTGAACGTGGAGGATACTCAACGCTTCCTCTTCGTCCTATCCAACGGTTAGGCAACGTTTCATCGAGGTACCTTCTGACATCACAATGATAATGAGGGGGGGCTCCATCTTGTTGAAAGTAAAAGTCGTCGTTTCCAAACAACTTCCGAACTGCAGGTATAATTTCTGTCCGCAGCATGTCAAGATATGCGGCACCGGTAACTGTCCCATTAAAGAAAAATGGTCCAACCAAACCCCTGGATGATAAACCACACCATGTTGTTAATCCTGGTAAATTAACATGTTTATCCACATAAACGTGTGGATTATCAAGTCACCAGTACCTGCAGTTGTGTTGATTTACTGTGCCATTCAGCTTGAAGGTAGCTTCATCAGACCACACGATTTTGTTGTATTGAAAGTGCATTCATGCCGTCGGAGAACATTTTGAGCATTTGGCGTAGTTAATTAAATTTTGTATGCAAACAACTCGCTATAACATTTTGATCACTTAGATTACTAATTTACCTTTCATTGGCAATTGCTATAACAATATATTGTTTGGGTTTTTTTTAAATTATAAAATATATGATGCTATAAAGAGTATATAGTTTTTTTTGGGACACCCTGTAATTTGTTTGTGTCCCTCTGCAAAGCCTCCACTTCATTTGCATCGCTGATTTTTCTGCTGATCTTTGTATCGTCCGCAAATGATGTTACTATACTGTTGCTGTTAACTCCACTGTTTATGTCTGGTAGCATGATAATGAACAAGAGTGGGGACAGTACTGTCCTTGTGGTGCTGAGCTGCGTACTTTTGATTCTGATGATGATACACCTTGAATTTTGACCACCTGTAGTCGTTCTCTGAGGAAGTTGTAGATCCATTTTCCCACTTTGCCCGTTATTCCTATATGTTTCATTTTATGTGCTATTATACCATGATCGCACTTGTCAAAAGCTTTAGCAAAATCCGTGTGTGTGTGTATATATATATATATATATATATATATATATATATATATATATATATATATATATATATATATATATATATATATATATATTAGGGTGGAGTGGAAAACAAACTTTCAAAAATTGTTTTGGCAATATGTGGAAAAGTTGCCTATTTTGAAAATAAAAAGGTTTATTGGCAGACTATAGTCCATATGACAAATATTAATAATACAATGACAGTTCGCATACTAAGGATAGAAATATATACAACTAATTAGAAATAATACAGTAATGTCGAGGTTAAGTGGAGCTACAGACAGACGTTTTGTACCATGAATTTCATAGCTTAGAAGACAAACGGTAGGACTCATGGATAGCTTGGATAATCGGGTTGGTTGATTTTTTAATTCTTTGCATTAGACTGTATTGAGGCCGTCTTGTTACCTCCGGGAAGCTTGGGATATTGCGGGTAGCAAACATTTGCAAAGCTGAGCATCTCGGGGGTAATTTATGCAGAAAGACCTGTTGTACAGCAAATTTAGGGTTCTGCCAAAACCTTTTTTATAATTCACCCAGAGTTGCTGTCCGTATATATTACTGCAGAAAGTACGAAAGAGTGTGTCTTTAGCTTCACTTGTACAGAACCGGAAGTTCCTTATAGTCATATTCGTTTTAGCACAAAGGCTTCGAGATTGTTTTCTTATATCGGAGTCAGCACTCAAGGAGCTGGTGATAGTTTGACCCAAATACTTAAACTCTTGTACTTCCTCAATTACTTCACCTCTTCATTTTGTTATAATGTTATAATGTTTCAGACCAGCAAAGACCCTAGGATCCACTCACGGCTGGTCTACCTAACTGTGTTCGTAATTGTGCATTGTGTATGTCCTCCGTGGTGACAGAGGAGACCCACAATTCTACGTGGGTTCCGAACCACAAGAACATAAGAAATTTATGAACAACTGCCTGTACATTGGCAACGACCAATTTTTACATAGCTAAATAATTATCAATTTAAAACTAATTAATTATCGATTTAAAACTAAAGATAGAATCTAATACCAGCTGTCTGATTACAGCTTTTAGGATGGAACTGCATAACCTTAGTTTTTGTAACATTAAAAAGAATATGTTTCTGCGAATACACTTCGCAGACTTTTCGATCCAGACCTTTAATAGAGGGACTTATTAACACCATATCATCAGCATCCCACTGTTGCCTCATTAAGTGAAGCAATTAATCCGTCAATATACACATTAAACAGCATAGGAGAGAGCAAGGAGCCTTGTCTCACCCCGCAATAGGAGCCCAAACATTCGGATAGTATGATACATTGCCCCCACCTAACGGCAGGCTTCTGGTTCAAATACTTACTTGTACTTGGTACTCAAGTACCAATTTTTAGGTACTTGTACTTGTATTTGTACTTGAAATTTCACAATAGTCTGTACTTGTACTTGTATTTGTACTTGAAATTTCACAATAGTCTGTACTTGTATACTTGTACTTGATGAAATGTACTTGAAAACATTCAAGTCTTTCAAGTATTTTTCAAGTCTGGTAATGAAAAGCTACATTTGGTAATGAATCTCTACGAAATTGGTAATGAGTGCCGTATGACTGATGATAACTTTGAAACAGTCATGTTTGTGAAGTGTAATGATCACACGTACAAATAATGTAGATGCATGGTTATGAAATGAAAATAGATTAAGAGTAAAACATCCTGTGCAGAGTTAAAGGCATTGAGTGTCAGAGACTTCTTGGTTATGAATACATTATTATTAATTTTTTTTTAACTATGGTCCATGTGATGTATATATGGGCCTTGTGAAGTGCTTAAGTTTACTTTTTGCAACCAGTTGATCACTAGCGGATTTACGGGGGAGGGAAGGGGGCTTTGGTCAATTTGGCGCCCTTTTTTGTCAATTTGGCGCCTCTTTTGGTCAATCTTGGCGCCCCTTCCAAATGCTTTATTTTTTATAATAAATTTTTTTAATTTCTAAAAGCAAAAAAAGTACATACTTTTTTATATTATAAAAATATCAACACTACCCTTATAAATACCTGGCAACTTACCTTTCAATTGTATTTTCAGAAACTGTATAAAAATAATATTTCCCTTCGTATACTCAATTAAATTATACTTTCCAGCTTTATATATTTATTTATTAATGGTTGTAAGCATTTGTAGACACAAGGTTAATGTGCTTGTAAACCCTTTGCGTAATATTCACATTCACGATCTTCCTCTCTCTAAATGACTGATTCAGATGGATCAGATAACGTCAATCAAATTAGTTCCAATATTTACTACCAGAAACCTGGTCTTTAACTATATTTTTTAGTAACGCTAAATTTGCCTGTTGGTGCTTAAAGGGTTACTGACAGTGGTTCCCAAACTTTTTTTACTCACGGCGCACTTTAGAACAAGTAAAAATATTTTGGCGCACTTTGTACATAAATTCGAAAATTTATTCAAAAGAGGTATTTATACATACTTTATTACGAATTTCAGTTTGTATTTTTCACATTTTGAAATATAATCTTGCTCTTTCGCGGCGCACCTAATTACATCTCGTGGCACACCAGTGCGCCGCGGCGCACGGTTTGGGAACCATTGGGTTAACATATGTATTTGTAATTCCAGTGTATGTAATTATATTTATATATAATTAAACATTATTTTGGCGCAATTTTTACATATATAAAGGTTCGCCCCCCACCCCCCCCTTCTAAAATCCTAGATCAGCTACTGCAGTTGATTGATTTAATTTCATCATTGTTTTTTTATTTCACTTAATTTAGAAATACTTGTGATAACAAGCATCATTGTTTCAGGATAAGGGACAAATTTACATTTAAACTGGGTTTAACATATTCACTTTCATATTCCGAACCAACTTACTCTCAGGCTAGGCATTTAGAGTGTCAGTGAGGTCATGCTTATAGGAAACATTACTTATTTGTATTATTGGTGTAACTATAAGCCTTGTGATGTTTACTCTGGCGTAGTTTATGAAATCCCATGTGGAGGCTGCCATCAAAAATACATCGGAGAGACAATTGATTTTCAGAGAAGGATTAATTCCCACAAATGTGACCTGAGATCGGGTAATACTTATAGTAGTAGCTTGGTTCAGCATAGGGAACTTCATAATCATATTTTTAACTTTCAGGATTCTAAACCTATTTTGAAGGTCAGGGACCAGGAACAGAGACAAATATACGAGGCATTTTATAGTTTAGGAGAAAACACCATTTCAAATATTAAGCTGTCCTATACTATAGATAGCTTTATTTTTAACATTTTAAAATATTCTAGGGCAATTTTGGGTCGTGACCGGCTGCCAGATGTACAGGACTGATTTTTATTTAAAGATTTCTCACCTTGAATGTTTGAAATTTTGAAAGAAATTTTGCCTTTGTCAACTGTCAGATGTATGACAACCACCATCTCTTTGTCCGTGATTATGCCTTAACAGTCATCTATACTTCAGCTCTTCCGCAGGACGAAAATTTTTAATCTTGTTGGGCATTTTAACTAGTTTATGGCTTTGAAAAGGGCTTGGTTGTGACCGGCCGAAATTAATTAGCCTTTTTAAACACTGTTTTAGTTCTTTTCCTTGCGGGTTTGAGTGTTCATATATATATATATATATATATATATATATATATATATATACACACACACACTGTATATATATAATATATATATATATATATTATATATATATGCAAAAAACCAGCATGACCGCGCTGCCTCATAGATGGAAAAGTTAAGGACTTTGTGCAAGGCACCTGGGGCTTTCTATATATATATATATATATATATATATATATATATATATATATGGGAGTGTGTGTGTTTTGCTGTTGTGGTGGTTACACGTGTTTCGATCGAAGTTCGAATAAAAGTGGTATTACAGTAAAAATCCTGCAGTTAATCAGTTTTAAACGGTGCCGATATTGTGAGTTAATTGATAGTGCATAGCGGTATTTCTTTTTAAAAAAGTAAAAATCGCGGCGTATACCAAAAAAGTAAATAAAATCAAAGTGAATTAATATATACAGCATTTGTTTTTTTGTTTTTTCCGAGTCTCTTTGTGAGGAAAGTTTTGTTTTTTGAAGTGCCCGCAAATATCCCCCCATTATCCCCCGCAGCCACAGTCGAGAGGACCAATCAGTGAGAAGTATACAGCGTGCCACATCCCCTACCCTGGAGTAACGGAAAATTCTTTCCCTCACACAGCTTGAGTCATCCCCCACCCAATACCTCCCATAATACCCCCTTTTTGAGTCACTTCACCAACATGGAAATTAATGCATACCTACAACTCTTATCTGTGGTATCTGTAAAGCTGCAACAGATGAGACAGAGGCGATGAGGTGCCATTTTTGTCAGGTACTTTTTGATTTTAAATGCCTAGAATGGGGAGATGAAAAAATCTCCCTTATAACGAACGCAAAGCAGTTTAATGGGATAAAAAATTTCTGCGAGAACTGCTTGACCGAATTAAACTCTTTTACTGTATTTAAAGCAGAAAGAGACTACGAGAAGAGAATGAAAGAGGAAAGTGGAAACAAAGAACAGTGGAAAACGGAAGAAACGGAGAAAGGCGAAATAGAAAGAATTCAAATACCGTCACAAAACGAGGCCGAAAACATACAGGCGACAAAGAGTGTAAAGACAACACACAGCATAAGGGCAACGAAGGACACAAACACAACTAGCACAAATAGCACAAATAGGACAAGACAAGAGGGCAGTCAAGTAAACGAAGTAAAACTGTCCCCCAATAAGGAGCAGAAAACAAATAGTCCAGGCAATTTGTAGTTAGACCTGGGCAAAATTGCTTCAGAAGCTTTCTAAACTGTTTCCAGCTCAGGAACCATTGCCGAATAACATCCAAAATCCGACAAAATTGGACCCCGGGAACACCCCCAAAAATGAAATTCAAAATGGCGGACTGGATGTTTCCTACGAAAAAAAAAATATATAATTTACGCTTTTATTTATAGAGATACATTTGATGCTTTTTCTTTCAGTTGTAATGTTTTAAATAATTCAACAATATACAACACAACCAGTTATTACGCAAATATAATGTTATATAGCTTTTTACAGATTTTTATAATCAATAATTAATACAACAATTATTTTTTTCCCAGTTTCAAGTTATGTTCATTACAGAAGAAGTGATACCTGGTCACAAACATACAGAAATTAATCCTCTTCATCACTATCATCGGATAGATTACCGGTACTTGGGTTGTTATCGCAACCGAGGTAGAATGGAATGGGGATAAGGATTCCAGACGTTCAAGTACTTTCTTCATGTCATTACTGTCCCTGATTTGTCTACTTCCCCTCATTTCCTTGTGCTGTTCACTACTTTCCAACAAAACTCTGGTGTATTCCTGCATTGCTAAGTTATAAGTGGAACACAGAGGCATAGAAAAGAGCCACGTTGTCCTTTGGATGTCTGTAAATCCACTTCCGCGTGTCAGTCCGCCTCTGTTTTTCAGGGAACGCATTAGTACTTGTTCTATCACCAGGTCTGTGCCGAGTCCGGCCCATAATCTGTCGCTTCTTCTTACCACAAACTTACCTTCCTGGAACATTTTGTTAACGGCTGGATTTTCAGAAGGCAAACTTAACATTTTCTGCAGGTACAGGTATATCGATTTCAGGTAATTGTGATGTCCGGCTGCTGCAATTATGGGGATGGTCTCCAGCATAGCTTGCAAGTGCAAATCCCACGAGCCGGTTCTGTCTGCTGTTATCAAGGAACGTGCAATGTTGATCATTCGCTGATATTCCAACCAGAGTTGACTTGTTTGCGAAGTAGATTGTAGGTCAGTTTTCTTCGCATCCAAAGTGGTAGCAATCTGAGACAATGCATTCGAAGATTCCACATCCTCAACTGATTGTTTGGCGGTCATAACATCGTCGAGCAGGTCACAAGCTTCCTTATGGAGGTCATGAGGAGTTCCATCTTCATTACGAGGGAAAACGTTTGCGACTAGTAAGGTACTAAGAGCTGCATCTACTATCATATGACCACGTATCGCTCTTGAAACAGCTTTTCCAGACATCATGTGTTGCACGGCATTTGGTCCGTATATTTCTTGAAGTACTTCAGACAATCCTGAACCATTCATAAGAGTACCGACTGCTCCCAAAAGATTCATCAGAGTGTGAAATGATCCCAGCATTAAAACAATGTCCTGCAGGTCTCTCTGTTCATTAATGATTTGGGAAGCTTTCCAGAACAAAGGCTGATCAAAGGTAATAATGCATGGGACTTTTTGATCGCGTGCTATCTTGCTCAAATATAGTAATGTCGAAAATATGCAGGTCATGGCAGTTGGCGACATATCTATGATGGGAAGGAACGTGATCGACGCCACACCTGGATGTGAGACACTTGATCCACCGTGAATTGCTTGCATTGTTCCGGACCAACTTGGACCTGATCTTTCTGCTGAAGATATCTGCCAGAGAAGACTAAGTCGACTTATGGTGGCAGTGGGTACTGGAAGTTCGCGGAATGAGATGTCCCTCAACATGCTTCTCGCGTGTCTATATTCCCTAATGTCAACGGTTGCAATCTTCTTAATGTCATTGTCACCAACATTACGCCTGTGAATAGAAGGGTGGATCTTGATCTTCGGAGTTATTGCGGCAATCATACCCATTCCA
The DNA here is from genome assembly GCA_023014485.1 of Bathynomus jamesi. Lineage (NCBI taxonomy): Eukaryota > Metazoa > Arthropoda > Malacostraca > Isopoda > Cirolanidae > Bathynomus > Bathynomus jamesi. Next base: position 595,670 of record JAJOZX010002411.1, on the reverse strand, counting down.
TGAAAGGTATTCTTCCCATTCAAAGTGCAGACATCATGATCGACGTTATCTGCTGCTAGAAGGACTGCAGTGTTTCATCAACAGTAAAAGAGCCAGACCCACTTGCCAGCGCGGCGTTTCTTTCGAATCTTGTTACTTCTGCATACGACGAACAGTAACCCAGCTGATGGAGAACGTCAATAAGGTACCTTGACCTAAAGTTGTGGTGTAGCTGAACCGACAAACCGATCTGTAGTGGACATAGTAATCCTCTAGGACGGGTTGCTTGCATAATGCTCTGCCCAATTGCACCTATTTTTCTTGAAGCATCCTGTCCCGCAAATGCTTTTGATAATAGCAATTTCAGACTGTTGGGAATGTAATCAAGAGCACTTTCTGCAGTGATGTCATTTGGAGATGGATACACATCTTTTCTACGCGAGTCGACAGACTTGATATCACTTCTGATTATTTTTGCAGCAGCTTCTACTAGGTAAATCTTCTGTAGCTCTATATCTATATCATATTCTTTCGACTTTTTGTGATAATCTATAAGAATTTCATTAGCTGTCTCTCGTAGTGTTACTACATCTGTCTTCCCACTTTCACCTGATATTATGATCTTGTCTCCGTAACGTTCTAAAAGCTTTCTCTTCATGTGCCTGCGTTCGTAGACAGAGCTCTGACTTCCTTGAAGATATTCCTCCATTTTGGAAATTAGGTCTCCAATCAACAGTTGTTCATCATCATTCTCTTCCAGGTAAGCACAGGTCTGAAGGAATGCTTGGTGTTGCTCTTCATTAGTTGGTCTCCCTTTCTTCGAATCATGATCGTCGGAGGAGTATGCGCGAGGAATGTTTTTTCCACTTCGAAAATTTACGCTGCAGGTGTGATGGTAGACACAATCTGCAGCAGGAAGATCACGAAGATAATACTCCAGACGGCCTTTTACATTAAACGACCATTCATCGCAGCGGCTTTCACAGCACCTTTTTATGGTTTCGGAGAACTCTGTAGTTCTTATTTTGACATGCTCTGATTTTGGTTTGTGTTTGGAAAAAAAGTCCACAAAGGTATCACAAAACAAACAGTGAGTAGCACTGGAAAATGCGTATTCATGAAAACGAGCACTTTTCCTTGGTATTGCCTCGGCTGCGGTCTGTCGCTTCTTTATTTCAATGGTCTTTTTATCCGTAAACCTTTTCCTACATACAACGTGAACACTTATTCCAGCTGTTGCAACAACATCGCTTCCACGGCTGCGGCTGGATGCATTTATACCATCTGCTTTTTGCGAGATGTGAACCACTTCCTGTCCGCTGTCCAATTTCTCCTTACAAATCACGCACAATTCTTCAGGGGTCTGCATTCTTGAAGGCGGACGCACACCGAGTCAGCCGTACACCGAGTCAGTCTGAAACAGAAAACACAAATTAATAAACTGTGTTGCAGTATTTAAAAGGAGTACATAATAACAGTTTTAAAGAAAATGACAAGCACAAATACGCAGATTTGATAGTGGGTAGTAGGAATTAAAGAGTTGTATAAAATATAAGTTTATAAAGATGTAGCAATGTCCATTCTCACATACACTCCATACAGTATATTTTATTTACATTACGTGACGTCATAGTTTAATACTAGCCGCCTAATACAATTTTTAGTGTCATATAGGTTAATTTAGAAACGAAAATGTGTTTTAAAACATTTTACTGATCAAGAAAAACGTCATAACTCTCTCTACAAAGCGAAATTAAAATTTATTGTATTTCGTAGGAAACTGCCAGTCCGCTATTTTGAATTTCATTTTTGGGGGTGTTCCCGGGGTCCAATTTTGTCGGATTTTGGATATGTTATTCTGCAATGGTTCCTGAGCTGGAAACAGTTTAGAAAGCTTCTGAAGCAATTTTGCCCAGGTTGAAGCTATTTTTGCTCTAGATTGCCTGGACTACACTCTTTGTAAACTCGCTGGACAGTACGCGTTGACACACCAACAAATTGGGATACTTCAGACATTTTGTGTCCTTGGGCTCTGCCAAACACGATGGCTCCTTTTTGCCACTGAGTAACGTCTGCCTCACGACCCATTTTGCAGACTTTATCCAACACACACTTTGTTCTTCACCACCTCACGAAACAGATCTGATCATGTGTGCTACGTCACCGCTACTTGTCACTTACCAATGCTACATCAGCGCCCTCTGTGTGACCTTGAACTTCCTACTATCGGTGCTATTAGGGGTGACTAATGTTTTGTCCGGTGTGCTTATATTATATATACTATATTATCACTAAAATAAAAAGTGCAGATACTTATTGAAGTACCCTCGTGTGTGTGTGTATATATATATGCGAAAAAGAAAGAGAAAAAATAAAAATAATCATAGCCAACATACAGGACCTTAAATCAAACCATTCCACGAACAAAGATGTATACCTGAAAGGACTCATGCAAGAAGCCGGAGCAGACTTTGCATGCATCACGGAAACTCATCTAAAAGACTGCCAGGCGAACTGTGAAAACTGTGAGTCCTGTATTGACAAAAAAGAAATACAAATTGACAACTATAACATCCTCCGAGCCGATAGAACAGTGAGACGTAAAGGAGGATGTGCTATTTACACACGCGAAAGGCACATAGCAGAAATGACTATAAGTACCTCAAACAACTAGATAGAATGTGTAGCAGCAAAAATTGAAAAATTAAATTTAGTACTAATTGTAATGTACAGACCCCCAAACACGCCAACCTCAAAATTTTCAGATTCCATTACAGAGGTAAGAAACCTGGTAAAAGATCTACACTCTCCAACCCCAAATATTTTTCTCTGTGGAGATTTTAATTTCCCATTCATGAAATATAAAAGGATAGGAAAAAATATATGTATACACCAGAACAAGGGGGGCACAAGAGAAGACCAGGAGCAGGTGAAAATGCTACTAGCTCTAGCTGATGAATTTATGTTAACGCAAGAAATAACAGAAAACACAAGAAAAAACAACTGTCTAGATTTGGTATTCACAAACAACAGTAATCTAATTGAGAAGGTAAAAATATCCCCAACTATGATATCGGACCACAACATCATTGAAATGACAACTAATATAAAGACAACAGGAAAGGAAAGAACACGCACAACAGAAAAAAGCAAATTCGAAATTTTTAATTTTCACTCCAAAACTATAAACTGGGAAGATGTGACAGCCAGCATGGAAGTAATAGATTAGAAAACCATTTTCGAGGCCAAGACAACGGAGGAAATACTGATGACGTTAGAGGAGAAGACGTTAGAAATTGTGGAAAAACATGTCCCATAGATACAACAAAGAGGAAAGAGAAGCAGGTTCGAAAGACAAAAGAGAGCACTGTTTCGAAAGAGAAAAAGAATGACTGCAAAACTAAGAAATTGTAAAGATAACAGCATCAGAAAAATATTAAATGATAAACTGCAAAGTATCGAGTCGTCATACAGGAACTAATCGAGAAGCATACAGAAAAAGAAGAAGACGACGCTATAGAAGCGATAAAAGCTAACTCAAAGGACTTCTATAATTTTGCAAAAAGAAAGTCGAAAAACCATGCGACTATCGGACCTTTAAAAAATGAGAACAGTGCTTTATCGGATGATCTAACAGAAGTATCTGAAATATTAAGAGCTCAGTACGAATCATCTTTCAGTATCCCAAAAACTGACAAATTGATATGCGATAGAAACGCGTTCTTTGAAGAAGAACCACAAGGGGAAAGTATAACGGATTTCGACTTTACGACGGACGATATTACACAAGCCATAGGGAAACTAAAAACACACTCAGCGGCAGGACCGGATAAAGGGACTGCCACACTGATCAAAAACTGCAAGAATGCAATCGCTGAGCCCCTATACTGGATATAGAGACGATCACTAGACACGAGAGAAATACCGGGCATCCTGAAGAGCGCGAACATTGTTCCAATATACAGGGTGTCCCAGAATTAACTATCTATTTCAATGAAATCGGACAAATTTTTAAAAACACACTTTTATTTATGTTTATCATGTTTAATATGTTAAAAATGTATACATTTCTAAATTTTTTTCATAATTTTATTTTCATAATTTTTTCTTTATCTGGTCCAATGAAAGACCGTCTGAAGTCATAGAATGGCAAAGAGACTCCAAAAGTTAACGTGTGGCTTGGAATTACCAAATCCAAGATTTATGGCCCATTCTTCTTTGCGGGAGCAACTGTAACAGGTACCGTCTACCTTGATATGCTTCAGCAGTTTCTCGAACCACAGCTTCTTGATGATGGCATTCTTGATAATGTTGTGTTTCAACAAGATGGAGCACCATGTCATTATGCTCTAATTGTTCGAGAATACCTCAACAGACGCCTTCCGAATCGGTGGATTGGACGTGGAGGACCTCGACCTTGGCCTCCGCGTTCTCCGGATTTGACACCCCTGGATTTCTTTGCATGGGGTTTCATAAAAACAAAGGTTTATCGCCAAAAGATCAATGCTTCTTGTTGAAACACAACATTATCAAGAATGCCATCATCAAGAAGCTGTGGTTCGAGAAACTGCTGAAGCATATCAAGGTAGACGGTACCTGTTACAGTTGCTTTCGCAAAGAAGAATGGGCCATAAATTTTGGATTTGGTCATTCCAAGCCACACGTTAACTTTTGGAGAGTCTCTTTGCCATTCTATGACTTCAGACGGTCTTTCATTGGACCAGATAATGAAAAAATTATGAAAATAAAATTATGAAATTTTTTTTAGAAATTTATACATTTTTAACACATATTAAACATGATAAACATAAATAAAAGTGTGTTTTTAAAAAATTTGTCCGATTTCATTGAAATAGATAGTTAATTCTGGGACACCCTGTATAAAGGAGGAGATCAATCCGAGGCCAAAAACTATAGGCCAGTATCGCTTACATCCCATCTCATTAAAATATTTGAAAGAATAGTTAGATAGAAAATCTATGACTTTTTAGAAACGTAGAAAAAATTCAATGATAACCAACACGGGTTTCGGTCAGGCAGATCATGCCTATCACAACTAATGGAACACTACAACAACATTATTGATTCACAGGAAAGTAATGAAAACTATGATGCACTATACACAGACTTTGCTAAATCGTTTGACAAGTGTGACCACGGAATCATAATACATAAACTGAAATATATGGGAATAACAGGAAAAGTAGGGAAATGGATATATAATTTCCTTAGTGAGCGGCGGCAAGTCGTTACAGTACAAGGAGTATCTTCATCAGAATCAGAGGTCCTCACCTCAGTACCACAAGGAACAGTATTAGCTCCACTACTCTTCATAATCATGCTAACTGACATAGATGAGGAAGTTACCAGAGACAGCACAGTAACATCCTTTGCGGATGACACAAAGATCAGTAGAAAAATAAGAAACCCAAAAGACATAAGATCCCTACAAACTGACATAAACAGAATCTACAAGTGGACGGAAGACAACAATATGAAGTTTAACACCGAGAAATTTCAGCTATTACGGTACGGAAAAAGAGAAGACCTAAAATCCATGCAATATTTTACCCCAAATGAACAGGAAATTCAGAGAAATCCCAGAGCAAAAGATTTAGGGGTTGTAATGACGGATGATGCGAAATTTGAGACACAAAATAAGATAGCAGTAAACAGAGCAAAGAGAATAACGGGACAGATATTGAGAACCTTTAAACGAAGGGATAGGAATGTAATGATTCCTCTACTGAAAACCTTGATAATACCCAAATTGGAATACTGCTCGGTCCTAACATCCCCATATAAAAAAGAAGACATTAGACAGCTGGAAGGGATCCAGAGAAGCTTCACAGCCAAGATCAATGGGTGCAAAGAACTAAATTACTGGGAAAGGTTACGCGAACTAGACCTATACTCACTGGAAAGGAGAAGAGAGAGATACACCATTATTTACACTTGGAAAATAATGGAGAAACTAGTCCCTAATCTTACTCTGAACCCTATAACTCCCCAAACGACGGTGGACAATAGAAACGGCAGACTGTGCCGTATTCCCAAATTGAAGGCGAGACAGGGCACATCCTTAACCCTGAAAGAAAATAGTTTTGTAGTGAGAGGACCAAAACTGTTTAATCAGTTGCCCAAAGACCTAAGAAACACAAAGGGAGTTGCAGTGGAAATCTTCAAAAGAAGACTAGACGCCTGGATCAGAACAATCCCCGATGAACCGGGCGTACCTGGCTATGTGAGGTGGAGAGCGCAAGAATCAAACTCACTACTTTACCAGGCCAATTCGAGAGTACAATATATATATATATATATATATATGTGTGTGTGTGTGTGTGTGTGCGTGTATCAGCTCAAAAGTATTTTATTTCCAATTTATGGGCAAAGAATTAAATTTGCGCAAATTAATCGTACGTATAAAAACATGTATAAACTTTCCTAAGCCAGCGAAAATTGATTTGGAGTTTTGAATTAATAACATGTCCTGGTAAGTGGTAACAGTGAAATAACTGAAATTCCATATGACATCAAGATTGTTTTTGTGGTGAATGTTGCAAAGTTATCGACTTTTTAAAATTTATTTTTCAAATATCTTTAATGAGAGTAGTAATAATTTTTACAATGGGGGCCTATGCGTCCTATTCCCCCCCCTTATGTACGCCACTGACCATTCAAGATAAAGAAGACTAAACCTAAGACAAGAGGAAAAGTTGATTCTCCTGTATTCTCAGGATTAAAGATAATGTCTTGCCTTCATGTAGAAATGTGATGATGCATTACACTTGGATTAGACACAATATGACACCACAAATTGGAAAGGAACCACCTCAGAGATATATCTGTGAAACAGTGGCTGCTGCCATTGAAACACTGTGGCAGAGAGCTTCAATACCAACCACTGCGTAGCCAACCGTTTCGTAGCCCAACTTACAAAGTTCAGAGAAAAAGGATATTCCAAGCTATTCGACATCGCTGCTTGCAAGTGTAAGGAATTAGCTGATTGTACTTATGTAAAAGGAAAAAGAGTGCCCCTAGATGGGAGAATTTTTAATAGATCAACGAACAGAGAGAAAAATGTATATGGCTGGTCTTGCTGTTGAAAAAAAACAAGGAAGTTGAGAAAAAGAGAAATGATTCTCGCAATAGAGGAACAGAGAATGTACTCAATCGACAAAGCTGAAGAAAATATTTTATCAATATTGCAAATGTCTAATAGTCATATTGACACAGACACAGATGAAATAGGAAGTACAGTAAGTGACACTGAATTTGCTTACAACACCCTCAAAATCAATGTCTGATAGTGATACTCAAAGAATAAAACAAAGGAGACAACATTTACCTCGTGTTGCTTGAGAGAATGATAGGCATGGAGTCTCCGACAGAGCAATTGCAGCTTTAACATCAGCATTGTTGGAAGATTTTGGGGTTATGAAAGAGGATGATCCATCTCAAGTCCTCGATAGGAGTAAAATTGCACAGGTAGAAAATGGTACAAATTTTTCCGTACAACTATTAATGAAGAACATGTAACTCTGATTGAAGAACCAGGTTCCAAGTATTAGGTTGTAACATAAATTCTGCTCGATTAGAAAACGGACGATAGATAATAGAATAACCTCAAAATAATGTGAAATAGTTTTAGAAATGTTGCAAAATACACGCGGCAACAGGTTCGCACAGGTTTTATCACGATACAGAATGATACAGAATGACTTAGGCTAGTGTAGGATTAGGCTAATGAATATTTTCTCTGGTGTTTTTCAGTTACAACGCCACCCCACCCCTACGATATTACAGTAATTGAAAAAACATGGAGCCCACGAAAGAGCATATTCGACATGTGATGCTGTACAAGTTCCATAAAGGATCTAACGCTAGTGAATCCGCAAAAGACATTCAAAGAGTTTATGGAAATGATGATGTGAGCGAATGGATGTGTAGGCGATGGTTTGAGAAGTTCAGAAATGGAGACTTCAGTCTGAAAGATTATCAAGGAACAGGACGACCAAATGAGTTAGATGAAGAGTTGCTGAAAGCAACAGTGGAGGAAAACCCAACGGTAACTGCAAGAGAACTTGGCCTGCAACTCGGCGTTAGCCATATGACCATTCATCGTCATTTGAAGCTGTTAGAAAAAGTAGTGAAAGTTGGAAAATGGGTTCCGCATGATTTGTGACGAGCGAATCTTCAACATCGAATCGATATTTGCACATCACTGCATTCTCGGCAACTGCAGGCACCGTTTTTTAATCGGATCGTCACTGGGGATGAAAAATGGGTCTTCTATAACAATATTAAACGTCGACATCAGTGGCTTAGCCGTGAAACAAAGCCTGAACCTCAGCCAAGGAATGGACCCCATCCAAAGAAAATTTTGCTATGCATTTGGTGGGATATGCAAGGAATTATGCATTTTGAGCTTCTGCCAGATAACCAAACAATCACAGCTGAAGTCTACTGCCAACAACTCCAACGATTGAAGATGACATTACAAGAAAAACGTCCTGCATTAATTAATCGCAGAGGTGTTCTATTCCACCAGGATAACGCGCGCCCTCACACTGCTCGAATCACCACTGCCCAATTGGAGGCATTTGGTTGGGAAAAAATGTCTCATCCACCTTATTACTACTGCTAACAGAATACTTCAACTGTACGTTGCTTCTGCAACCGCAACAAAATCGTTGGTAAATACTAGCTGCATTTATCGCAAAGGTATATGCTCCTTGTTGGTTTTCAATCAAGATTAACCCTTTTGGCGCTGAATTTTTTTTTCTGATTTCCCTCATTTTGACATGCTTATTTAAAATGTCTTTGTGGTCGCAATTCAGCGATAACCGCGCTTAAAGGGTTAATTCGAACTTCACTAATGGAGCAAAGTATCTTTATTCTATGACTGACAATTGTAGTTACGAGTATTTGCTTGAAGAATTAAAAAAAAAAAGAGTTATTCATCCTGTGATACAAAGAAATGCTCAATTTGCACATCAGAAAAATCTAATAATAGCAATGCTTACAGACAGTCGCCGGAAAATCCGTGAGATGGGAGTTCGAAAGATACTGAAGGCTTCGATATTTTAAGGTGCCAAAGTTGAACTTTGATGCGGCTGATGACACTAGCATGTTCAGGGGCGTAGCTAACCCTTTTTAATGTGTAAGCACCGAGGTGTGAAGCACGGAGCTGGGGGAAGATGTGGAAGGGGCTGTCTCCCCTTCCACTGCTGAAGGAGAAAATTAAGTAGAGATTCCTGTAAATGGTCTCTGGTGCACTAAAAATAGGAATTTAGGGTAGAAGTCAATGGTTATTCAACCATCCGAGATGGAAAATTCACTTTTATTCAGAGCACAGGATAGAAACACATAGTATTGGGACAAAGTAGTGTTGTTAGAAAATCTAGAAGAGGAAGAGCCATTGTTGTGCCAAGGCGATACGATGACTAAGCTGATTGATGCAGCATTGCTTGTATATATTAAGTTAAGGTGTGTATATATATCCATCTCATAATTGTAAGGTTAGTGAAAAATTCACTTAATTTAGAGCTAGCATTTTTGGGCTCTTGTGGCATCATTGTTTGAGCACTCTTGTGGCATCATTTTTTTGGGGCGCTGCGCGTCCTTCCTACTCGTTTGTTGAATGTGGCACTTACAGGGCGTGGTCTTATAGAGAGCTCTCCTGCAATTCAGTTTGGTTGTTTAGATACAAGATTGTTGCATCGTGCAATGGTGCAGGTTGTGTTGTTGTTGCAAGGTTTAGAAGGAAGACCATAAATAGTGTCCCTTTTGTTTTTTATCTTAATTTTATGCGACTGAGGCCTAAGGTAGGCCCACATCCAGTCAGCAACCCTGAGGTAGGACCTAATAGGACCTCCAAGTCCGTAAGTTTTTAGTCTAGCTTAACTTGGGTTAAACTCAGGGCCGTTTCTAGCCATTAGGGGGCCCTAAGCAGTATACCCATTTGAGGCCCCACCCCTCCATCCACCAACTCACGCCTTACTACATCACCTCAGCACACACATACAAAAAATGGCTGTGTTAATAGAAAACAATTATGGAACAATTTTAATGAAACATTTATGTCCAAAACAACAAATATGTACTTTCAGAAGACAAACAGAAAAAATACTCTTCATGAAATTCCTGAAAATTAGCTTATACATTATTTAGAATAAATGACAGAACTATGTATAAAAAAATAATGCAATTATCAACTACCAAACAATTACTAACTACGATACAATCGTGTAATAGCTAACAGTTATACAGAACAGTTTGTATCTTCAAAATTTTTGCCTCCTAGATTTTTTCTGGGCGAAATCATCAATAACATCATCATATGAAATCTCCCTGCCAACGTCCTGGTTGATGCTTATGATGCCAAGGCCACTGAGGCAATCCTGCCCCATTGATGATCTGAGGTAGTTCTTGATTAGCTTCATCTTAGAGAAGCTCCTCTCGGCTGACGTTACTGTCACAGGTAGAGTGCAGGCAATTCTTAGTGCAACCCAGAGATTGGGGTATAGTTCCTCCAGTTGCTTCTGATGAATGAAGGAGAGAAGCTCCAATGCAGTCATGTTGTGTGAAGGTAAAGTCGGCAAGTTCTTAATTTCGAGGGCCAGTTCTCTTCCATCAATGTCAGAGTCAGCTCCAGAGCTCAGTATCTTAGAGAGCTTTTCACACTTGCAGGACAAGTTTTCCTTGTTCATTGTGGTGAAGTTTAGGAGAACCCCAAATATGTCCCTCACATCATCTAATGTTTTGAATCTCTCATTTATTGACCCGATGGCACAATCCACCACCACATTGAAAAATTTGACTTCCAGCCTCTTTAAGGCTTCTGTAAATGGTTCGTCAGGAGCTTCGTAAGCAAAGTGCTTTTTTGTGGATCTGAGCCTCTTCTCCTTCAGCACAGCCTCCACATTCATTTCCTCACATATGTCCCCAACTACGACTTGTGCTGCAACAAAACCTGTGTTTCTGTAGCTGGTGAGTGAGTCTTTTGTTTTTGTGAGAAGGTTGGCTGCCACATCAAACTACATTGTAGGAGAGCAGAAGTTTGCTCACATGGTTAACTGCATGAAGAATGTCATACCATACTACTGTGCAAATCTGAAAGCGATGAGACCCTACCTCCTCTGCAAGTGCTTGTGCTTCAGTCCTGGCTATGGCATCTGTGGCATTGTTTCTGACTTCCAACAGGGCCTCTCTGATGTTGTGGCTCTGGTATCGCACAGCCTCATGCTCTTAAGCCGGCTCTCCCACCTGATTTCACTCCAAGACTTGAGTGTTATGTTCACGTGCTTCTTTAGGATTGTCCATCTCTGTGTAGCTGCTGCAAAAAGGTTGTACAATTTTTGTACGTTGCCAAAGAAGCTGATGGCATCTGTAGAAGCTTTAGCTGCATCAGCCACTACAAGATTCAGAGTGTGAGCCCCACATGGAACATAAAATGCACGACAGTTCTTCTCTAATAACCTTGCCTGAACACCTCTGTTCTTGCCCTTCATGTTCGCTCCGTTGTCATATGACTGTCCTCTGCAGTCATCAAAGTGAATATTCAGTTCATCTAGTCTCTTCAGAATCAAAACTGATAAACTCAAGCCTGTACTTTCTGAAGCCTCAAGAAAGCTCAAGAAGTATTCTTTTATTTCTGGTACTTCACCCATTTTAACAGTTCTGATAATAATTGACATCTGTTCTTGGTGGCTTATGTCTGAAGTGCAGTCTAAAATGAGTGAGTAATATTTAGCTTGTTTTATTTCTGTAACAATGGCATCCAAGATCTTCCCACTAATGGACCCAATGAGCTCATTTTGAATGATGTTTCCTAGGTAACTTGAATGACTATATTGGCCACTTTCGACTCTGCTGATGTGTTGTTTCATCACTGGATCAACTTTGGCAAGCAGCTCAACCTCCTTCAAGAAATTGTCATTGATTGGATTATACTTACAAGACGTGTGAGAACATCTCGCCAGCGTCTTCGCTCTACCTCCATTAATGACATTTCAGTTTGGCCAATGGTCCTCCCAGTTTTTAGCCGCATTTCCAGATCTTTCCATGTTGCCATGTTATCTGCATGTACTGAACTATTTTCATGGCCTTTCAGAAGCGAACCAACGTTTATCCAGTCTGAAAGTCCATCCGTAATTAGTTTGTACGACTTCCTTGAAAACAACTTGCAGCAGAAGCAATAAAGAGCATCATTCCTTCTAGAGTACATCAGCCAGCTTCGCTTTATTTTTCCCCATTAATTAATGTTCTGTACATGTAATGGTGATGAACGCTTCTACCGTCCTCTCTTTTAGGGAATGTGAAATCTGGACTGATTTGAAATGGTCCTCGAGACACCAGATCTGTCTTCAAGGCATCTGACAGGACAACTGGCCAGTCATACGGATCAAGCGGTGGAGCAGATCTTGGTTCTTGTTGCTCAGTAGAAATGCCCGTGTGTGGTGTTTGAAGCTGAACAGAAGATGGGCCACTTGTTGGTTCATCAGGCTCTACTTCTACTGGTGTTTGAGGTTGCATAGAGGATGGTCCTGCTGTTGGCTCATGATGCTCATCAGGCTTTGCTGAGGATGGCTTTTCCAAATATTTCAGTAGTGCTCCTGAGAAGAACATAACATTACATATTCTGTTAATTTTTGCTAAAATACTCTTTCTTATCCTGTTTGATAATTGATCTGTGTGAACAGAATTTGAGGTGATGTGATCCATTAAATTTCACATTTCGAAATATAAATATTACAGAGACTAGCCTACTCTACACGATTCCTGAGTACTTGCCTAACTTGATGGTCTACCTAACCTAGTTGCCTGAACTGTAATCATAAGAATATACAAGTGGCACATCTCACCTGTGCTACTGGAAAGCTTCTCCTCCTCTATTTTCTTCTTTTTCCGTTTTTCAGCTCCTGATGGATAATGTCGTTTCATTTTCCAAGATGCACGAAGTCACATCTAGTTAACCACAACTAATCTGCTAAATAATAATAATCATGATAATAATAATAATAATAATAATAATAATAATAATAATAATAATAATAATTGTTATAATTGTAACGTTAATAAAATACATTCAAATAATCAGACCATTTACATTTTAACCAACAAAATTCACATTATCTGAAAAAGATGAGAAAAGAATTAATAAACTTGTAAACATAACGAAAATAATCCAAGGTTTTAAAGTGTTAGAAAATCTCTTAATAATTAGTAAATTAGTGAAATAATGTTTTACAATACTAGAAAAATTAAACATTTAGGAAAGTATAAGCATATAGTAAGAATAAAGTTAAATAATATAGAAATAAGATCTCACAATAGTTATTTACACATAACGACCAAAACATTTCGTTTGTCTCCGTTTTATCACATTTGTCTCATACAAAAACTTTAATTAATACGACAATAATAATAATAATAATAATAATAATAATAATAATAAGGATAATAATAATGATAACAATAATATTAATAAGAACTTCAGCTATATTCCTATTCTTGCCCACTGAGCTATGACCTGGGAGCCTGTCTAGGGGCTCCCTAGTAGCAGCGGATCCCTAAGCGGCCGCTTCGTCTGCTTAGGCCAGGAAACTGCCCTGGTTAAATTGGCCCTTCAGAGCTTGGCCGTTCACGGCTCAGCTGGGATTCTGAACCCAATAAAATAAAAAAATAACATGGTCCTTCGAACCGGATTCTAGCCCAAGAATGAGTCAGTGACTATTTTCCGGCAAAGTTCTGATTGTGCAAATTGTAGCCCAAGTTAGGCCTAGACGGGTTGAGCATAATTGAGTTAAGGTCCCAGGGTAAAAAGTTTGGTCGCCCAATTGCGAAACTTGGCCACTCGTCTGTCGTTGTTTTGGGCCTACATTTTTACCGGTTTGGTTAATTTTGGTTTATTATTCGTAAGCGAAGGTTGCAGACTTCAGTACGCCAGTTACTTGGGTGGAAAATTTGGTATTCCATACTGGTGGTTGTTCAGTACCCCAACCAAGCAATTCAGTTTATTTGAAAAAAGCAAAATTTGAGTTTGATCAGTTTGGTTAAGTAGTTTTGCCAATTCAGCTTATTTGGTATTGAGCCCAATTGTTGTTTGCATTGAAGATGAGTGCAGCTGAAATGAACAAGTTTAAAAAAAGGAGAAGCGCCTACAAAGGTCTAATTACAAAGGTCATGTCATTGCCACTATAGATTCTGCCATAGAGCAAGAGGACTTAAGCTTAGTGACTGCGCAGCTTTCCATATTAGAAACTAAAAAGGTTGCTCTAAGCGAAGTAAATGTTAAAATTGAGGCTCTTATAGAAGAGGATGAAATAGAAAATAACATAATTTACTTTGAAGAGATTATTGATGATATAATTAAAGTATGCCACAGAGCAAAAGAGTTTAGCAGCTCAGTACAGTTAGAGACCAGGTCTAATAATGAAACAACCCTCAACAAATGGTGTTTGTGAAGTTAAGGTTAACAGATCTGCAGTTCAATTACCGAGGCTTGTACTCAAAACATTTTCTGGGAGTATTCAGGAATGGCAAGGATGGGCAGACAGTTTTCAATCAGCAGTTCATTCTAGTCAAGTGTTAAGTGCGGTGGAGAAGTTTAATTATTTGCAGTCCCTCTTGGAAGGGGAGGCAGCAAAGACAATAGCAGGATTAGCATTAACAGAGGCTAATTATAATGTGGCTTGGGATATATTAAAGAAACGGTTTGGTAAGCCAGAGATCTTAATTAAAAGCCACCTCCGTGAACTTTTAGCTATACCTCCTGTTAATAATCCCAATAGTGTCAAGGAGTTACGGCAGTTATATGATGAATTTGAAGTTAGAACTAGGTCCCTGGACAACTTGGGTGTAGGAATGGAAAGGTATGGTATAATGTTGGTCACTATACTGGAGTCTAAATTGCCTAGCTCAATTTTGCTTGAATTAAGTAGGGGACACTCTACAGAACATGTGTACATCCCCTTCAGCAGATGTTAAGTCTTTTAGGCACAGAATTAGCAAGACGAGAGGGAATTGAGTTTGCACAGTGGGATGTTAAACAAGGGGACAAAGGCAGGCACAGCACCAAAGTTTCTACAAAAAGGAATAGCCCAGGTACAGTGTCAGCTCTACATGCATCCTCTGAGAATAAATTAAAGGGAATCAAGGAATGCATATTTTGCGAAGGCAACCACAAGTCATATAAATGTGAGGTGGCTGAGGCTTTACCTTTGAGGAGAGAAAGACAGGGTAACTAAGTCCACAGCATGTTTTAAATGTTTTTTGAAAGGTCACAGAGCAAGGTTTTGTAAGTTTAAAATTTTGTGCAAAAAATGCCATGGCCGGCATCAGCCATTATTGTGTGAAAACACTCCTAGTAGGCCTACCCCAGAAGTAGAGACATCAGTGGCACATGCCACTGCTATGAAAGGGAGTAAAAGTAAAGGGGGATTATTGCAAACAGCTGCAGCATTATTAATTGGGAATGATGGAGAAGCTACTGTAAGAGTGTTGTTTGATAGTGGTAGCCAGTGTAGCTTTATTAAGACCAGAATTTCCAGAAAATTGAAGTTTAAAGAACTTAAGAGGGAAAATTTAAGAATTTCTGGGTTTGGGGGTTCCGTTCAAAACCGAACCAAAGTTAAGAAGGTAGAAGTTCTGGTTAAGGGGTTGTTACCACAAAGTCCCACTATCAAGGTCCAAGCTGTAGAGATTGAGGAACTTTGTGCTCCAGTCACTACTTGTTTAGATATGGCATGTGTCCAAGAATTGCAAGTTAAAGGAATTAATTTGGGCAATAATAAGTTTGAAGGAACAGAAGATATTAGTCTTTTGATTGGAGCTGACTATTATTGGGACTTCATCACTGGTAATATTGTCCGCACATCTCGAGGCCGTAGCTATTGAAAATGGAGGTTAAAGCTCTTTTTGTTAAGATTGAGGAGAACAGCCATGGTTTGGAAAGGCATTTGAAAGCCTTTTGGGAACTTGAATCCATTGGCATAAAGGACAAACAGGAGAAGCAGGCGAGTACAGTGAACAGTGATGTTTTAGAGCAATTTGAAAAAGGGATTGGGTTTAGAGATGGTTGCTATGAAGTTGGCCTCCCTTGGAAGGATTCTTGCAAACCCAGTTCAAACCTTCAGCTAGCTAATAGGAGGTTGGAGACTTCATTGCACAGGCTAAGAAAAAATGAGGAGTTGTTAATTGAATACAATGAGGCCATCCTAAGCTATGTAAAGGGGGCTATGCTGAAAGGGTGCAAGGTGAGCTGGTGAGCCAGGAGGCACATTATCTGCCACACCATGCAGTGGTACGGCGAGACAAAACTACCACCAAACTGAGGGTAGTTTTTGATGGCTCAGCCAAGGACAAAGGTGGTGTGTCCTTGAATGACTGTTTGGATGCTGGGCCAAATTTAAATGCAGATTTATTTTCCTTGTTACTGAGATTCAGGTTTGGTAGAGTAGCATTGACTGCAGATGTGAAGCAAGCCTTTTTGCGGATAAAGTTAAAACCAGAGGACAGAGATGCAGTAAGGTATCTGTGGGTGGATACGAAAGACTTGTTGGAAAATGAACCTAAGGTTCAAGCATATAGAATGAAGTCAGTGTTGTTTGGCCTCAGCTCTAGTCCATTTCTGTTGGCAGCTACTATGCAGTACCATTTTAAGAAATATTCTGAAGTCTATCCTAACACTATTGAACACATAAGGAAAAATTTTTATGTTGATGATTTGCTGTGTTCCGTGGATAATACAGAAATGGCTAAACAGATATTCATGGAGGCTAGAGCTATAATGAGGGAGGCTGGCATGGAGCTTAGAAAATGGCAGACCAATCATTCTCAGTTACAACAGTTTATGAGTCAGTCCTGTGTAGTACCTGATGCAGCAGAAAGTATTGAGGATTCTGGTATTAAGGAGTTGTGGGCAATAGACACAAAGGTGCTAGGCATTGTTTGGCAGCAAGGAGAGGATTTGTTTACCTTCAATGGGAAATCTTTAGTAGAGCTGGCTGAGAATGAGACAAGGTGGACAAAACGTACAGCTCTTAGTTTGGCTTCAAGGTCTTTGATCCTCTTGGATTCCTGGCTCCATTTGTGATAAAGTAAAAAATTTGGTTTCAGAGCCTCTGGGAAATTGGACTTGGTTGGGACCAAGAGTTACCTGATCATATGGTGGTAAGGTGGAAATATTGGTTCAAAGAATTGGCACATCTTGGAGACATTGAAATCCCAAGATGGTACTTTGGAGAGTTGAACAATAGTCCAGACAATTTGGAGCTGCACATCTTTTGTGATGCAAGTGAGGAAGCCTATGCAACTTGTATTTATATAAGAGGCACATTCAAAGAGGAAGTAAGTTGCAGGTTGGTTGCTGCAAAGAGCAGAGTAGCACCTTTGAAAAGGCTTTCTATTCCAAGGTTGGAATTGATGGGTGCAGTTATTGCTAGTCGGCTTGCAGTTACAGTGCAAAAGTCTTTGGCCCTCTATGAAATTCCAAGCTATTATTGGACAGACTCCACTATAGTTTGGCACTGGTTAAGAAGCCAGGCAAGGAAATGGAAACCATTTGTTGCCAATAGGGTGGAGGAAATTCAAGCACACACAGATCCCAAGCAATGGAAGCATTGTCCAGGCACCCAAAACCCAGCTGATTTACCAACACGAGGAATTTCAGTGAAAGATCTTGCACAGTCAAGTTTGTGGTGGAATGGGCCAGAGTGGCTAAAACTTGGAAGTGAAAACTGGCCTTCTAATCAGCCTATTGTAGGAGAATGCCAGGCTCAAGAAGAATGGGTGAGTGAAATGAGAAAATGCACTGTGAACAGTTGTCAAGTTATGCAGCAGGACCCCATATTGAGGCTTGAGGACATTAGCAGTCTGAAAAGGTTGTTAAGAGTGACAGCATGGGTATATAGATTTACAAACAGCATTAAGGGAGAAACAAGGAGGGAAGGAATTCTGAACAGTAAGGCAATACTGGGTGGTATATGTGCAGAAGTAAAAATTTGGTGAAGAGAGGGAATTGCTCAACAGCCGTCCACTGCAGGTTCTACCAACACATTCTGCTCTCAAGGGTTTGGATGTGTTTTTGAATCAGGATTTATTGAGAGTAGGAGGTAGACTACAGTTTTCTGGGCTTCCAGAGGAGAAAAGACATCCAATTTTGCTACCTTCTGGGGGGCACTTTGTGGAACTTTTGATCCTGGATACTCATCATAAGTTGTTACATGCTGGAGTTAGAGAAGTGATAATAGAGATCAGACAACAGTTTTGGATTCCCAAAATTAGACAAGTAGTAAAAAAGGTCTTGCATAAATGTGTGGTTTGCAAGCGTTGGAGTGCAAAGCCTTATTATGAAAAGGTGGCTCCACTTCCAAGAGAACGGTGTGTCTATACTGCCCCATTTGATGTAGTGGGAGTAGACTTCGCAGGTCCAGTCTATGTGTATGAGCAAGGGGAGTCTAACAAAGGTTATATATGTCTTTTCACATGTGCTACCACCAGAGCAATCCATTTGGAGTTGGTAAGCAACTTAAGTAGTGATGTATTTCTTTTGGCCTTTAAAAGGTTTGTGAACAGAAGGGGTTTCCCAAATAAAATCATATCGGATAATGCAAAAACCTTCAAAAGGGCTGCAAAGGAACTCCAAGAAGTTTGGTCCTTGCTAAAAGAGGAGGGATTCCAATCCTACTTTTCACACCATGGGGTACAGTGGGAGTTTATTGTTACGAGAGCACCATGGTGGGGAGGATTTTGGAAAGGCTAGTGAGAAGTGAAAGTGTCCATTAAAGAAACTTTTAGCTATGCTCATTTGAGCAAAGAAGAATTCTGCACTGTTTTGTGTGAAGTAGAAGCAATGGTGAACAGTAGGCCTATCACCTTTGTTTATCACAGTAATGCAGGATGCAGAGCCATTGAACCAATTTTCTTTGTGGTAAACGATTAACATCAAGCCCCACTTTGCCAGAAGACTTACAGCCTATCCAGAGCATTCAAGAAGAGTTAACCCAGAAGGTTCAAGTACCTTGAGAGCTACAAGATCAGTTATGGAAGAGGTGGCAGATAGAATACTTGCCAGAACTCAATTATTACCCATCAGGCAATGTAAAGGGCTCCAATGCAAATTGTATCAAGGTGGGAGAAGTGGTAATGATTGGGGATGAAAGACCAAGGCAATGCTGGAAGCTTGGCATAATTGAAGGATTGTTTGTTGGCAAAGACAATTTAGTTAGGTCTGCACTGGTAAAGACTTCAGGAGGAAAATTGAAGTGACCTATACAAAAACTCTATGCTTTAGAAATCAGGAAAAACACGGATAGTCAAGATGAAACATTTGAGTTACAGCCTCATGGAGAAGGCTTGGCTAAATTTGCAGAAGGTAATGATAACAATGCCTCTTCGGCGGAGTGTTAGAAAATCTAGAAGAGGAAGAGCCATTGTTGTCCCAAGGCGATATGATGACTAAACTGATTGATGCAGCATTGCTTGTATATATTAAGTTAAGGTGTATATATATATATCCATCTCATAATTGTAAGGTTAGTGAAAAATTCACTTAATTTAGAGCTAGCATTTTTGGGCTCTTGTGGCATCATTGTTTGGGCACTCTTGTGGCATCATTTTTTGGGGGCGCTGCGCGTCCTTCCTACTCGTTTGTTGAATGCGGAACTTACAGGGCGTGGTCTTATAGAGAGCTCTCTTGCAATTCAATTTGGTTGTTTAGATACAAGATTGTTGCAGGTTGTGTTGTTGTTGCAAGATTTAGAAGGAAGACCATAAATAGTGCCCCTTTTGTTTTTTATCTTAATTTTATGCAACTGAGGCCTAAGGTAGGCCCACATCGAGACAGCAACCCTGAGGTAGGACCTAATAGGACCTCCAAGTCCGTAAGTTTTTAGTCTAGCTTAACTGTAGGTTAACTGTAGGCAGAGATGGGCACGATCTTGATCTTCAAGATCAGATCGTGATCTTGAAGATCAAGATCGTGATCTGATCTTGATCTTGAAGATCACTTTTATTATGGTGATCTTGATCTTGATCTAAGATCACTTTATTTCTTGTGATCTTGATCTTGAAGATCACTTTAGACTTCAAGATCACTTTTAATTTCAGATTCTTAAATATGCCGCTGTGCGAATGTCATTTGTTTTTTGTCCAAGCGACATCTGGTGGCAACTTTGTTCAACACCGACTGTTTATGTTTTCTGTTAGTTGGGTGACTTGCGTCATGCGTGGGCTCATGGAAGGTGTAGTTGCTGTGGAATTTAGGCTCGTAAAAAGTGTAATTTACTGTGCAATTATGTTAAAAGTGTTCTATTAATATTATTATATATAGGCATAAAATATAGCCTATAGGTCCGTATTCATAATAAATTAATTCTAAACATATTTTATTTACAGATTGAATTTTTTAATAATGAGTGCAATTTTACAACTTCAACAGGCTCCCAAGGGAACCAAATATTCTAGGTTGTCACCAGAACAGTATTCAATATATTTAGATAACAATGTTGGTAATAAGGATCAATCTGTGCTATTGAACGGAAAATATTTTCAAATTGTCGAAAAAACTGGAAACAGTATCAAAGTTATTTGTAGGCAGTGTACAAAGAAAACTACAATTCTGTCTGCTGGCCTCGACTCAACAAGCAATCTTCTGAGGCACCTCAGGGTTAGTACTACTTAGTAACTAAGTAGTAAGTAGCAACATTAACATAATGGTTCAAGTCATATTTTAAGTGACTGGTGCCATACAAGACTAATGCTACATTTACATAGACGTCCATTTGAATATATTGTGCACTTCAGATATTAATAGATTATGGACTAGTAACTACATTAAAACTGCCGATATCCAACTATAATAAAACGCCAGGTGTATCTGTCTTTCTCTCTGTCTGATCCATGTCTGTAATTCTCCTATTTAGTTACTGAAGGACGAAATTCGGCTTTCAATTTAACATAGGATAAAAATGCACTGATCATGGTGAAAAATAATTTTAGTTAAAGATAACAAAATTTTAGAATCTTGTTAAGTATTAATTTCAACTAGAAGTTTGATACTCTGATAAATATTATACAGGGTGTTCAAGAAGTCTCTCCGCATGATGATAATTTATTTTCTTGTGCGAAACTACATTCGGATCTTTTGGGTGAATATGAATCGGAGAATAAATCTCGCAAGCGTCCAGCTAAAGAAGAAGATGCCAGCGGCAGCAATGCTGGCCCTGCCAAAATTGCCAAGCAGTCAACACTAAGCATGTTCCACATTTCCAAGCAAAAACCAGGACCACCAATATGCAGGATATCCTTGAAAAGAAGATTCTCTCGCTTGTGGCTAATGGGCTCCTACCATTGAGCCTAGTTGAACTACATGAATTTAAGGATCTTCTTTCATGTTAGTATAACTCAAATATTTTGCTATTTTTTCCATAGCTAATATCTGATTAAAATAATAAATCATATTATTTGTATGAACATTAGACTATCGCTAGCCTAGCTAAATATTTTGATATTTTTTCCATAGCTAATCTATTGTATTTGTTTTAATTTTTAAATATTTTTTTCAGACGTCAACCCGGCTGTTCAGGTGCCATCTAGACGCACCCTGGCTAGATCTCTTGCAACAACAACCAGTACAATGAAGGAAGACATACAAGCAAAACTGGCAGCAGTTGACCATGTGTGTGTTACATGCGACATATGGTCAACTAATCACCGCAGTTTCATGGGAGTCACTGCGCATTGGGTATGCTATTGATTTAGTGTATTATTTTTATATAATTGATAAATTGACCATTGGTGATAGACTGATAGTCTGATAGACTTATAGTATAATCTTTTCAATTATTCGACATGTGTTCCTCATTCATTAATTTGGTGAGTCTTCATTTTGCTGTGATTCACAGTAATTTCACACTAATTCACTGATTCTGTCATCTGTCATTGTCTGATTCACAGCAAAATGTGGAAGAGTCCATATTCACAGGCTGTGAATATGGACTCTTCCACATTTTGCTCTTATGGGATGGGTCACTGTGGTGGTGGTATGGTAGGCGACTCATCGCTGAATTGCCTCCTTTATATCACATAGTTCTTCTCTTCAATGTTTGGTGGCACAGTTTAGCTGGTGCGTGTCTAACCAATATTATTAAATTAAGCTTAAAAAAATGTTCATACAAACATTGATTTTATATTCTTACATTACAGATCAATGATGACTTGTCGCGAGGATCAGCTGCACTGGCATGCCGAAGATTTCGTGGAACACATAGCTTTGATAAAATTGCTGGAATATTGGACAGGATCAACTCGGAGCATGGTTTATCTTATAGAAAAGTTGTATCTACAGTCACCGACAATGCATCGAACATGGTGAAATGCTTTAAAGAGTTCGGTGTTCGTGTTCAGAATCGTACTGACGACATTGATGAAGATGATGCAGATGAAGATGATGATGAAAAAGATTCAGATGAAGAGGTTATCATCAGCAACTTTCCTGAACATTCAGGAGAGCATGGAGAGGAGTCAGTGAAACTATCATCCCATATTCGATGTGCCTCCCACACATTGAACTTGGTAGCAACAACTGATGCAGATAAAGGACTGAATTCACCTGGACTAAAGAAGATAAAGCATTCTGCAATGGGAAAATGTTCGGCGCTGTGGAATGCTGCTGGTAAACCCAAGTCAGCAGAAAAAATACAGGAAATTACTGGCGTCCAATTTAGGTACCCATGCGTCACCCGATGGAACTCAATGTACGACTCATTAAGCCAAATATATAAACATAAGAACGACGTGAATGTAGCTCTTGAAGAACTGAATCTACCCATCCTCAAAGACAATGAATTGGAATTTATTTCAGAATATTTGTCTGTTCTAAAACCAATTGCAGCAGCCCTCAACAAATTACAGCAGAGAAAGAATGCTACTACGGTTGTCTTCTTCCAACAGTCCTAGTGACTCAAGATGCCCTCGCAAGATTGGAGCCTATCCAACCAAACGACCTGCGCTTGAGACACTGCATGCCATTACTGGCAGCAGTCGTCTCTGGCTTCAATGCCAGATTTGGTCATTTTTTGTCGTTGAGCCCCGAGGTAACTGATGCCGTTTTGGCCTCAGTATCTCATCCGTATTTCAAACTTAGATGGATATCATTGTTGCAAGGGCCTAATTTCGGCGATCATGAAGCAATCAAGTCTCAAGTAAAAGACAAGCTGCAAATGGCTGTAAGAAATTGTAATTCTGACAGCAGTGGTAATAGTTCGGTGAACTCAGACTCATCATCTGAAGACGATTTCTTCAGAACTATGGACGGCTCATTCTCTGCTCCTAACAACAAGGAAGACTTGGAAGTCCTCAATTATTTGCAGGACACCAGTAAGGCACTCGACTCTTTAGATAGGTATCCTGCTATAAAGAAGATCTTCAAGAGGTATAACACCACGCTACCTTCCTCTGCACCAGTGGAACGGTTGTTTTCGTTTGCTGGCATGGTTCATAGCCCCAAACGAAGTCGTCTCTCGGATGGTAACTTTGAACAATTGGTTTTGCTGAAAGCAAATGTTTACAGCGGTTGAACATTAAATTAACACTCTTAACTTGCGGTTTTTACCCTTATATTGTCAGTAATTGCGTACTGCAGTAAAACTGTAAAATTAAATTCTATGTAAAAAATGTTTACTTTTATATGCTGACCATTCATTGATATGGGTTATGGACCTGGTGAAATGAGAATTGAGAAAAATAGAACTAAAAACTATATGTAGGTCATTTAATAGTTTTTTCTTTGCTGATAAGTTATGATAATACTAAGTTTTAAGTTTACCACCTGAAAAACTGAAAGGGGAATCGTCAATCCCCGTGGTTTAGATCAGGTGACATGGGTAGGATGCGATGCTTGTATTGCCTCAGCCCTCAGAAGAGTATTAGGAGTGATACTTTTCAGGAGTGATTAACAAAATAATTTGTTTTTGTTTACTCTACAAGAGTACAACTTTTTTCAATTCATATAAAAGTGATCTTAAAAAGTGATCTTGAAAAGTGATCTTCAAGATCACGATCTTGATCTGGATCTTCAAGATCACATTTTTCTGGTGATCTGATCTTGATCTTCAAGATCACATTTTTCTGGTGATCTGATCTTGATCTTCAAGATCACCAAAGTTGGTGATCTTGCCCATCTCTGACTGTAGGGCTGTAGGTTAAACTGGCCCTTCGGAGCTTGGCCGTTCACGGCTCAGCTGGGATTCTGAACCCAATAAAATAAAAAAATAACAAGTGTATTTTGCAACTTATAATAATTAATTTTATCCTTTTCCATCTTATAATTATAATACTCTTATAATAAATGATTTCTTGAGAACTTTATTTAAAATATCATGAATTTCGAATTCAATGTGTAAGCACATGCTTTTTTGCTTACGCCTATCTACGCTCCTGATGATTGATTAGGCCTCTTCAGAAAGATTTGATCCTCCACTCACTGAGCACCTATCTGACAGCAGTCTATGAACTTTTAGTGATGGAAAAGCAATTGGAAACATTGAATTTTGTAAATTCCCATGTCACACACAAGCAGTTGAGCGTGTAGTGTGAACAGTAACAGAAGCATCTGCTGCGGTCTGTGGGGAAGTTAATTGTGATGGCTTCATTAGAACGAGAATAGAATCCAGGAAATTATTGCCAAGCTTTTAGATAAAGTCTGACTACGAAATTTGTCCAAATAAATAAATTGAATCTATGAACAGGCGAGTCTCGCATGGTAGGGTGGATGGGTGGGACAGGGTGGAACTCGATATGCATCCACCTCTTCGTGGTGAGTTCTGAGTGACTGTAATGAGAAGCTGATACAATCAGTGAAGAGCTGCATGTAATATATAATATCACTCTTAGTCAGCTTTCACTTGTAACAAAAATACAAAACTTAGTTATCCTATATGCTCACACTCATGTTTTTGAAAGAACATTACCACCATTGCGGGACTTGAAGATGAACACATATTTACCTAAAAATTGGTAAAGGGTTTACTTGTATATAGTGGCAACTATTGCGCATATCGCCGATCAACAACAACAAAAAAATTGCCCCCTTTTCACTCCACCCAAATATATATATATATATATTATACACGAGGTTTATTCAAAAGGTATCCGGACTGATGCGATTATAGACAGAATATAGTACGAGGGTTTATAGTACTTACAGGGTTTGGGGGCTTAACCTCCCTCAAAGTACACTTCTTCTGAAGCCACACATTTTACCCAACGATCCTGCCACTGTTGAAAACACTTTCGAAAGCACTTTTCGGAATGGCCAAAAGCTGCTCCGTCGAATTTCTTTTAATGGTCTCAACATCATCGAATCGGTATCCTTTCAGGTTTGTTTCAGCTTCGGAAACAAAAAAAAAAGTCGCATGGAACCAAATCCAGGGAATATGGAGGCTGCTGTACTTGGGGGTTGGGGTAGCGTTTTTGGTCAAAATTTGCTGGACAAGTTGCTACGAGTGAGATGGCGCGTTATCATGATGAAGCATCCAGTCTCCGAACTCCCACTTCTGCGACCGTTTCCTCCGAACTGATTCACGTAGACGTCTCAAAACCTCAATGTAAAATTCCTTGTTGATTGTTTGTCCCTATGGAGCATAGTCATGGTGCACAACATCTTCACAGTAAAAAAAACCAAGTAACGTGACCTCATCGTAAGAAATCGCCGCGAAACAAAACACGTTTAACTTTATCGGCTCACCACAGTGGACTGACGCTATACGATGAAGTGAAACTCTGTCAGTCAACTTGTCTCGACATGCAGAGACGTGTTAGCACAGTCACAACTCCAAGCGTGACTAAAATAAACACCCTGTCTGGATACTTTTTGAACATACCTCGTGTATATATATTTCTCCATTTAACTGTCACACTTATTTCTTTAATTAATAATAATTGTCCGAAATGAATAAAATGCAGTAAAGACTTACTTGAATTGGCTCCCATTGGTCTACAACAACGCCATGATCCAGATTTGCAGTAAACCCAAGTGCCACGCCTTCATCTTCGCTGCCAGCAACTCCTAACAATCCATTTCCTTAAAATACATAAAATAATAATAATAATAAATAATAGAAAGCTTATATTAGCTCCTACTTTGATATACTGAACTGTACTTGTTTGAAGCCTTCTCTAAAGTTCGAACAAATGTTTCGTTCAACAAGAAATTCATAAATAGAATAGATAGAATAGAATAGAATAACCTTTATTAATAATAATAAAATAAATACATTTTTTCAATTTACAATGACATGAATAATTTTGAAGCTCGACTATTTATTTTATTTAATTTGGCCCTTAAGCTTTAGGCTTTACTGGGCTCTTGTTAAAAATAAGCAGCTAGTTGTTATTAATTAATAATAATAAATAAATAAATAAGTATTATTAATAGTTAAAACATGTATTACAATATTAAACAAGATTAATGGACAATATTAAACAATATTAGTGGACATTAATCCTAGATTTTTGTTAGTATGCCATTATTAATCGAGATTTCAACTTGGTTTTAAACAAATTTACATTCACAATATTTTTTATATCGGCATGCAAGTCATTCCATAGTTTCAATCCAATGAAAATGAGTAGTTTTTGAGATGAAGACAATCTAAATTGAGGTGTAACAAGCTTTTATCTACTGTATTTCTGGTCTGATACGAGTGGATTTCTTGATGAGTTACAAAATATCTATTTACCCATTGCAAATTAATGATTTTGTTCTTACACTCGTAAATAAAAGTAAAATGTGCCAGTTTGGTTATATCGTTGAGTTTTAGTAGGTTTAGTTCTTTAAATAATGCACTAGAGTGATCAAGGAAATCAGCATCAGATAATAACCTTATTGCTCGTTTTTGGATGACAAAGATACCATTTAATGCGTTGTTAGCGGAGTTTCCCCAAACAAGGGTGCAGTGTGTTATATAAGGAAGAACAAGAGTATGATAAAGAGTCAATGAAACTTGTTTAGGGACTACATTTCTAATTTTAAACAATATAGCAACGCTCCTTGAAATCTTTTACGCGATATAATTTACATGATCACTCCATTGCAAATTCTTATCTAGCATTACACCAAGAGATTTTGTTACAGTACACTCCTTTATGGCGATTTCATTAACATTAAGTTCATCAAGATATACATTTATTAGTAAAAATCATGAAATTTGTTTTACTGGTATTTAGGAAGAGTTTATTGGTGGTCAACCATTTCATTACACTGATGAATTCTGAATGAAATATATTCTTAGCTGTATTAACATCTTTGCAAGAAAAAGAGACAGTTGTATCATCTGCAAACATTATCAAGTTCAGTATATCAGATGAACGTGGAAGGTCATTATATATAATAAAAATAACAGTGGACCCAGAACTGAGCCCTGTGGCACACCATGTTTGACAAGCGCTTTAGTTGAGCAAACCTTATTTACTGATACAAAATTATATCTATTGGACAAATAACTTTTAAACCAATCACTGATTGCTCCTCTAAACCGTAACAGTATAATTTATTAAGTAGAATATTATGATCTATTACATCAAACGCCTTACTCAAATCCATAAATATTGATATCATTATGTCTTTGTTCTCCTTAGCTATATTTACATATTCCATAAGATTTAAAATAGCCATTTCCGTTGTTTTATTATTACGGAAGCCATATTGATTTGGAGATAATAAATTGTAGGATTCTAAATATCGCTGCATTCTACTCTTTACAATTTTTTAAAAAATTGCATCAATAAATGATTTCGTTTCGTAATATGTGAGCAAACAGAGTGCAAAACAATTCGTGCATCATTACTGGAACAGGTGCGTAAGGACCAAAAAAGGGGGTTGGGAGTAAGGGGTGCCAAACCTAAAAATAAGGTAATACATCCTATTGTAACATTTACAACAATGTCCAATATTAATGGAGGTACGCAAGGGCCAGGAAAATATAACTTATGATTTGGTTCACATTGATAGATAGGTCCAGGTGGTTTCACGCTTTCCAAATGAAGGGGAACATCTTTCGGGGGGGGGGGGGGGGGGGGGGGATTGCACCGATGATAAAATTTTTCATCTAGTTTTTTGTACTAATGTTTAATTTCTTCATAAATAGTTTAATTTATTCATAAATAGTAGTTTTTTAGTTAATTTTAAGAAAAAGCTGGATGTTTTCACGAATGAGAGTTTATAAATTGCGTAAACAGTGTCAAGTTATGTAATTATACGCACTAAGTGTGATGAGCTTGTTAGAAATTTTGATAGGCTGGATAATTTTTCATGTGGAACGCGCACCTGCTGCAGTGGTATCTTGGAAATAATGATGTTTACCAAGAAGTATGGAAATGTTGTTGCGAGGGTGTGTTAATAAAATAAATTTTGTATACTATGACAAAACCATATGTTGTCTATAAATCAGAGGTGGGTAAAATTACTTTGAAAAGTAATTTGAACAAATTACATGACAAAAAATGTAATTCAAATAAATTACAAACTACATTTATAATAAAGTATTTTGAAATTAAAATTACAAATTAAATTCCCCAATTACATTTGCGAATTAAATTACTTTGCATTCGAAATTACATTACATATTACATTATTACATGTATTGCAAATTACATACAACTTTATGCCATAACTTCAAATTATATATTAGGTCCTCCAAGGCCATAGCGGTTGCCCTTCATAATAACAAGTCTTTCGAACAGGCTATCAGATAGGCATCTCCTCTTAGGTGGATGTATGATTCCCACAAAAGAAAAGTCTCTCAACTGGAGCAGAGGAAGGCAAGGTGGTATTGTACCTCACAAAGTTTTTCTTGACCGCATGGTAAGAGGCACTGATAAATCAGAGCACCTGATAAATACAATTTAGGAAAGTATTTGAAAGATGTAATTTGAAAATAAATCACTTGAACAAAAATGTAATTGAATTATTCGCCAAAATACATAGAAAAATGTAATTTAATTACATTTCAAAATTAAGTAATTTAATTTGAAATTGAAATACTGCCCAGCTCTGTCTATAATAATAAGTAATGTTAAAATTAGATATGGTTTGAGAAATTTTGCTTTTACATCTTTTTGTAATTTTAATGGGTATAAAAGTATAAATTTCATAATTTTTACTAAGGAAAAACTTATTTGTTTGAAACTGTCGGCTAGCGATGATTGTATCATTATTTATAAGCCGGATAAAGGTAATGGGGTGGTTTTACTTAAAGAGGATTACCTCAGCAGGGGCGTACCGAAAGTATTTGGTACCCGGGGCGGATCCTTCCTTTGGCACCCCCCATAAATATATGTTTGCAAGTAGATTTTTAAACAGTACAGTACTGTCATAAGCAAATTGGAAATAAGAAAAATGCAGGACATTAAAAATTCAGTGAACAGGTAATACTGCATTTTATTTTATACAAAAAACACAGGAAATCCAGTCTCAACGCTCAGCCTATTCTTCAAAGATAAATAGAGAGGATTCACAGTCTCTGCTTTCGAGCCTTAATTTCTGCAAATTGATCAATGACCTTATCAAAATTCACCTTCTTTGCATATTCATGTTCAATTGAAAGTAAAGCCAGATTTGTCAATCTTGTCTGACTCATGGTCGAGCGAAAGAATTTTTTTATCAATTTCAATTTGGAAAAACTTCTTTCACATGAAGCAATAGACACACAGACAGTCAAAAAGAATCTCAAACACAGTGACAAGCTTGGCAAAGATTCACAAAAACCCCATTTCACAATAAACTCCAGAAACTGCAATGCTGCCCATTTCTTTGCCTCTTCAACGCTGATTTTGGCAGCTTCCAAATGCCTCCGAAGTCGTCCAATTTCCACACTGATATCTTCATCAGAGAATTCGTCGAAAATCTGAGTCAAATTTGGAATATACTTCCGAAGTTCTTCTTCTGCTGCAACAACCAAAGTGTTTGGCTGAATAACAGCAAAGATTGACAAAATTTGATCCATTACCTTAGAACAAATCTCCAATTCTTGATGAAAGCGATCAAGACATTCAAACATAGCCCTTTTTACTTCCTCTGGCAATTAGAGACCAGCATCCTTTGCCATCTCTTCTGGCATCCTTTTTCGGAGCTTTACTCTCCCTCTTCTCTCCATAGAAATGTCCATTTCCTCACACTTTGTAGTTGCATAATGAATTTAATTTTTCGTTTGTAAATTTTGTATTGCCAATAAAAATAAAAATTTATTTTATAGTGGAAATTAACATTAAGCTGTTGTAATAGTTTGAACATTTTAAATTTTTTTTCTTACTTTGGCGAATTTTTCATTTGGTTTGAAAACTTGTACTGGTATTTAAACTCTCCCGATGGCACCCCCCTCCTGGCTGTCACCCGGGGCGGACTGTCCCCCTCGTACCCCCCTTAGTACGCCACTGTACCTCAGTAAGATGTATGCTACTGTATTTTGAGCAATAGTTCTAAATTTGCTATGATTTCGGGTGCACCGCTTAAGGATCATTCACAATCCATAGCCACTTAACCTAACATACAAGTACAATCTTACGTATTATACACTGAACTTAATACAAAAATAAGGCCAACATAGCCACTTAACCAAGCATTCTGGCATACTGTTTGATCAATTAATTATCTGACAATTTTATGTATATTGTTATTACGCGAGACATCATTAACTGAAAAAGATCATTTGTATACGTACGTAGGAGAAAATAATTGTAGCTTAATGGAAAAATCAGAGAAATTATGAAAATAAAAAAGTTTAAAGAAAGATAATAAAATTACAGATTCCCACTCTAACGAGTTGATTACCTCGGGTTCCCAACATGGTGTAATGTATGGGTTGCCTAAGGTACACAAAAATAATGTCCCATGCCGTCCCATTCTTTCAGCCATTAATACTCTTAACTATAAATTAGGTCAAATTTTATTCCTCTTTTTCGTCAGAATTTGCCGTAAGTGAATATACGGTACTTGTAGGTTATCTCCCCCCCCCCCCCACCAATTTTGACAGAATATATTCGTTAAAACTAACGAAAATATGACGACTTAACCTAACCAATTATATAATTATCAAGGGCGTACAGTTGATCTATTAGTAAATAGTAAATACTATTCCAGAAACAAAGTTATAATTAATAATAGATCAACTGTATGCCCTTGATAATTGGTTAGGTTAAGTCGTGATATTTTCGTTAGTTTTAACGAAAATATTCTGTCAAAACTGGTGGGGGGGGGGAGATAACCTACAAGTACCGAATATACAACCAGAGATACCTTTTTTTTTGTTAAGGATACAGTTGAAATTAATGACGCACATTCTTTGTTTATGGTTAGTTTTGATGTTAAATACTTATTCACTAATACTCTAATTAATGAAACTATAACTATTTGTCTTAAACTATTGACTGATCATGAATCCTCTGCTTTGAACTCGGGTTTGAATACCTTAAAATCTCTCCTGGTCCTGGAAATACCAACTAAAGACTAATTTTGTATTTAATGACCAACAATATACATTTCTGAATGGTGTAACCATGGGTGATCCACTCAGGGGCGTCGATTGCTCTAAAATAGTGGGGGGGGGGAGGACACTTCACCTTACACTTCACCTTCAAACAGCGAATCAAACAATACTCTGGGTAGCTGTTGCGTGTAATACAGGGTGTACATAAAGTCAGGATCTATTTTTGTGAAGCACTTGGAAATTATATGGAATTCAATCATAAAATGATAAAGTGGTAACATTTATTAAATAATTAAGAGTAGGATTCGACGTGACGCCCATCAGTATCCCTGCACAGCTCAAATCGTTCCGCAGCATTTCTAAACATATTCTGGAGCATTTGCGGGGTTATGTTATCTGCAGCAGTTCGTATACGTGTACGTAAGTTTTCAAGACTCGTAATCTTCGTCTGATAGACGTGCGATTTGATAAAGCCCCATGCAAAGAAATCTAAAGGGGTTAAATCTGGTGATCTCGCTGGCCAAGGTCTGTTGCTTCCGCGTCCGATCCAGCGATTTGAAAAACGTCCATTTAGATAATCCTGAACAATTTTGGCATAGTGACAAGGAGCACCATCATGTTGATAGACGACGGTACTAACAATCCTATCCGCGTCGTCTATCAACATGATGGTGCTCCTTGTCACTATGCCAAAATTGTTCAGGATTATCTAAATGGACGTTTTCCAAATCGCTGGATCGGACGCGGAAGCAACAAAAGACCTTGGCCAGCGAGATCACCAGATTTAACCCCTTTAGATTTCTTTGCATGGGGCTTTATCAAATCGCACGTCTATCAGACGAAGATTACGAGTCTTGAAAACTTACGTACACGTATACGAACTGCTGCAGATAACATAACCCCGCAAATGCTCCAGAATGTGTTTAGAAATGCTGCGGAACGATTTGAGCTGTGCAGGGATACTGATGGGCGTCACGTCGAATCCTACTCTTAATTATTTAAATATGATCTAACTTGTAACTTAATACTGTTTTGCCGGCATTTTCTCTAACTCTGGCGAGGCTCTAACTCTGAAAGGCTGCCATACGAAAATGAGACCTCCTCAAAGATAAATTCTATTTTTGTCAGGTGAGTCACAGCTATTTATAGAATCATGCATGCATGTAAAATGTTTGCACGGTAATAGTAAGTGCAAACATATGCAAATGGATATTAATATTTTAGTTTTTTTTATTGTTTAATACCAAATAAGTTTACATAAAATACAATTCTATTAACATAATTAAATGCACATTCATTTTTTTGAGATCCTTCAGGTGTATATTTACCAACATAAATACGACCTAATGGTTTAGATAAGTCATTCGTAGATATCTTAATCAAACTATGAGGGAATTGAGCAGTGACTTGTTCACCTAAATGACACACCTGCTTAAGTCTACGATACATTCTAAACTCTTTAAAAGGGGAGAACCATTTAGTTCTTGGATGATTCATTACTTGCTCTGCACTATGTGAAGTGTCAATATTAGGTTTAAACAAAACAGCATGTGGAACAATTAAATAAGGTGCTGGTGATGTCCCAACATTAGGATCCCTTTCTACCCTTTCCCTAGCATCTTTCTTACGACCTAATGTATCTTCAAAATTAATAACATATCCAGACATATTCATTTGTGGTATACTTTCAAATGATACCCCAGTTACTTGATAATAATTAAATTTTAAAATAGTAGATTTAGCTTCATTAGTTAAAAGATCCAAAGACAAGGTGTAATATGCATCGGCATTAACACCAAAAGTATTTTTAGACAAATAAACAAATTTCATTGAAGCTTTAAATATCTTCTCCTTAGTACGCCTTCTGACAATCCTTCGATGAGAATGACAAACAACTTTCCTTCTCCGCAAATAATGACGCAAACGACGTTGACGATACATCTTGAACAGTAGATAATACACGTCTATCCAAACCAAGGTTAATGAAAAGAATGACATATACGAAAATTGAAGGTCTATTTATAGAATCCTGATTAAGACGTTACTAACAATCCTATCCCCGTCGTCTATCAACATGATGGTGCTCCTTGTCAGTATGCCAAAATTGTTCAGGATTATCTAAATGGACGTTTTCCAAATCGCTGGATCGGACGCGGAAGCAACAAAAGACCTTGGCCAGCGAGATCACCAGATTTAACCCCTTTAGATTTCTTTGCATGGGGCTTTATCAAATCGCACGTCTATCAGACGAAGATTACGAGTCTTGAAAACTTACGTACACGTATACGAACTGCTGCAGATAACATAACCCCGCAAATGCTCCAGAATGTGTTTAGAAATGCTGCGGAACGATTTGAGCTGTGCAGGGATACTGATGGGCGTCACGTCGAATCCTACTCTTAATTATTTAATAAATGTTACCACTTTATCATTTTATGATTGAATTCCATATAATTTCCAAGTGCTTCACAAAAATAGATCCTGACTTTATGTACACCCTGTATATCAATGTCGTAATTTACCATTTACCCGTTTTTTGTATTTTTTTCAGCATGTTGAAAAAAACTCAATTGTATTTAATCATTTTATGTCTTTCTTTATTTAAATTTTTTTTTTTTTTGCAGAAATAAGAAACGCAATACAAACTATTTATAATATTTAACCTTTCAGGTAACATAATATCACACATACACATATGTTTGGATATATGGACATATGGATATTTTTCTATAGACAAATTTCGCCAGCCCAAATTATTATCATTTTCACCAAGAACACACAAATGCTACGTGCAATTATTAAAATGCAAATTGACTGCTAAATTCCATAATAAATATACACTGGTGTTCATAACAATAATTTATAATATTGCTATTACATTTGCGTATGCATATAATACGACATATAACGTCTTATTAGGTGCCATTAATAGTTAGCATTTATAGCATTTCATCCACGAAAGTGGGGGGGGGACATGTCCCCTGCGTCCCCCCCCCCCGCAATCGACGCCCATGGGTCCACTTGCCCCGACTCTCGCTAACTTATTTTTGTCATTTCACGAAAAAAGATGGTTGGCTGATTGTTTTCTAGAATTCATATTAGTTCTTTATCGTCGTTATGCGGATGATACTTTCTTGCTTTTAAAATCTCTTCAACACATTGAATTGTTCCGCAATTACCTTAACAATAAACATGTAAATACTGAATTTACTTCAGAAGTGGAGGAACATAGGTCGCTGTCTTCTTTCACTAGTATCCATTCCCATGCCTTTGAAAATAATCACTCGGTAAAACCAAATAATTTTTCCATTATGAATAAGGGCAGTAAATATGATCTTTTATTATTAGAAACAATAGTTATATTTAGGAGTAAACCTCAATTAAATGATTACACCCCTTTCCATAATCTTAATATTCTTCGATAGTTTCCAACCGATTAAGCGTCACACTTTGTGAGGTGTCGGTTACATTTCATTTCCTGTTCATAGTGTGAGCTGCAGAGACGTTCTTCGTATTTAAAAATTTAGCTTTAAAGGAGAATTAGTGTCAGTATTAATTGGTAAACCCCTTTTATTTTAATCGTTTTAACTGATTTAATTGTTTTAATTTTAATTCTTGATTGTTTTTATAACTTCAAATCTTAATGTAAAACTCAATTATTTTTGTTTTATCTGTACTCGTGGTTTTACTAGTCTTGTGATATTCTAATTCGTAATAGCTATTATATACACTTTATTTCCTATTTTAGCACTGAGGATGGTGTCAGGGACGTAGCCAAGGTGGGGTGGCGACGGAGGCGGTCGCCACCCCCTTGGAAAATCCAGGAAAAATTCTGCGGTAATTGCAACCAAGCTTCACCGCCAAACTATAACATTTAACAATTTGGTATCTACTGTATATATAATGGAAGGCGTGTGTGTGTGTGTGTGTGATGAATAAAACCACGAAGGGAAAAAGAAACAAAGTGGTGCTCAAGCGCTTTCGTCTAATGACATCCTCAGGAACACTGGAGTGAAAGGAGAGTTCAAGGTAATATATAGGTTACAAAAATAAACATATATATATATATATATATATATATATATATATATATATAGTAAGTATAGAAAAAATTGTGGGAGGAGCAAACACATTTGTATGGGGGAAAAAAAAATGACAAATTTTAGCACTTTGCCCGAAATTCAACATAAATTCAAATGGCTTGTTTCAAGCCAATTTTTATAGTTATTATCTGAATGGTAAACAGGTCACAAAAGAACAAAGAAATAAAAATAAATATAAATATAAATTGGAAAAAATTACAAAATAATGCCTTAGTGATATATACACGTCACAGCCTAAATAACCATAAAGAAATAAACCAAAAGATAAAAAAAAACAAAAATTGTAAGTGGAGTCTACAAATTCAACCTCAAAAGGAAAGTTTACAATCAATTTAATAGATGATGCCAAAATGATATATATGTCGCAAAGAAATAAAGAAATAAATCAAAAAATAAATTGAAAATTAAATTGTAAGAGAGACACCAAAGGTTTTTTAGTTATTGTCTGAATCATGCATACTATGGTCACAAACGAATAAAAAAAGTACAAGTAAATATAAATAGGAAAACAAAATGATGCCTAGATGATATATAAAGAACTATAAAAATATATACAACATATATAAGGTATATATACGAAATATAAACGCAATATATAAGGAATATATATATATATATATATATATATATATATAATATATATATATATATATGCATAAGGGAAAAAATTACCAAAGGTTTTTATAATTATTGTCTGAAAAAACGGTAGGTCACAAAAGAATAAAGAAATAAAAATAAATATAAATTGGAAAAATTACAAATAATACAACCACACATGTACAGTTGTACACCCGCATAACCAAATATATATACATATACATACATATATACATACATACATACATATATATACATATACATATATATACATACATACACATACATACATATACACATATATAAGAAATACGCACACAACAATAAATTGAAAAATAAAATTGTAAGAGAAACATACAGATTTATAAGGAAAAAGAGACAAAAACAATTTTTTTTTTTTTTTTTTACCACAGGTTTAGCAACCTGCCCTTTTTGTTTAAATCCATTTTGAAGGAATTCAGAGCAACGGGATCGAGTTGAAACAGACCTTTACTCATGTAAAGTTATTTGTAAGTTGAATTATAGCCGACTCAAGAATATTTCTATTAACAATGTTGCTAGAGTGAAACAAAACTGAAGCATTATTCCAATCAATACAATGGGATTACTCTGACAAATGGACAAAAAGGGCACTGGACAACTGTCCCGTTCTAAAGGAATATTGATGCTGTTTTACACGCGTTTGCAAATCCTTTCCCGTCTGACCTATGTAAAAGGAATCACATTGCTTACACCCAATTTTATAGATAATGCCTAAATTATTGGTAGGGCTATTTTTTACTATGATGTTTTTCACAATATTGTTATATGAAAAAACTACACTGATATCCAAAAGTTTAAGTACATTAGCAATGCCTAAGAAGCCCGGGAAAAATGGAAGTACTAAAATATTCTTTGATGAGGTGCGAGTGTTATTATTCACACGATAGAAGGTGCGTTTAGCCTTATTAAGACAAGATTCCATGAACGCAGATGGGTAACACAGCTCACTTCCAATACCGTTGATATTTTCCAATTCGGCATCGATGTATTCCGGACTGGCGATCCTAAGAGCGCGGAGAAACATTGAGGAAAATATGGCCTTCTTAATAGGGGTGTCATGTCCAGAGTAAAAGTGTACGTAGGACAAATTGTTTTTTTTTTTCCGATAGATACTAAACTTAAAACCTGGGCTATCCCTTTGTACACGCACATCCAAAAACGGGATTGAGTTGTCTTGTTCCACTTCTAAAGTAAACTTAATGGAGAGGACTTGGTCATTTAACTGAAGGAGGAAGTCATCCAGGTCACGATTCATGGGCCAGATACACAAAATATCATCGACGTACCGCAACCATGGGATGCCAACCCCCAGGATTCTCGGAATGTAAGTAATTTCAAAAAACTCCATATAAATATTGGAGAGAAGGGGCGACAAAGGGTTGCTCATGGCCATCCCAAAAACTTGTTGATAATGCTCGCCATTGAAAGTGAATTTACAATCCTTGATACAAAGCTTAATAAGTTCCAAAACAGTGTGTACAGGTAATGGCAGATCATAGTTATGTAATTCTTGGGCGAGAAAGTCAAGCATATCATCAATCGGCACTTTTGTAAACAATGAACAAACGTCAAAACTGATCAATCTATCGTTGGTATTAATGCGAACATTATTCAATTTTTCAGTAAGATCCATGGAATTTTTTACGTGTGAATCAGAGATAGTTCCAAGAATGGGGGACAAAACATTAACAAGCCATTTGGAGAGTTTATAGGTAATAGAGCCCACCGAGCTAATAATAGGGCGCATAGGGTTGCCCGGTTTGTGGGTTTTAATAAGACCATAAAGGTAAGGCAGAGGGGGTGAAGTGGACAAGAAAAGGGGAATTAAGTCCTTATGATCTTTGAGAATGCGTTTCAAGCCACTATTGAATGATTTGATGACATCATCCTGAGGGTTCTTCCTAAGTTTCACGTATGTGGCGGGGTCCTGAAGCAGCTCATTCATCTTTCCAATGTAGTCCACTTTGTCCATAATGACTAAGGTGTTAGCCTTGTCTGCTTTAGTAATATGGAGCTCACTATCTTTTTTTAATTGTGAAAGGCTATTGCGGAAACGTTTAGGAGTAATATTCGCAGCACCATAGACAAGGCCTTTAACTATGTTAACCAAAGACTGAGGAAGGTTACAATGTTTTTCAAAACAAGCAAGACTATGACAAATTTGTAAAGCAGTAGGTTTTTTAACAATAAAAAAGGACATACCAAATCCAAGGGCACTTTTTGCATCGTCACTAATGTTTTTTGAAGAAAGGTTCACAACACATTTTGAGCTTACTTTTTTTACTCCACTGACTATTTCGAATGAGACTTTTAATTTTGCGATTCAAAATGTTTCGAAGTGAAGAAGTTCTCCGACGCAACTCGTTGTAAATTTCATCAAACAAAGGTTGGATCCACGGTTGGGGAATAACAGTCAAAATATTACGTTTGGCAATACCTAAATTTTTGAAGGTGGACCACTCATTTTGTCTGGTGACTTCAATATGTTTCTTTAAAGTTACTCTGTTAAAGTTGTTGAACGGATGGTCGTCCATTTGTCTGAGGCGAATCGGAAGGAGGGACTTGGGAAGGACCCCTCCATTAAGTTTACTTTAGAAGTGGAACAAGACAACTCAATCCCGTTTTTGGATGCACGTGTACATAGGGATAGCCCAGGTTTTAAGTTTAGTATCTATCGGAAAAAACAAACAATTTGTCCTACGTACACTTTTACTCTGGACATGACACCCCTATTAAGAAGGCCATATTTTCCTCAATGTTTCTCCGCGCTCTTAGGATCGCCAGGCCGGAATACATCGATGCCGAATTGGAAAATATCAACGGTATTGGAAGTGAGCTGTGTTACCCATCTGCGTTGATGGAATCTTGTCTTAATAAGGCTAAACGCACCTTCTATCGTGTGAATAATAACACTCGCACCTCATCAAAGAATATTTTAGTACTTCCATTTTTCCCGGGCTTCTTAGGCATTGCTAATGTACTTAAACTTTTGGATATCAGTGTAGTTTTTTTCATATAACAATATTGTGAAAAATATCATAGTAAAAAATAGCCCTACCAATAATTTAGGCATTATCTATAAAATTGGGTGTAAGCAATGTGATTCCTTTTACATAGGTCAGACGGGAAAGGATTTGCAAACGCGTGTAAAACAGCATCAATATTCCGTTAGAACGGGACAGTTGTCCAGTGCCCTTTTTGTCCATTTGTCAGAGTTATCCCATTGTATTGATTGGAATAATGCATCAGTTTTGTTTCACTCTAGCAACATTGTTAATAGAAATATTCTTGAGTCGGCTATAATTCAACTTACAAATAACTTTACATGAGTAAAGGTCTGTTTCAACTCGATCCCGTTGCTCTGAATTCCTTCAGAATGGATTTAAACAAAAAGGGCAGGTTGCTAAACCTGTGGTAAAAAAAAAAAAGAAATTTGTTTTTGTCTCTTTTTCCTTATAAATCTGTGTTTCTCTTACAATTTTATTTTTCAATTTATTGTTGTATGCGTATTTCTTATATATGTGTATATGTATGTATGTGTATGTATGTATATATATGTATATGAATATATATATGTAATGGTTATGTAATGGTATATGTATGTATGTGTATGTATGTATATATATATATGTATATGTATATATATATATGTAATGGTTATCATATCTGACCGGCAATCGGAAGATCCCGGGTTCGATTCCCGGGTGGTTACCTCATTTTTTCATTTGTTTCGTTCTCTCGCTCTCATCTTGCGCGGCATATTCTCCTATACAAGCGTCGTTCTTTACGTTAATTATACTGCGTGTTTGCAGTTTAAATGTATATATGTATGTATGTATGTATGTATATATGTATGTATATGTATATATACTTGGTTATGCGGGTGTACAACTGTACATGTGTAGTTGTATTATTTGTAATTTTTCCAATTTATATTTATTTTTATTTCTTTATTCTTTTGTGACCTACCGTTTTTTCAGACAATAATTATAAAAACCTTTGGTAATTTTTTCCCCTTATGCATATATATATATATATATATATATATATATATATATATATATATCCTTATATATTGCGTTTATATTTCGTATATATACCTTATAATATTGTATATATTTTTATAGTTCTTTATATATCATCTAGGCCCGGCCGCCGCGCAGTGTTTCCCAACCGGGGGCCATATGGCTCCCTGGGGGCCATGGCACATTTGAAGGGGGCCACAGGAAAATGTTATTTTGTAAAATAGAGTTAAATCTGCATATTACCTACTGAAAATAATGCTTATGGGGGCCACAGGAAAATATAAGGTTCCTAAGGGGGCCATAAGCCAAAACCGGTTGGGAACCACTGATTTAATTTATTTATTATTTCTAGGCATCATTTTGTTTTCCTATTTATATTTACTTGTACTTTTTTTATTCGTTTGTGACCATAGTATGCATGATTCAGACAATAACTAAAAAACCTTTGGTGCCTCTCTTACAATTTAATTTTCAATTTATTTTTGATTTATTTCTTTATTTCTTTGCGACATATATATCATTTTGGCATCATCTATTAAATTTATTGTAAACTTTCCTTTTGAGGTTGAATTTGTAGACTCCACTTACAATTTTTGTTTTTTTTATCTTTTGGTTTATTTCTTTATGGTTATTTAGGCTGTGACGTATATATCACTAAGGCATTATTTTGTAATTTTTTCCAATTTATATTTATATTTATTTTTATTTCTTTGTTCTTTTGTGACCTGTTTACCATTCAGATAATAACTATAAAAATTGGCTTGAAACAAGCCATTTGAATTTATGTTGAATTTCGGGCAAAGTGCTAAAATTTGTCATTTTTTTTTCCCCCCATACAAATGTGTTTGCTCCTCCCACAATTTTTTCTATATATATATATATATATATATATATATTAGTGATGTAGGTCACATCCGCATCCGCATCCTCATCCGCGGAACATCCGCACATTTTCTCGCATCCGCATCCGCATCCGCACTTTGGACTGCGGATGTCGTGCGGATGTGGACCGTTGAGATAAAACGTCATTAATAAGCGGAAATTATCAAATTCTACTATATTAATAGAACTAGTTCATTGTGCGCAAAAGTGATGCAAGCGACAAGACGAGAGGCTGTTCTTGTATGAAGTTACTCTCTTGCAACCTACTTAGATCCACGTTACAAAGCTAAGTTATTTTCACCTAGTACATTAGAACGAGTTAAATCATCACTTGGCAAAGCAGTTGAAGAGTTTCAATCTCTTGAATCTGTCGCTTCGCCACCCACCAAAAGAATAAAAGTTTCAGTGACAGAACCAACACCTTCAACAAGCAAATCTATCACAGAATCTGTCTCTCAGTTTCTTGAGTCAAGCAGCAATGACGAGACCTACGCGATGTCAAAAGATGTAGTAAAAATGATCGAGAGCTATCACCAAGAAAAACGCCTGGTTGCATGTGACAATCCTATTAGTTGGTGGAAAAATACGCAGAATATCTATCCATACTTGAGTAAACTTGCAAGGAAACATTTAGCCTGTCCTCCAACAAACGTACCAAGCGAGAGATTATTTAGCAGTGCTGGATTAATATATGATGAAAAGAGAAACAGACTGGCAGCAGAAAAGGCAGAAAAATTAATGTTCCTTAAGCATAACCTTCCTATAATTAAGTTTGAACATTAAACGATGAACATCTTAGTTTACTTTTTTTAATTACTCATTTATAAATATGCCTAATAAAACTTTAAACTTAATATAAACAGTTATCAAGCTAATTAAAGATCTCTTTCTATAATGGTGGAGGTTGGGGAAAGAGGACGGTGGGGTGCATTTGAGTTGGGTTCACGTCCCGCATCCTGGTAACACAATTATGGTTTCTAATTGTGGCTGAAACTCAACAAAATATAACGAATTTATTTGCAGACGAATTCACTAATTGATTTCTATATTAGTTAGATGCTTGATATTATTTTATATGTTCAGAGAAAAGTACAGCAATTATTGTACAATTAATCAATTATACTACATTATAGCTACAGCTCTCTCTATATAATAACTTATTATATACGTTAAACACAACAAATCTCGAATATATCCTAAAAAATAACGAAAATGTAGACATCCGCATCCGCGGATGTTGAAATCAAACATCCTCATCCGCATCCACATCCGCGGATGTGAAAAAAATGACATCCGCTACATCACTAATATATATATATATATATATTTGTAACCTATATATTGCCTTGAACTCTCCTTTCACTCCAGTGTTCCTGAAGATGTCATTAGACGAAAGCGCTTGAGCACCACTTTGTGTTTCTTTTTCCCTTCGTGGTTTTATTCATCATAAATATTTTTCACGTGTCACTTTCGTGAAATAAATTTCATATATATATATATATATATGTATATGTTATTTAAGCGATATTTTGCGTCTTTTTTTTAAACACGTATCGTACTGAACTGAAATATTGGATAGATTTGCAAGAAAAAAGGCGAGACGACTCAATTTGTTACTGGACTGAAACGGACGGTGGGCGGTAATGTGATTTTGTGGTGTACCTACAGTATATCATCGCTGTATATGTAAATTGCGTATTTACTAAAGTATTCGATTTTGATTTAGTAAAGTAATTGTGTATTTGTTTTTTGTCAAGTAGCCCCTAATTTATTTTTCGATGCGATTATCCTGTTTAAAATTTTATATATGTTAAACAGATGTGCGTTTCTTGTCCCAACTGATCTAACTGTTTCTGCATCCGTTTGACTTGCCTTATAAGTGAGAGTTTCATTTGGATCTCTTCTAATGATTTCGTTATTCATAGATATGTTATACTGTTAAACGTGTATACACTAAATAATTGTATGCATGAAATCAATAAATGTGTGAATAAAATAGTTACTTTCTTTCTTAAATATGAAAACTATAGGATCAATACCTGATTTCAAATTTCAGAAAATACGAGCTGTATAGCTTAGATTGCACCAATATGACTGTCCTATCGAAACTTTCGTTGGAAAGGGTACATATTTCATGTGGATGGCTGTATAGTGGCTGTTCAAAAATGAGCAAAACATAATAAGGACATGCCTTGAGTGGATCCTCGCGATGTGACGTCATCTTAGTCGTGCTTGTGTGACGTCATCTTGGTCGTGTTTGTGTTGATGGGACATCGCTAAAGTATTTGAAAACGTCTCTGCCACTACAGTAGTCTTCCCCGAGAGAGCGAAGTGAGCGATAAAAGAAGAGATCGTTTGAGGCAAGCGATACAAATGTTTCGTTCTGAGGAGTGAAGGTCTTGCTGACGCTCGCACGAAGAGACGGATAAACGTGGCATGAGGGTGCTGAGATGGGGAAATGGGGGAGTCGGTGGAGCTGGAGGGAGGAACTCGGCTAGGTCCACAGGGAATGCGGTTGGGGTACGGTAGGGACGCGGAGCGAGTGGGAGCTGAAAATGGAGGTGACGAGAAGGGGCACGGGGAAACTGTATTGAGTTCGCAGGCGGTGCCCAAAATTCGTCGCGTGTAAAATTCTCCTCGATGAATACGCTTCTGCCGAAGGGAAAGAAAAAAAAACGTCGTTCATGGAAAATAAGCAGGAGTAGTAAATCCACGGAATGATGCAAACAGACAGTTGAAGAAGGCAGGGACCGCCACCCTGGTACCAAGTTTGAGGAATGTCTGTGTTTTGCAGTACCCCCTTTCATTGCGTGGATGTGTGTCAGTGCTTGTTTGCTTGAAGAATGCTTTTTAGGACTTCCCGTTGGAGTAGGACGAAAATACATGTTGTGCTTGATGAAGAGTTCGCTGGTGAAGTAGGGGAGGGTCGTCAAAAGGGGTCTTGCCAAATGATTTCTCGTACAGCGGCTGAAGAGGACTGTTGATATATTTGGCAAAAAATGTTGACGAGAAGATGCGCAGAAAACTTTCCTGTAGAACGCGGGAAACTTGGCAGTGGGGGTGGGTCAACCGCTAGCCAGGGGAGAATGTG
This sequence comes from Bathynomus jamesi, assembly GCA_023014485.1. Taxonomy (NCBI): domain Eukaryota; kingdom Metazoa; phylum Arthropoda; class Malacostraca; order Isopoda; family Cirolanidae; genus Bathynomus; species Bathynomus jamesi. The sequence goes on along the minus strand of JAJOZX010002411.1, from coordinate 551,464 downwards.
AGCGGGGTTTTGCCTCCTTGAATGCGGGGTGAGTCGCTGTCTACAGCTTGGACCGTTGAATGAAACCGATCCATGTGGCAAAAATTTTCAAATTTGGTTCTTTTCCTCATGCAGAAGAAAACAATGTTAAATACAATTTGTTAAAATGTCACTTGGAAAAAATGTTTGCACTGATTTCACTTTTGATTTGGCTGGGTATTCGTTTGTCACTACGGGTAGTCACCAATTTATAGGTACCGATTTATGCGTAAATGTTGGCACTATAATCATAATGATAATTACGGTTATTTGTTAATGATTGATTGTTAATGATAAGGCTGAATGAGGCTGGAGTGACCGTGATCTTTTCACATCAAATACTGTAATTAAGTTATTAAGTAGGTTGATAGGATGAGTTTTCTTCCCTTATTAAACGAGACAAATGATTTATGAATGAGACAGAATATGTTGATTGTTTACAGTTGAAATAATAAAGACCATTTTTAATAACGCGCGAGGTAATGATTAGTCTCTATATAAAGTTAGGTGAATGACACCAGGCCAAAATGGGGCCTGCACAAAAGATGTTCACATGGTGGTAGCTCTCGTGTCACTAATTCTTCGGAGAGTCGAGTAGAGGTTCAATGGTGGCCTGGAAGGCAAAACATAAGGACATGCCTTAAGTGGATCCTCGCGATGTAACGTCATCTTAGTCGTGCTTGTGTGACGTCATCTTGATCGTGTTTGTGTGGATAAAACATCGCTAAAGTATTTGAAAACGTCTCTGCCACTACACATACGTTTTGGTGTCAACCGTCTCTAATATCGGTACTTAATCAACCGGAGCCATAGAGAATAAAATAGACTGACTAGTGTGTGTGTGTGTGTGTGTATGTCTAAGGATTTTTTTTATAGAATTTTCCAAACGCACCAGGCGCCCTTCTGTCTAGGCCCCCCCGGCCCGTGCTCCTAAGCCACCGTTGTTAATCCTGCCATGTTCTGTATATATACGTAATTAGTAAAAAGAGCATCAATGTTCATGCAAACATTCGTTACTGCAAATGTTTCGGAAGTAATCACTCCATTTTCAATGCCTAAAAAAAATTCTCTTACCCTGACACTTAAAACACATAAGGTCTGCTGAGGTTTCGTGATTATTCAACGTAGGTAAACTCCTAACTAATTCTACGTGTCAGAGGAGCGTTTTAAAAGACGTCTTTAAAACTTTTTTATTTATTTTGTGGGGGGAAAGTCTGGTGGATTAGGGGTCTGTTAAAGAGGCTGGAGTAGACAACCACTGCAGAGGGTGTGAGGTTGCAACCCGAAGATTAAGGATCAAACCATCAAATATAATGCAAAAGCTAGTTAGGGTTTAGTATTTCTTTGTTTAAAATACATAAATTGTTGTAATGACAAATTTATACGCTTAAATCTCATACCAAAATATTAATAAAAGTTTTAGTTTTAAGTTTTTTTTGTTGTTTAAATCTCTGAAGCAAAGTGGTTTAGATTGTTGCTATTGAAGAATGTCAATAGGTTTCATTCTTGCTATAATTTCCAATGTAGTGTTAAAAAATAAATAAACGGGAGGGATTAAGTGTCTCGAATTGTTTAAAATTAGTTTGATTTAAATTTTGGTTCCTCACGGTATTTTGACCTCACGGGTCAGTCTTGTGGTGGATATTGATTTTATGGTCTTGAAATCTTTCTCTGCTCGAGGGGAAGGGAAACTTGATCAGGTTCAAATGTAATGTGGTTTGTTTTCTTTTTGTATCATATTTGAATTTTCTGAAACTGACTTTGAACCCACTTGTTGAAATAAACCACAAGGTCCGTTGGAATTTATTCTCGTAGTCTGCTGAAGCAGAGGTGGATTTGGCTACATCTAAAGGAAAATACAAAGTTGAGAAAAACAGGTGGTTTCGAGGAAAAGACTAATTTTTAAGTTGATTTTTAAGGAAAAGGAGGAGCTTTCTTTCGAAGGAAATGTTAAGAACCAAATCAAAGGACAGGGATTCTTGTAACACCCAGTGAGGGAAAAGGAAAACTTCTTTCAATTTGTATAGATAAAACTTGTATGGATGACGTCATGTAATGAAAATTGTTTTGATAGGTCATTCAGGGTACTAAGGTGTAACTTAAGTTTATAAGGCAGCTGTAGTTCCGTCCTCTAAAGTTGAAGTGGTTTCAAAAAATCTTTGAAATCTGTGGCGCTGTTGATTTTATAAGTCGACTGTAACATTGTTTCTGTTGTTCGACAAATTTGAATCTCCTTGTTTCACGAGTTTAATTTTAGTCGGCAGAAAAGGACTTGAAAATTTCTTGAATTTAAGTATTGTTCACAAATCAAATTTTAACCTGCAAGTTTGCTGAATATTGTTTCCTCAGGGAATAATTTTAGTATGTTTTTCCCCCGAGGAAACCTGTAGAGTTCGTGCAGGACTTGAAAATTGTGAAAATTTAATTGGCGGACTTTTTTCAGAAAAATCTGCGGAACTCGCGTAGAACTTTTAAAACTAAAATTTTCAAAATATTTGCAAGTAAAGTTATTTTAAGGAATTTGAATTAAGTGCTATTTCTGGAGTCACCGATAAAATTCCTCTGTATAAATCCTTTACAGACTTAACTTGAATAATTTCAATAGCGGTGGACCGGATATCCGCATAATTTTTAACATCCGCATCCGCACTTCTGACTGCGGATGTTATGCGGATATTACCTCTAATAAATTATGCAATTTACAATTAAATTAGCTTATAAAGTAGCTTATAAGGCCCAGTCATGCACATTTCATGTAAAGCATTAATTATTAATGAACAAACAAATATATAAGCCTCAAAATATAAATACCTGGTAACACAGAAAATTGAATGAAACTTGTTTCATTCAATTTTCTGTGGCTGAAACTCTTGAGAAAGTTATTATTTTTATCATAATGAAAACATTAATATTAATTTTAATTCTTATGCATTGACTGCCATAATAGTAATATCACGAAATTTGAAAAATTATGTCATATATTCATAATTCTATATTATATTGATAGATTAACTAAATATCCGCAGTCGCATCCGCGGATATTGAAATTAAAAATCCGCATCCGCAGATGTTGAAAAACTGACATCCGTCCACCAATAAATTGCAAACATTTTCTTTAAATTCAAATTTTATTTTCAATCAAATTTGGAACTGTACACAATCTTTTGAATTTATGTCCCATTTTGAGTGAAACCAAATAAACTTTATACGAGGGAATGTGTTGTTTCTATACTATACTACCTCGCAATAGGCCTCTTATAAATTGAAGGTAAATTAACAATGAAAGCTCGAAATTTAAAGTGGGCTTCAATTAAGCCGAGAAAACTGTGCATATAAAATTGAGAGATCATCTGAGTGGATAAGCAGAACAAACGAACCCGCGCGCGCAATAAATGCAATCAAAAGTAGTTGCACCATAAAATATTTAAGAAATTATAAAAACTAAAGATATTACTACTGTAAGATTTTAAGGCAGTTTATTTATCTTCTATTTCTAGCAATCTTAGTTTTCACTCTTTAAAAAGATGTCAGATCCTCATTAACAGTGTTTTTGGCTTACCTACGAAAGCAACGTCGAATACTCTGATATGATTTGGTTCCTGAATAACTGACACTTCTTTTCCAAAGATTTCATGATCAGAAAGTCCCGCTCGAATGCAAACAATCCTTCCATTGTCTCGATCAGCAACGCAGAGAACGTCCAAAGCTTCATTTAGTGACAGGCCGTGAGGGACATTCAAAGATAACATTTCGTGTTCGTTTCCTTAAATTTAAAAACAAACGATATTTGAAAATGGTTCAAACAAATGTAAAAGATATAGTGAATTATTAAATGGTATATTTACATACATCTCCAATGTCCTATACTATATTAATGGCAAGTTATTTCTCAATTATATATATATATATATATATAATGAACAGGAACACCAGAGAAAAAAAATCCTTCAAGGTTTAATCAGTACCAACGTTTCGGAATGCACTAATTCCATCTTCAGGGCTGAAATAATAAAAGACCAATTCACGTACAGATACAAAATACAAATTACAAATGCAAGTTAATTAATAACAACTCAAAATAACAAAGTTAAAATTATAAAAAGGTAGCTAAGAAAAATGTAAAAGCATTAAAACTAAAAGGTAAATAGATGAAATAAATAAATACCTTAACTAAAACAGAGCAGATCTACCGATGATTCGTCAGAATTGAGGTCTGGTTTTAATTTATAAATAAACAAAGGTTCCATAATTTTAAGCTTAAGGTCAGAACCTCCAGCAGCAAGTACAACGAAACTAGACTGTGAAATTGGATGGTTATTATTGTGTGCATGGTTGCGTATGAAAGAATTAGGTGGTATAATAAGGAATGAAAACAAGATGAAAGAAAAGCGATAAGTAAAAGTTGCGAGGTAGTAAAATTGTCCAACGAGCGAAATGATAAAAAGATAATAACTAAAAACGTAGGAAATAAACAGCCAAAGAAAAATAATGATAATACCAAAATTAAGAACATTGAAAATAATAAGATAACAAGAAGTAGAAGCGTAGAAAATACAGTATGTAAATACAACGCAAAAGGGAACTGCAGATGTCGGGATGGGCAATGCATCTATGCACATCCCACATTATGTAACACACATTACACAAGTGGATATTGCAAATTTGAAAAGAAGTGCAAGTTCCACCATCTTACTGTCTGCAACACCTATGCAAGATATGGGAGGTGCAAATACGGATAAAAATGCCGTTACCACCACCCTCAAAGGAACGCAACAGGTGAACAGGAAAAACGAACATCAAAGAAGGGTAGCAATTTTTTAGACGTAGCCAACACAATTCAGCTGCTAAATACTATCCAGAAAATACAAAGTCAGCTGACAAAGATAGGAATCCGAGAGCCGGGCAGGAGGCACGCACAAAGACACTTCATGCGTTATCGGGACAATTCATGCGTTATCGGGACAACAGGTACCGACAAAGATAAAAAGAGGTAAATTCTCGGAGCACCACAAGGCAACGAAACCGGCACCCCCATTGGAAAACGAATCGGAACCACCTGTATGCGAAAACGATAGAGAAAAAATAAAAATAATCCTAGCCAACATTCAGGACCTTAAATCAAATCATTCCTCGGACAGTTTTATACCTGAAAGGACTCATGCAAGAAGCCTGAGCAGACTTTACGTGCCTCACAGAAACTCATCTAAAGGACTTCCAGGCGAACTGTGAAAACTGTGAGTTTTGTGTTGACTAAAAAGAAATACAAATTGACAACTATAACATATTCTGAACCGACAGAACAGTGAGACGTAAAGGAGGATGTAGTATTTACACACGCGAAAGGCATATGGCAGATATGACTATAAGTACCTCAAACACCTACGTAGAATGTGTAACAGCAAAAGTTGAAAAATTAAATATGGTATTAATTGTAATGTACAGAACCCCAAACACGCCAACCTCAAAATTTTCAGATTCCATTACAGAGGTAAGAAACTGAGTAAAAGGTCTACACTCTCCAACCCCAAATATTTTTCTCTGTGGTGATTTTATTTTTCCATTCATGAAATATAAAAGGATAGGAAAAAATATATGTATAGGGCCTACACCAGGACAAGGGGAGCACACGGGAAGACCAGGAGCAGGTAAAAATGCTACTAACTCTAGCTAATGAATTTATGTTAACACAAGAAATAACAGAAAACACAAGAAAAAACAACTGCTTAGATTTGGTATTCACAAACAACAGCAACCTAATTGATAATGTAGAAATATCCCAAACTATAATATCAGATCACAACATTATTGAAATAACAACTAATATAAAAGCAACAGGAAAGGAAAGAACACGAACAACAGAAAGAAGCAAATTTGAAATTTTTAATTTTCACTCCAAAGCTATAAACTGGGAAGATGTTGCATCCAGCATGGAAATAATATATTGGAAAACCATTTTCGAGGCCAAGACAACGGAAGAGATGCTAATGACTTTAGAGGAGAAGACGCTGGAAATTGTGGAAAGACATGCTCCAAAAATACAGCAAAGAGGAAAGAGAAGTAGGTTCGAGAGACAAAACAGGTCATTGTTCCGAAAGAGAAAAAGAGTGACTGCAAAACTAAGTAACTGTAAAGATAACATCAGAAAAATATTAAATGATAAACTGCAGAGTATCGATGACGTCATACATGAACTAATTGAGAAGCATGCAGAAAAAGAAGACGACGACGCTATAGAAGCGATAAAGGTCAACTCAAAGTACTTATATAATTTTGCAAAAAGGAAGTCGAAAAACCATGCGACTATTGGACCTCTGGAAAACGAGAACAGTGCTTTATCTGATGATCTAACAGAAGTATCTGAAATATTAAGAGCTCACTACGAATCATCTTTCAGTATCTCAAAAACTGACAAACTGGTATGCGATAGAAACGCGTTCTTTGAAGAAGAACTACAAAGGGAAAGTATAACGGACTTCGACTTTACGACAGATGATATTACACAAGCTATAGGGAAACTAAAAGCACACTCAGCGGCAGGACCGGATAAATGGAATGCCACACTGATCAAAAACTGCAAGAATGCAATCGCTGAACCCCTATATTGGATATGGAAGCGATCACTAGACACGGTAGAAATACCGGGCATCCTGAAAAGCGCGAACATAGTCCCAATATATAAAGGAGAACGATCCGAGGCTAAAAACTACAGGCCACTCAAGGCCGTAGCCAGAGCTTAAAAACAGACGAGGCGAAAATAGTCCTACTAGGGGGTCCGGGGCCATACTCCTTCAGAAGATTTTTTTAATCCTAGCACAAAATCATGCACTTTGAGCGTATGGTCACTGAGAGTGAATTGGACAATAATAACTTCACTTAAATGTTGCTACTCTATGTTTTTTTTTATTCATGTTATTTGTGGTTTGAGTGCATTACATTGATATGACCAGAAACCAGTTCTTATCATTTGCTACTTGACTGATGGCTGAAGGTAAAATCCTATTTCTGTCAATTTCTTCAGAAAGTACCGCGGGAAATTTGAATGCGGTAGCGGTACTGCTGTACTTTCAGCGATCCTTTGCGGTACTGCGTTATGCGGTACCGGTTTGGTAGTGCGGTAGTAGTACCGCAGTACCGCAGTACCGCAAAAAAAAACGCAAGTGCCCAGCTCTGCTGAAAAGTAATGAAAACTATGATGAAATATACACAGATTTTGCCAAAGCGTTTGACAAGTGCGACCATGGAATCATAATACATAAACTGAAGCATATGGGAATAACAAAAAAAGTATGAAAATGAATATATAATTTTCTTAGTGAGCGGCGGCAAGTCGTTACAGTACAAGGAGTATCTTCATCAGAATCAGAGGTCCTCACCTCAGGACCACAAGGAACAGTATTAGCTCCACTACTCTTCATAATCATGCTAACTGACATAGATGATGATGTTACCAGAAACAGCACAGTAACATCCTTTGTCGATGACACAAAGATCAGTAGAAAAATAAGAAACCCAGAAGATATAGGATCTCTACAAACAGACATAAACAGAATCTACAAGTGGACGGAAGACAACAATATGAAGTTTAACACCGAGAAATTTCAGCTGTTACGATACGGAAAAAGAGAAGACCTAAAATCCATGGAATATTATACCTCAAATAGACAGGAAATTGAGAGAAATTCTAGAGCAAAAGATTTAGGGGTTGTAATGACTGATGATGCGAAATTTGAAACACAAAATAAGATAGCAGTAAACAGAGCAAAGAGAATAACTGAGCAGATACTGAGAACCTTTACACGAAGGGATAGGAATATAATAACTCCTCTACTGAAAACACTGATCATACCCAAATTGGAATACTGCTCAGTCCTAACATCCCCATATAAAAAAGAAGACATTAGACAACTAGAAGGGATACAGAGAAGCTTCACAGCCAAGATCAATGGGTGCAAAGAACTAAATTACTGGCAAAGGTTACGCAAACTAAACCTATATTCACTGGAAAGGAGAAGCGAGAGATACACCATTATTTACACTTGGAAAATAATGGAGAAACTAGTCCCTAATCTTACTCTGAACCCTGTAACTCCCCAAACAACAGTGGAAAGTAGAAAAGGAAGACTGTGTCGTGTTCCCAAATTGAAGGCGAGACAGGGAACATCCTTAACCCTGAAAGAAAATAGTTTTGTTGTGAGAGGACCAAAACTGTTTAATCAGCTGCCCAAAGACCTAAGAAACATGAATGATTTTGCAGTGGACATCTTGAAAAGAAGATTAGACGCCAGGCTCAGAACAATCCCCGATGAGCCTGGCGTACCTAACTGTGTGAGGTGGAGAGTACAAGACACCAACTCATTACGTCACCAGGCCAACTCGAGAGGAAGGGTGACAAGCTTAACGTTCGTGAAATGAGGAATCATTACACGGAACCTTTGAAAAGTTGAAAGGTTGAAAGAGGTAAATTTATACGGACAGATTTACCGAGGTGTTTGTAAATATGGGATTTTAGGTGTCTTTTAGTTTTACCAATATATGACTACATACAGTGGTCACACTTGTACTGGTAAACTATGGAAGACTTAAAAAGTGTAGGAATAACATCTTTGTACAGTAAACCCTCGTCCAACGCGGGGGTTAGGTTCCTCGAGAACAGCGCGTTAGGTAAATCCGCGTTGGACAAACTTAATACCTTGCGGGATAAATGGGGATACGTGAACGCGGCCGCGTAAAGTCTCCCATTAGTACTTAGATAAGTAGATTTTTTATTCACACATAAATTAATTTCCCTACCTATATTGTATACTAGCGGAGCGACCCGGCGTTGCCGGGGTGGACGTTGAACGCTATAAGCTAACGAAAATATCACGACTTAACCTAACCAATCGTCAAGGGCGTACAATTAACCTAACCGGGCATTTAATTAACCTACCCGGGTATTCAGTTGACCTAACTAGGCAGTCAATTAACCTAACCGGGCATTTAATTAACCTACCCTGGTATTCAGTTGACCTAACCGGGCATTCAATTAACCTAACCGGGCTTCACATATAATTAAAACTAGCGGAGTGACCCGGCGTTGCCGGGGTGGATGTTGAACGCTATATATATATATATATATATATATATATATATATATATATATATATATATATATGAAAATTATTTCACGAAGGTAACACGTGAAAAATATTTATGATGAATAAAACCACGAAGGAAAGGAAACACAAAATGGTGCTCAAGCGCTTTCGTCTAATGACATCCTCAGGAACACTGAAGTACATAAAAAGGTTAAGCCTATATATAGGTTACAGAAAGAAAAAAAGAAAAAATAAATAACATACATACACACACACACACACATATATATATATATACATATACATACATATCTATATATACAAATACATACATACATACATACATACATATATATACAATAAACAGAGAAGTAAAAATAATAAAAAATTAAAAATTAAAACCTTAAAGGATTACCAGTGAAGCGTACAGATTTGTAAGGAAAAATATCGATTTTTAGCACAAGATCAAATGGATTATAAAAATACAAATTTATACTGGAACTCTGCCGGGTTTTAACACAATGCTGCCTATGGTCAGGTTTCGATATATATAAAAAAATAAAATGCAAATTAAAAGTTAATAATGTAGAAGACAAGTTTACCAAAGATTTAATGTTTTACACTTCTTATCTAAATCTGTTTTAAAAGAATTCAACATAACAGGATCGAGTTGAAAAAGACCTTTGCTTATGTTGAAGTTATTTGAAAGTTGGATAATGGCAGACTCAAGGATATTTCTATTAACAATGTTGCTTGAATGGAATAAAACTGAAGCATTATTCCAATCAATACAGTGGGCTAACTCTGACAAATGGACAAAAAGGGCACTGGACAACTGTCCTGTTCTAACGGAATATTGATGCTGTTTTATACGTGTGTGCAAATCCTTTCCCGTCTGACCTATGTAAAAGGAATCACATTGTTTACAACCAATTTTATAGATAATGCCTGAATTATTGGTAGGGCTATTTTTACTATGATATTTTTCACAATATTGTTATATGAAAATACTACATTAATATCCAAAAGTTTAAGTACATTAGCAATGCCTAAAAAGCCCGGGAAAAATGGAAGTACTAAAATATTTTTTGACAAAGTACGAGTGTTAATATTGACACGATAGAAAGTTCGTTTTGCCTTGTTGAGACAAGATTCCATAAACGCAGATGGATAACACAAATCACTTCCAATACCGTTGATTTTTTCCAATTCGGCATCGATGTATTCCGGACTGGCGATCCTAAGGGCGCGGAGAAACATTGATGAAAATATGGCCTTCTTAGTGGGGGTATCATGTCCCGAGTAAAAGTGTACGTAGGACAAATTGTTTGTCGTTTTCCGATAGATACTAAACTTAAAACCTGGGCTTTCCCTATGTACACGCACATCCAAAAATGGGATTGAATTGTCTTGCTCAACTTCTAAAGTAAACTTAATGGATGTTTGTTCATTGTTTACAAAAGTGCCGATTGACGATATGCTTGACTTTCTCTCCCAAGAATTACATAAGTATGACCTGCCACTACCTTCACACATTGTTTTGGAACTCATTAAGCTTTGCATCAAAGACTGTAAATTCACTTTCAATAACGAGTATTATCAACAAGTTTTTGGGATGGCTATGGGCAACCCCTTATCGCTCCTCCTCTCCAATATTTATATGGAGTTTTTCGAAATTACCTATATTCCGAGAATCCTGGGGGTTGGCATCCCTTGGTTGCGGTACGTCGACGATATTTTGTGTATCTGGCCCATGAATCGTGACCTGGATAGCTTCCTCCTTCAGTTAAATGATCAAGTCCCCTCCATTAAGTTTACTTTAGAAGTTGAGCAAGACAATTCAATCCCATTTTTGGATGTGCGTGTACATAGGGAAAGCCCAGGTTTTAAGTTTAGTATCTATCGGAAAACGACAAACAATTTGTCCTACGTACACTTTTACTCGGGACATGATACTCCCACTAAGAAGGCCATATTTTCATCAATGTTTCTCCGCGCCCTTAGGATCGCCAGTCCGGAATACATCGATGCCGAATTGGAAAAAATCAACGGTATTGGAAGTGATTTGTGTTATCCATCTGCGTTTATGGAATCTTGTCTCAACAAGGCAAAACGAACTTTCTATCGTGTCAATATTAACACTCGTACTTTGTCAAAAAATATTTTAGTACTTCCATTTTTCCCGGGCTTTTTAGGCATTGCTAATGTACTTAAACTTTTGGATATTAATGTAGTATTTTCATATAACAATATTGTGAAAAATATCATAGTAAAAAATAGCCCTACCAATAATTCACGCATTATCTATAAAATTGGTTGTAAACAATGTGATTCCTTTTACAAAGGTCAGACGGGAAAGGATTTGCACACACGTATAAAACAGCATCAATATTCCGTTAGAACAGGACAGTTGTCCAGTGCCCTTTTTGTCCATTTGTCAGAGTTAGCCCACTGTATTGATTGGAATAATGCTTCAGTTTTATTCCATTCAAGCAACATTGTTAATAGAAATATTCTTGAGTCTGCCATTATCCAACTTTCAAATAACTTCAACATAAGCAAAGGTCTTTTTCAACTCGATCCTGTTATGTTGAATTCTTTTAAAACAGATTTAGATAAGAAGTGTAAAACATTAAATCTTTGGTAAACTTGTCTTCTACTTTATTAACTTTTAATTTGCATTTTATTTTTTTTATATATATCGAAACCTGACCATAGGCAGCATTGTGTTAAAACCCGGCAGAGTTCCAGTATAAATTTGTATTTTTATAATCCATTTGATCTTGTGCTAAAAATCGATATTTTTCCTTACAAATCTGTACGTCTCACTGGTAATCCTTTAAGGTTTTAATTTTTAATTTTTTATTATTTTTACTTCTCTGTTTATTGTATATATAGTATGTATGTATGTATGTATGTATTTGTATATATAGATATGTATGTATATATATATATATATATATGTGTGTGTGTGTGTGTATGTATGTTATTTATTTTTTATTTTTTTCTTTCTGTAACCTATATATAGGCTTAACCTTTTTATGTACTTCAGTGTTCCTGAGGATGTCATTAGACGAAAGCGCTTGAGCACCATTTTGTGTTTCCTTTCCTTCGTGGTTTTATTCATCATATATATAATATATATATATATATATATATATATAGCGTTCAACATCCACCCCGGCAACGCCGGGTCGCTCCGCTAGTTTTAATTATATGTGAAGCTCATGATTTTCATGACTGTTCTTTTCTATAGTTTTATTGACCAAATACTGCTAAATACTATCCAGCAATTACAAAACTAGCTGACAAATATAGGAATCCGAGAGCCAGACAGACGGTACGAACAAAGGTACTTCATGCGTTATCGGGACAACACGTACCGACAAAGATAAAAAGAGGTAAATTCTCGGAGGACCACAAGGCAACGAAACCGGCACCCCATTGGAAAACAAATCGGAACCACCTTTATGCGAAAACGAAAGAGCAAAAATAAAAATAATCCTAGCCAACATTCAGGGCCTTAAATAGAACCATTCCACGAACAAAGTTATATACCTGAAAGGACTCGTGTAAGAAGCCTGAGCAGACTTTGCATGCCTCACGGAAACTCATCTAGAGGACTGCCAGGCGAACTGTGAAAATTGTGAGTCCTGTACTGACAAAAAAGAAATACAAATTGACAACTATAACATCCTCCGAGCCGACAGAACAGTGAGATGTAAAGGGGGATGTGCTATTTACACACGCGAAAGGCACATAGCAGAAATGGCTATAAGTACCTCAAACAGCTACGTAGAATGTGTAGCAGCAAAAATTGAAAAATTAAATATAGTGCTAATTGTAATGTACAGACCCCCAAACACGCCAACCTCAAAATTTTCAGATTCTATTACAGAGGTAAGAAACTTGGTAAAAGATCTACACTCTCCAACCCCAAATACTTTTCTCTGTGGTGATTTTAACTTTCCATTCATGAAATATAAAAGGATAGGAAAAAATATATGTATACACCAGGACAAGGGGGGCACAGGAGAAGACCAGGAGCAGGTAAAAATGCTACTAGCTCTAGCTAATGAATTTATGTTAACGCAAGAAATAACAGAAAACACAAGAAAAAACAACTGCCTAGATTCGGTTCTCACAAACAACAGTAATCTAATTGATAATGTAGAAATATCCCCAACTATGATATCGGACCACAACATCATTGAAATAACAACTAATATAAAAGCAGCAGGAAAGGAAAGAACATGCACAACAGAAAGAAGCAAATTCGAAATTTTTAATTTTCACTCCAAAGCTATAAACTGGGAAGATGTGACATCCAGCATGGAAGTAATAAATTGGAAAACCATTTTCGAGGCCAAGACAACGGAGGAGATGCTAATGACGTTAGAGGAGAAGACGTTAGAAATTGTGGAAAAACATGTCCCAAAGACACAACAAAGAGGAAAGAGAAGCAGGTTCGAGAGACAAAAGAGGGTATTGTTTCGAAAGAGAAAAAGAGTGACTGCAAAATTAAGTAATTGTAAAGATAACAACATCAGAAAAATATTAAATGATAAACTGCAACGTATCGATGTCGTCATACAGGAACTAATCGAGAAGCATACAGAAAAAGAAGAAGACGACACTATAGAAGCGATAAAGGCTAACTCAAAGTACTTATATAATTTCGCAAAAAGAAAGTCGAAAAACCATGCGAATATCGGACCTTTAAAAAATGAGAACAGTGCTTTATCTGATGATCTAACAGAAGTATCTGAAATATTAAGAGCTCACTACGAATCATCTTTCAGTATCCCAAAAACTGACAAATTGATATGCGATAGAAACGCGTTCTTTGAAGAAGAACCACAAGGGGAAAGTATAACGGATTTCGACTTTACGACGGATGATATTACACAAGCCATAGGGAAACTAAAAACACACTCAGCAGCAGGACCGGATAAAGGGAATGCCACACTGATCAAAAACTGCAAGAATGCAATCGCTGAGCCCCTATACTGGATAATGGATATGGAGACGATCACTAGACACGGGAGAAATACCGGGCATCCTGAAGAGCGCAAACATAGTCCCAATATATAAAGGAGGAGATCGATCCGAGGCCAAAAACTATAGGCTAGTGTCGCTTACATCTCATCTCACTAAAGTATTTGAAAGAAAAGTTAAACAGAAAATCTATGACTTTTTGGAAACTCAGAAAAAATTCAATGATAACCAACACGGGTTTCGGTCAGGCAGATCATGCCTATCACAACTAATGGAACACTACAACAACATTATTGATGCACTTGAAAGTAATGAAAACTATGATGTACTATACACAAACTTTGCTAAAGCGTTCGACAATTGTGACCATGGAATCATAATACATAAACTGAAATATATGGGAATAACAGGAAAAGTGGGGAAATGGATATATAATTTCCTTAGTGAGCGGCGGCAAGTCATTACAGTACGAGGAATATCTTCATCAGAATCAGAGGTCCTCAGCTCAGTGCCACAAGGAACAGTATTAGCTCCACTACTCTTCATAATCATGCTAACTGACATAGATGAGGACGTTACCAGAGACAGCACAGTAACATCCTTTGCAGATGACACAAAGATCAGTAGAAAAATAAGAAACCCAGAAGACATAAGATCCCTACAAACCGACATAAACAGAATCTACAAGTGGACGGAAGACAACAATATGAAGTTTAACACCGAGAAATTCCAGCTACTACAGTACGGAAAAAGAGAAGACCTAAAATCCATGGAATATTATACTCCAAATGACAGGAAATTCAGAGAAATTCCAGAGCAAAAGGTTTAGGGGTTGTAATGACAGATAAAGCGAAATTTGAAACACAAAATAAGATAGCAGGAAACAGAGCAAAGAGAATAACGGGACAGATATTGAGAACCTTTAAACGAAGGGATACGAATGTAATGATTCTTCTACTGAAAACCCTGATCATGCCCAAACTGGAATACTGCTCAGTCCTAACATCCCTATATAAAAAAGAAGACATTGTACAGCTGGAAAGGATCCAGAGAAGCTTCACAGCCGAGAAGACTAGACGCCTGGCTCAGAACAATCCCCGATGAGCCGGGCGGACCTGGCTATGTGAGGTGGAGAGCACAAGAAACCAACTCACTACTTCACCAGGCCAACTCGAGAGGAGGGGCGACAAGCTTGACCTTCGCGAAATGAGAAATCATCGCGCGAAACCTTTGTAAATAATTAGTCATGAAAATATTAAGATACAAAAATCATGACACAATGTGAAGCTCAAAATTTTCACGGCTGCGTTCTTTTCTGTAGTTTAATCGCGGTGCTGGGGCCTTCGGGCCCAGTAATTTTAATTATTTAATTTATTAACACCCAAGTGCACAACCTGGGGACCTAATCACAGTGGCGTACTAAGGGGGGGGCGAGGGGGCGGTCCGCCCCGGGTGACAGCCAGGAGGGGGGTGTCATCGGGAGAGTTGAAATACCAGTACAAGTTTTCAAACCAAATGAAAAATTCGCCAAAGTAAGAAAAAAAATTTAAAATGTTCAAACTATTACAACAGCTTAATGTTAATTTTCACTATAAAATTAATTTTTATTTTTATTGGCAATACAAAATTTACAAACGAAAAATTAAATATTTGATAAAAATTACATCGAAAGGCGAACGTTTGTTGACATTTTAGTCATCAGTTTGTTGAGCATAGCCAGCTGGCTGCAACTGACATTCCAAGTCTTGTTCACTTGACACTGTTCATTAAATAATTATGATAAAGCATAAACCAGAATCTTCCTTTTCGTGGTCACAAAGAGGACATGTCATCAGCAAACAAAGGAAACTTCATGGAATTGGTAGAGTTGCTGTCAAATTATGATCCAGTTTTGAAAGAACATTTTGCAAGGATTAAGCATTCTATTCCATCTGGGAGGAGAGTGGCTTCGTATTTATCTCCAAAGATTCAGAATGAGTTCATTTGCCTTTTGGGGAATTACGTCAAAGAGAAAATAGTGGCTGATATCAAGAAAGCAAAGTATTTTGGGATTCTTTTTGACAGCACTCCTGATGTGTCCCACACTGATCAGATGTGTGAAGTGATCAGATACGTCCATATTGAATGTGACAAAGTTGAAGTAAAGGAATCATTCTTGGGCTTCTTCCCTATTGCCGGAAAGACTGCTGCTGAGCTCACAAGGGATATCCTGAGGCATCTGGAGAGAGATGGACTGGACATAAACCTGTGCCGTGGTCAAGGATATGACAACGCTGCAACTATGGCTGGGATTCATGGTGGTGTTCAGTCAAAGTTCAGAGAGATTAATCCCAAGGCTTTGTTTGTGCCTTGTGCAAATCATTCTCTGAACCTTTGCGGAGTGCACTCATTTGGAAGCGTTTCTTCATGTGTGACTTTTTTTGGAACCTTGGAGAGAGTCTATTCCTTCTTTTCAGTCTCAACTCATCGATGGGAGGTGCTGATGGAGAATGTAGGCATGACAGTCAAAAGACTTTCCCAGACAAGATGGAGTGCTCATTATGACGCTGTGAAACCAGTGAAGGCAAATTTTGGAAAGCTTACCTCAACCCTTGAAGTACTGTGCGATCCCAAAGAAAATGTGGACACAAGAGGATCAGCTCAGATTTTGCTGTCTGCTGTATGTGATTTCTCTTTTTTGAGTTACCTTTCTTTCTGGTGTGAAGTCCTGGAAGAAATTAACCTCACACAAAAGTATTTGCAAACAGTTGGAATCAGCCTTGAAAAGTGCATTGTGAAGCTCCAAGCTCTAAAACTGTTTCTTGAAGATCAGCGCAATGAAATTGTGGAAAGGGCCATTCATTATGCAACTACAAAGTGTGAGGAAATGGACATTTCTATGGAGAGAAGAGGGAGAGTAAAGCTCCGAAAAAGGATGCCAGGAGAGATGGCAAAGGATGCTGGTCTCACATTGCCAGAGAAAGTAAAAAGGGCTATGTTTGAATGTCTTGATCGCTTTCATCAAGAATTGGAGATTCGTTCTAAGGCAATGGATCAAATTCTGTCAATCTTCGTTGTTATTCAGCCAAACACTTTGGTTGTTGCAACAAAAGAAGAACTTCGGAAGTATATTCCAAATTTGACTCAGATTTTCGACGAATTCTCTGATGAAGATATCAGTGTGGAAATTGGACGACTTCGGAGGCATTTGGAAGCTGCCAAAATCAGCGTTGAAGAGGCAAAGAAATGGACAGCATTGCAGTTTCTGGAGTTTATTGTGAAATGGGGTTTTTGTGAATCTTTGCCAAGCTTGTCACTGTGTTTGAGATTCTTTTTGACTGTCTGTGTGTCTATTGCTTCATGTGAAAGAAGTTTTTCCAAATTGAAATTGATAAAAAATTTCTTTGCTCGACCATGAGTCAGACAAGATTGACAAATTTGGCTTTACTTTCAATTGAACATGAATATGCAAAGAAGATGAATTTTGATGAGGTCATTGATCAATTTGCAGAAATTAAGGCTCAAAAGCAGAGACTGTGAATCCTCTCTATTTATCTTTGAAGAATAGGCTGAGCGTTGCGACTAGATTTCCTGTGTTTTTTGTATAAAATAAAATGCAGTATTACCTGTTCACTGAATTTTTAATGTCCTGCATTTTCCTTATTTCCAATTTGCTTATGACAGTACTGTACTGTTTAAAAATCTACTTGCAAACAATATATTTTTCTGTGTGTTTAAATTTTAAAATTATTTATGGGGGATGCCAAATACTTTAGGTACGCTCCTGCCTAATCAATATGTGTGTGTGAAGTTTCATGTTTGTAACTGCTTCCATTTTGGAGTTATGGCTGGAACACACACACACACACACACACACACACACACACACACACACGTCCTTTTACTATAAGTATAGATGAAATAAGAACATAATAAAATCATAAACATAATGATATTTAAATATGATAAATAAAAATATATTAAATGAAAATATCACGTATCTTTTCTTCACTCTTTCGGATGGTGCGTATGGTAGACTCATTTACGTGATACTCACGGCCAAGTGATGTTATGCTCATACCACCACGCAACTTATCTAGAATCTTTATTTTTTCGGCTAATATCATAACCTTATGACTTCTGTTCTCTTCACTATCACTTGCAGATGCTTTACGTTTGGGTGCCATACTGCTGTCTAAGGGTAATAGCAAAACAACGGAAAAAAACGACAAAAACAACCCAACACAACTTCACTGAACTTAACGCGGTAGTGGGACTGAGACAAAGGGTGATGCGAGGGGTGACGCAAGAGGGAGGGAAATGCGGGAGTGTTGGAGAGTATAAGAGAAAACACTAGAGCGCGCATTGGCACGTGTACACTGTACAGTACTACCATATTAGAGCGTGTTTGGCGGACCGTGTATAATAAAATTTTCCGCTTTTGACAAATAATTGTTCGCATTTATTTTTCCGTGTATAAGCAAATTCGCGCTGGACAAACACGCGTTGGACGAGGGTTTACTATTTAAATAAATGATAAATCGATTTAAACGAGGTGAATATGATTTTTATACATACAGTAGTTGCGGGTAAAATTCTCCGAGCAATTTTAAAAGTTTGTTTCTAATGTTAAAACTTGAGGTTCCCATATAAGGTAAAGTGAAATACACGATATCTTTGGGAACTGTAATTATATCTCTAGTTGTGGGGTTTATTAGTCTATTTAGGGTTCTGCCTATTGTAGTCTCCACGAATCTAGAAGGGAAATTATTCTTTGTAGGGAGTTGTCGGATGAAATCTCGTTCTTCGTGTAATTTAAAGTACAGTGAACCTTCGTCTAACGCATGTTTGTCCAGCGCAAATTTGCTTATACACGGAAAAATAAATGCGAACAATTATTTGCCGAAAGCGGAAAATTTTATTATAAAAGGGTGTCAGGAAATGATTGCCCCCCCCTGTACAGAAGAAACTGAAAGGAATAGAAAAAAACAGACAAAACCACGCGAAAGAGCGTTTAATTTTGAATAAAAAATACTTGTTTTAATATCGGGTGTTGCCCCCATTTGCAGCTCTGACGGCCATTAATCGACGGGGGTATGATCCCAGAAGTGTCTCAACGAGATCGGTATCATGACTCATTTCTTCAAGGACTTCGTTGATCTTTGCAGTCATAATTTCTGTTGAATACCGATTCTGAATGGGTTGTTCCAGCATTAAGGACTCCACCCGATCCTTCATGATGGATCCGACATGTTCACAGACATTAAGATCGGGAGAATTGCCAGGCCATTCATTATTTCCGAAAAAATCAATGTTATTGTCCTTAAGCAGTTGTTGAGTCGCAAGTGTTCATACAGGGGGCTTTGCCGTGAAGAAAGGTTGCCTGTTCAACATTCAAAACACACTCGGGGTCTTTCAAAAACGGAATTACATGTTGGGCTAAAATTACATTTCGAAAATAAGGCCCATCCCAACTGGTTCCTCTTGGTTTGATAACCCAGATGAGCTTCCGAATAGAGAACATAATGAAAACACCCACACATGCTGGATTTTTTACTATTTCTCGATACTTCTGGTCGTCTGGGACTTCATCAGGAGTTGTTGCCCAAACCCGATCATTCTGAAAATTTGGTTTTCTGGAGACATAAACGAAGAATTCATCGCTGACAACCAAGTGAAGGAAATCGTCTTCCGTCCATTCCTCAAGATAATCACAAAACCATAGCCGATCTTCAATATTAAGATCACTCTTCCGTGGCTTAGCTATTTCATGCCAAGCACTCAAGCCTTGGCGAACTCGAAATTGATGCACAAGTTGCCGATTGACTATCTTACCACGACGGATAAGTATCTCTTTCGCTACCTCAGAGCCGTGATGCAGCAAGCACAATGTCTTTCGATTCTTGAGATAATTTCTCCAGTCTTCCTCCTCGAAATTCTGTTTCACAATCTTCAGGATTCTTATTCCAATTCCTTTTGACAAAGTCTTCTGATCTTTTTAATCTCTCAGCCACCCAGTGTCGAGTTATGAAAGTTGCACCAGCTTCCTTTGCTTCACGAAATGTGACAGCTCGAATGCGGTCAAGAACTCGCTTTTTCTCTGAATCGTTCAAAATAGATGATGCCATGGTTTCTGTGGGGAAAAAAATGGTAAGAATTAAAATCACAGGAATAGAATATAATGGTTTTTATTCAGATTTTAACGCTCTTTCAAGTGGTCTCGCCGGTTTTTATCTATCTCTTCTAGTTTTTGCTCTACAGGGGGGGCAATCATTTCCTGACACCCGTACACGGTCCGCCAAACACGTTCTTATACAGTAGTACTGTATGCGTGCCAATGCGCGCTCTAGTTTTTCTCCTACACTCTCCAACACTCCCGCATTTCCCTCCCTCTCGCGTCACCCCTCGCATCATCCTTTGTCTCAGTCCCGCTAACGCGTTAAGTTCAGTGAAGTTGTGTTGGATTGTTTTTGTCGTATTTTGCCTTTGTTTTGCTATTAACCTTAGACAGTAGTATGGCACCAAAACGTAAAGCATCTGCAAGTGATAGTGAAGAGAAGAAAAGTCGCAAGGTTATGACATTAGCCGAAAAAATAAAGATTCTAGATAAGTTGCGTGGTGGTATGAGCATAACATCATTTGGCCGCCGTGAGTATCACGTGAATGAGTCTACCATACGCACCATCCGAAAGAGCGAAGAAAAGATACGTGCTATTTTCATTTAATATATTTTTATTTATCATATTTAAATATCATTATGTTTATGATTTTATTATATTCTTATTTCATATACAATATAGGTAGGGAAATTCATTTATGTGTGAATAAAAAATCTACGTATCTAAGTATTAATGGGAGACTTTACACGGCCGCGTTCACGTATCCCCATTTATCCCATAAGGTATTAAGTTTGTCCAACGCGGATTTTCCTAACGCGCCGTTCTCAAGGAACCAAACCCCCGCGTTGGACAGATATTGAAAGCTCTATTAGTCAAAGTCGAAATTAAATTTCGTTTGAAACTTAAAGTGATAAAGGAAGAAAAGTTGGTAGTAAGACAAGTGAATGTCAGCTTTTGGTAAACAGAAGTTTCAAAAGAGGAATTAATTTTCATCTTAATGTTCAGAAAGGACAAACAATTAATTATTAGATGCAGTTTCCGAAGTAAATTCAATATTACATATATATATATATATATATATATACAGTGTGTATATGTATATGTATATATATATATACCCTGGGACGGATCCAGGATTTGCTGGAGGGGGTTCTTCGGTACGAGCGCCGAAGGCTTTCTAGGGGGGTCCGAGGGCATGCTCCCCGAAAATTTTTGAAAATTAAGGCTCTCAGAAACGCGTTTTTAAGCAATTTGCGGGGTGTTTGTTCAAGTTTATTAGCTTTTACAACATCTAAGTTATGTACTGATTTGCAAGAAAATTATACAAGGAAAGACAAAATTCGTGATAAGTCTTAAAGAAACACTGTTTACGAAAATTTCACAATATCAGAACCTAAATTTCTTTTGAAAATCATATTTTATCATTCTAGATTTGTTCATTAATATAACTGAAGTTATTATATTCTTGACAAAGTTTTGTGTTGACTGAGATATCAGTTAATCTCCCGACTCTCAAAGATTGGATCGACGAGCGCCATTCGTCAGGGTTGCTGTTCAGCGAACCGTTGAACTACAGCTTCGTAATCCACGGGTTTGTCGTAATGAATGCTCAATTATTGCTCATCAACGCCAAGCCCGACAATTTCTCCGTGGACATAGTAGTCCTAAGGTACTCCTTCACAAGTTTCAAGGTACTGTTGGCACGTTCATTGTCAGCAGAAGTGGCGGGTATGGTGCAAGCAATTTGCAACAAGCAGTTGATGTTTGGGAATATATCGGCATCGCAAGCCTGGAAAGAAAAAGTGATAAAGTTATAATTAAGCTAGAAAATTTTACACTAAATATTAAATAATCGGAGCATACGAAGAATTGTCACCCCATGATGGGCATACGAAGAATTATAATCTACCTTTAATGCAGGTTGAAGCGAATCTGGTTTGGCGTTCTCTGACTGCCACTTTCTCCTCCATCGCATATATTCGATGCTAAGAGTCCCAGGGCTGTGAAGGTCTGACTCGTACACCGCAGAAATCTCAGTAATGTCTGTTGCTGGCTCAACGGTGATTCTGGGAACAAGACCAAGTAACTGAACAGCCATCTTCTGAGTGGGACCGAATCTATAACAAAAAGAGTTCATTAATTAGGTGGAGAATGCAGGGGGCGATCCAGACCGGTTGGCGTTGCCACCGTGTTGCGGAAAACTCAGATTTTTAGAATTTAGAAGTTCGTGTTCTACAAACGTACCTTGTAGACATCTCCTGCATAATATGGTCCAGAAAAGGAAGAAATAGAGTACGACGATAATATTCCTCAGGTGTGTCATGAGGAGTATTTGGTCTGGGCTGTTGTCCGGCAGTTGTCTTTGGTACACTGGGTTCAGTACCCACATCAGAACTGATCTGCGCAGCTTGCGAATACCATCCCCTGAACACATCGTCAGCTTTATCTCTCACTTCTTTCAGCTCTTTCTGTGTGTCCGAGATCATGTTGTAAGCCTTCACGATGTCATTTGATTTCTTCTGAAGCTTGATACTTAACGGCTTGATGATTGCCAAAGTTTTCATGGCAACAGTCAAGGAAATAAGAAATTGAAACGAACAACACGTGTGATAGAAACTGTATGCTTTTTGGAGTGTCTCTCTATCCCAGTTCCAATGTGTTTCAGAACTATACTGCTGGTACTGTGGTTCATTTGTAATAACTTCTAATGTTTTAATAATTGTTGGCAGCAAGAGCACAAATGTTTCATATGCTTCATGGCGTTCTACCCAACGAGTGCGGCAAAGGTCTCGGATCTTTGATTTTTGAAATTGTGGCTGATCTAAGCTTATAACCTTCTCCAGACACTTCTATCGCCTTGGAGAATAATTGAAAAAGTTAGAAATCTCAGTTATGATTCCTACCATACTGCGTACAGATGGTAGGCTACAAGCTTTTACGATGATGAGATTGAGGACATGAGAATTGCAATGCACATATATTACCTTGGGGTTTTGCTGAACTATTATGCGTTGCACCCCTCGGGCCTGGCCGGACATGTTTGAAGCGCCATCATACCCTTCTCCACGGCAGTCTGCTATGTCTAGACCCCACTGCTCCAGTTTTCCTAGGATCAATTGAGAGATGATTTGCCAGTTATGCGCTCAGTGGTTTTAAAATCTAGAAATTCTTTGCGAATAATACAATTCTTGTCAACAAACCTCAAAACAAGTGATAATTTTTCAAGATTTGCATTGTCTGCCACTTCATCGCAAAGAACTGAAAAACTTTGCTTCTTTTATCTCCTTGATGATCGAATCCCTAATTTGATCCCCAATTAGACCAATAATTTGGTTTTGAATTGATTTACTGGAATATCTTGCATTGGCGCGGCATGTTGCTAAATGTTTTTTTAAGATTTCATCACCAACATCGACACGAAATTCCAGCAAGGCAAGAAAATTGTCCCTGTTTGCGTCTTGGGCGGCTGTGCTCTCATCTCTGTGACCTCTTAAGGCAATGCAGTGTTTGCCACAAAGATAGACAATTTTTGTCACACTTTTGATAACTTCTCTGTTTTTTTGCATTGTGTAGATACATTGACTTTCAATTTGCACCTGGATATTTTTTTCAGGATTTCGATTTGTGGCGAGGAAATTGTCATAAGCGACCATAGCATCTACGTGGTAAAGGGCGTTCTCGTGTTGACCGCACACCTTACTTACTTTTGTCCACCGTGTAAATGGACTGTTCACGAGAGCACCAAGGTTTTCTCGTGTAGCAAATAGAATGCATGGGAGACAGAAACCACCATCGCATTCCTTGCTGTAGACCATCCAAGGATAGCGTTGCTGCCAAGAGCTTTGAAAAGACCGATTACAACCATTCATAAGCACTTTGGGGAAAGAATAATCCTTTCCTGGTTGAAAATGGTTAGTTATGACATCGAACTGTTCAGCTTGTTGCAGAGATCTAACAGGAATTTTCTGACGCAAGAGGGCACCAACGTCAATATCATGCAGTGGTGGGCACGCGCAACGATTTTTGTAGCGCCGCAGCCGCAACCGCAACTC
Organism: Bathynomus jamesi; assembly: GCA_023014485.1. NCBI lineage: Eukaryota > Metazoa > Arthropoda > Malacostraca > Isopoda > Cirolanidae > Bathynomus > Bathynomus jamesi. Next base: position 527,221 of record JAJOZX010002411.1, on the reverse strand, counting down.
TGCTGAAATAGTTGCGCCGCACGCGCAAGCGCAACCCTTTTCAAAAAGTTGCGCCGCAAGCGCAACCGCAACGCGCAACTTTTGAAAAATAAATAAAATAATATTAAAATAAAAATCCTTTTTACAAGCTAAACAAAATATATCTGATACAGAAAAAGATAATATCAATATTTTATTACAATATATAATAAATGCAAAAAAATCACTACATAAGAGCCAGGTTCCCCTTCATGAATACCAGCATCTCAAAGTGTGGATCGGAGAGTCCAGCCCGTTTTGGCTTCAGAACATCCTTCCCCAAAGAGAACAGACGTTCTACAGCCGCACTTGAGGGAATGGGTGTCTTATACTGCACAAAGAGGTCTGTCAGTTCCTTGCAAGTGAACACGCTCCTCGCGATATTTTTCTCCGGCCTCTTGTCCAGGAAACTGTTCACCAGCATTGTGCTCTCCTTCTTCTGTTTGCTGATTACTCCTGTGTCGTACAGCTGCTCGAGGAAGTCCCCTTTGTCTGCCGCTTCCGCATCACTGCTGCTGCTGCTGAACTCTTCATCCTTCCTGGCCCTGTCCACCAACGACACAACTTTGCTGGTGACCGTCCTCCTCAACCCATCCGGGTCTCCTCCGGCAGCTTCGTGCAAGGATGCATGGCGTTTCTTGGCTTCTTTTGTCCCGTCCATACAGCAGTCCAAAAACTTCTGAAGGCAGTAGCCGTGCTTACTCTCCATATGCTTCCGGAGGCTGTATCTTGACTTCTTGTTGGCTGAGAAGACCTTCTTATTGGGCCTGCAGCGGACACACTTGTACAGGAAGTTGTCCGTGTGGCCCTGTGCCTGGGCTTGACCCTTGAACTCAAAAAAGTCGGCCAAGTAAGGCCAGGGGTTAACGGTAGGGACCCCCGATCCTGAAGCGGAAACCTCACTGACACTTGCTTCAGTCTCAGGGGAACGGCTGTCAACATTCTCAGTCACTTCAACCTCTCTGTCCATGTCCTGGTCGGCAGAATCAGTGCTGTCGGCCACAGACACCACAAAACGATCCATAATACTAGTACTAAAAAGTAAAAAGAAACGAAAACAACAGAAAGTCAGACAGTGATACTGGCGCATTGAGAATGTGACTGAATGTAAACAATTGAAGTGCAGTGTTGCCAGATAAAAATATTTAAGTTACATTCGCTTGGGTTATTTTTACAGAGAAGTAATATTAAATGTTGCGCGTTGCGCGCTAATCTTGAAACTGCATATATAAGTTGCGCCGCGAACAATTCCGCAACTCTCTGTAAAAATGTGCGGCGCAAGCGCAAGCGCAACCAAAAATGTTGCGCCGCAACTGCCCACCTTTGAATTTATCATGTACCGATGCATGGCAAGCAGAGTTACCTGCAATAAAACCAAAATGCGGAGCTATTATAATTATATTAAGAAAATTAAATAAGATTTAGCTTACTTTAGTCTTAACCGTAAAATATATCAAAACAAGAAAAATGGTTTTCTGTGAGTCAGCTTGTCGTACAACACGTGTTCCTACCGGCATCACTGGCGCTACTGCGAATCCTCTTTGCAGTCGTGGTAGATTGTCCTTCTTCATCACTGTCAAAACGAGAGACAATGAATTTAATATGAGCAATCGATCAGTAACTGTGAGTAGTTTTTAAAATAATTGTTTTAGTTTACAATACAGTTACTAAACCTTGCCACTGACGTGGGATGGATCAAACTTGATGGACCAAAAAGTCGGTCAATTCTTGGTTGCTGCTTAACTCTTCTTGATATTGTAAACCGAAAATTCTATTGAATAAATATTTTGAATGAATATTGCTTTTTAGACTGTTGAGTATTAAAGTAAGACACAGGGTCGACTAACGATCTGAAACAAATGAAACAAAAGGGTATATTACATACTTTTAGTGTTGCTTGTAAAATAACTTGTATGTTCAGTCAGCTTTGGGAGTGGGGCTTTCTGGTTTAGAGTGGTTCTGGTTTAGGGGGATTCGATCGAACCCCCTCGAACCCCCCCCTGGATCCGCCACTGATACCAACAATAACGAAATGAAAATATTAGATGAAACTTCAGTTCCATAAAAGTGGGAGTAGGAACATTTACATATTACAAAAGACTAACGCTGTAGAATACCTAAACATTGCCCAGAACATCCCGTCTGACATATTAAGAAAGATGTCGGATGTCATTGTACGCGTTTGTGTACTGAACTGTAACAAGCGTTGTGAGTGTTCATTCGAAATAAAAATTTTCATATAATTTTCCTTTCCATCTCCAGGTTTTGTAGGCTAACTGAGAGAAAAAAAAAAAAAAAAAATAAAAAAAAAAATATATATATATATATATATATATATATATATATATATATATATATATGTGGTGTGTGTGTGTGTGTGTGTATATACTGTGTGTGTGTGTATATATAACGAGTCCGCCAAAATATGTTTGGATGATTTACACAAAACTTACAGACAATAATTACCATTGAATTTTATATAAGCCAGCCAATTTTTATAAGGGAATGATTAAATTTAATTGTTTAATATTAACTTGATTTTTGAGTTCCATAAATCTAAATGCACATTGAAATAATTTTTCTCTCTTTTTTTGAGATAAAAAAAATTACTGTAGGAGATATGAAAGTTAATGGCGAATATTATCGAAATATTCTTTTAGCAAGCATGATTCCAGAGATGCGTGCTCTGGCAAATGGAGGTCATTTTATTTTTCAACAGGATGGAGCAAGGGCACATACGGCAAAAGACACTGTTGATTATTTATATGAACATGTTCCCGAATTTATTGAACTGGAGAATTGACCTCCGAACAGTCCTGATTTGAATCCTGTTGATTTGAATCCTGTCGCTACTCTGCGACTTAATTAGTTGGTTGGATTCTGTTCTGTCTATTTTTTTTTTCTAATTGGATTCAGTTTGGTCGTGTTTGTGATAGAATTATGACGTGCTGTTCGTGTGGTTTCTGACTTTGAGAACTTGATTCGTCATGTGCCCTACATGAAGAGAAAGCATTGGATGTTTTTATCTTTTCAATATTAAACATACACTCATAAAACATATACCATTTGAAAGCTCACATATTTCTGAGTCTAGAAATGTAGTAATCCAAAAGTATCAATAGCAAATAAAAAGTAACTAGGTTTAATTGTTTGACGCGTGACGTAATTAATTACATTATAAAGGTTGGCTAAGTTATAAATCTTCAGTCTGTGTTGTAAGATGGTATTTTTGGTAATTGTTATGCTAACCTAATCTAACATGAATATGTTATTACATTATCATTTGTATAATTTAGGTCTCGGGGGTACGGGGGCGAAGCCCCCGTAAAGATCACGCATCACAAATTGATCGGTATAGGGTTTTATATTTAAACCTAGTTACTTTTTATTTGCTATTGATACTTTTGGATTACTACATTTTTAGACTCAGAAAAATGTAAGCTTTCAAATGGTATATGTTTTATGAGTGTATGTTTAATATTGAAAAATGGAGCGCTCCTAGAGGTTTACCTAGTCATTTTTAGGAAAAAGTGATGAATGATGAAATTTTCTAATTAATCAATGATTAACTGATTAAAATTTATTAAAATTTAAATACTTCTGAAAAGAGTAAGAAAGAGCTGTATTGTTTCTGTTGCGTGAGATAAGACCGAAGAAAACATTTTTCTCAAACATTTAGTTTGCTTTAGTTCAAGAAATCAGGCATGGGCGAATTATAATGTTATGTTATAATGTCTCAGACCAACAAAGACCCTAAGATCCACTCATGGCTGGTCTACCTAACTGTGTTCGTAATTGTGTATTATGCATGTCCTCCGTGGTGGCGGAGAGGACCTACAATTTTACGTGCGTTCCGAACCACAAAACCTTAATTTTACTATCTTAAACTATACCCAATCTATCAACATATGCGTCTAATCGATTTTTAAACATGTTTATAGACGTGCTACTAATTACTTCTACCGGCAAACTATTCCACCTATTTACTATTCTATGCGTAAAAAAGTTTTTGGCAACTGCTGTCTCGAACCTTCTACTTGTCAACTTACGCCCGTTATTTCTAGTCCTTTTATATTGAGATATTTCGAAAAAGCTATCTCTATCTACGTTATCGAACCCATTCATAATTTTGAAAACCTGGATTAGATCACCCCTTAGCCTCCTAGTCTCGAGTGTAGTCAATTTTAACTCCTTAAGCCTATCCTCGTACGACTTCGACCTAAGCGACGGAATCATCTTAGTTGCTCGTCTTTGAACTCTTTCGATTTTGTCTATATCTTTTCGCATATGCGGATTCCAAAATTGAATCGCGTACTCCAAATGGGGTCTAACTAATGATTTATAAAGAGGAACAATAATATCGTCGAAAAGGTGCCAAATTCGAATGATACATTACAAAATTTAAGGTAAAATGATGCTGAAATTGTGAGGAAAATTAATCATTTTTCATCATTTTCTAAAAATATTTTTTGATTAATTAATGATTAAATTCGAAACAATGATTAACTGATTAAGGTGATCTTCCAATATGTGCTCTACCTTAAAATTTACATTCCAATACGTGATCTACCTTAGATTATTTGGATTAGCAGCAGGTACGTTAGTTAGCCTTATAAGGCTAACTAACGAAAATATCACGACTTAACCTAACCAATCGTCAAGGGCGTATAGTTGACCTAACGATTGGTTAGGTTAAGTCATGATATTTTCGTTAGTTAGCCTTATAAGGCTAGTTTCACGGTAGAGCACGTATTGGAATATGGTAGATCACAGTCTCGCGGTAGAGCACATATTGGAAGAGCACCCTGATTAAATTATTAATCAGAACCATGCCCTACTCTGAACCCTATAACCCCCCCAAGCAACAGTGGAAAGTAGAAAAGGAAGACTGTGTCGTGTTCCCAAATTAAAGGTTAGACAGGGAACATCCTCAACCCTGAAGGAAAATAATTTTGTTGTGAGAGGACCAAGTCTGTTTAACCAGCTGCCCAAGGAACTAAGGAACACGAATGGTGTTGCGGTGGACCTCTTCAAAAGAAGATTAAACGCCTGGCTCAGAACAATCCCCAATGAGCCGGGCGTACCTAGCTATGTGAGGTGGAGAGTACAAGAAACCAACTCTCTACTTCACCAGGCCAACTCGAGAGGAGGGGCGACAAGCTTGACCTTCGTGAAATGAAGAATCATCGCACGGAATATTTGAAAAGTTGAAAGATATATATATATATATATATATATATATATATCAGGGCCGTAGCCAGGGGGAGGATAGGGGGATATATCACCCCCTGAAATTCTTCCCAAACTTAGAAATATATTCAGACAAAATACTTCTCTCTGCTTACTCCCCTTTCATGGGCTCTTATTTTCTGGAATGGATTTACATTTTCGACTCACCGAACTCTATAAAGGAGCTCATGTCGATTAATGAACTTACGCTTCCGACTCTTAAGTTTGCTTGCTTTTAATTGGTCCTCTTGCCTACGTCACGAATTACGTCATTTTCTATTAATGTGCCCATTGGTTAATGTGCCCATTGGCCATGTGCAGTCGTCACTCATGATGTCACTTCCTAATATACGGTCAGTCATGCTGTTTACTTCCTTTGTTTTTCACGTGTTGTGGGTACTGTGAGTCTGTGACCTATTTACAATATGGCCAACAAGAGGCAAGCAAGTGTTTTAAATTTTCTTGAGCCTAAAACAAAAAAGAAAACAAACTGTGATTTAATCTGTCCTTCTGACAGTGGTGAAACTTCAAATAGAAGTGAAAAAACTGAAAATGTTGTTTCCTCGGTGTGCGAGTCACAAATGTCTTTGGATATTGGCACGTTCCTCGAAAAATCATGTACAGACGAGGAAAAATATAATATTCTTAAAAATCTTTGGGTACCCGGAAAATTATATAGTTTTCCGCCGGGTAAAAGAAACTTAAAATTTCAAAGGAAGTGGCTGACTGAATTTAAGTGGCTTGCATATTCTCGAGCAAGTGAAGGTGCATTCTGCAAGTAGTGTTTTGTCTTTGCAAAAAATGTAGAAGTTGGTAAAGGAAATCACATAAGACTGAATGCACTAGTTAATGCTCCGTATATGCGTTGGAAAGACGCAAAAGAGGATTTCCGCAAGCACGAAACTAGCAATTATCACAAAGACAGCTGTGTTAAAGCATAAAATTTTTTGTCAGTGTTTGAAAAAAAAGAAAAAGGATATCTGTACAACCTTAGACAGTGCCAAAAGACAAAAAACCTCAGAAAACAGAAAAAACTTATGCCAATTATTGAAACCATTATTTTGTGTGGCCGACAAGAAATTGCATTGCGGGGTGATAACGATGCTGGGATTTTGGAAGAAAATCAACAAAATGATGGAAATTTCCGCGCTTTACTGCGTTTAGGATTGGTGGTGGAGATGAGAATCTAAAGAAGCATTTCACCGAATGTGGTCGAACTGCAACCTACACAAGCCCTCAAATTCAGAATGAAGTGATTAATATTTGAGGTAATCTAATCCTGTCTCGTATCGTGAATCAGATTAGTCATTCAAAATATTTTAGTGTTCTGGCGGAGAGAGACCTCAGACATCTGTGGAGTGGAACAATATACTCTTTGTGTTAGGTACGTGTTAAAAAGTGAAGAGAACTATGTGCTGCGAGAAGATTTTCTGAAATTTGTTCCTATTCATGACTGTTCTGGCAGGGCACTTGCTGAAACATTATTAAAAGAACTGAGAGAGTTGAGGTTGGATGTAAACTACATGAGAGGGCAAGGATATGATGTGGCTAAGTCAATGAGTGGTCAATTGAAAGGATGTGTAGCTATTATACAACAAACGCATCCTCAGGCTCTCTACGTTCATTGCTCTAGCCATGCCCTAAATCTGGCCCTTTCCCATGCTTGTTCAGTGCCAATAATAAGGGCGAGATATAATAGCTTTATTTAGACATTCTCCTAAGCGAAGTCATGTGCTGAAAAGTTGCATCAATGAAATGTATCCTGGTGCCAAAAGAACCCATCTTCTGAAATTTTGTGAGACTCGGTGGGTTGAACATTTAGATTCAATTCTGTTACTGAAGAAACTTTGTGCACCAATTTCTCAAGCTTTAAACAAAATTCAGGATTTTACGGACAAAGAGTCTACAATGAAGGCTTTCACATTGTTAACCGCTATTGAGAGCAGCAAATTTTTGATATGCTTGGTTATTGTTAGTCAGGTGTTTGCACTACTGCATGGCCTTTGCACATTCCTACAGTCTAAATAATGTGATCTTGCTTCTTGTCTGAACCATGCCGAAGTTTTAAAAGATGAAATACAAGCCCTGAGGGACTCTGCCGATTCGAAATTTAAAGCAGTTTTCTGTGAAGCCGAAAACTTGGGTAAAAGTTTGGGTACAACAATTCAAATGCCACCTTCGGTCGGACGGAAAGGTGATCACTTTGTTACACAGAATGTTGAAGAGTATTACAGACGTTGTGCGTATGTGCCTTTCCTAGACTTTTTATTAAATGAACTAAATGATAGATTTCTCAACCATAAAACTGTATTACAAAAACTGCATTCGTTGTTGCCGAAGAGATCCATCTCTCTGACGGATGAGGAAGTGAAAAACTGCTGCGAAACTTTGTCCCTTCAGTGGCCTGACGATGCAAGCGTTCCGGTAAAGTTCGAGGGAGAACTGAAGATGTGGAGACGAACTTGGAGAGACCAAAATGAAAAGCCCATCGATTTCATTACTTCTTTAAATAAATGCAATGAAGAAATATTCCCTACAATTCATACATTTTTGAAAATAGGTGCCACTCTGCCAATAACTACGGCCACTGCAGAAAGATCCTTTTCAACGCTAAGAAGACTAAAACCTACATAAGAAATTCTTCCTCTGAAGAGAGACTGAATGGTTTGGCCTTAATGAGCATTCACCGCCAATTAGAAATACAACCGGAGGATGTTCTTCAAGAAATGTCAAAAAGGAAGAGAAAATTATATATCGTCTTGTAAGGTAATGTAAACATTTTACATATCTTTCTTGAATATACACTATACAGTGTATATATATATATATATATATATATATATATATATATTTAGGAGAAATCCAATGACAAGGAGGAATGTAAATGCCATGAAAAGTCTTCTTTAATGCGCAACGTTTCGAGCAATACGCTCATCATCAGGCTAGATAATAACAATATGAAATTAGAATCAATAAATAAATGTGAACAAGACAAAATAATTACTATAAAAAGACTAAAAGAAGAGGGTTAAATTCAAAGTTATAAAAATTTACATATAAAATTACAAGAATTTTAAAAGCTATTTTTAAATTACATATAGTAAATTTGAAATTAGTACATTGGAATAATTAACACTAATACAATGGAATAATTAACACTACGAACCTTTCAATGCTGGTTCCGAGGCACGAGTAATTTAAAACAAAACAAAACAGGAAACAAGCTATGGGTTAGGCGGTTGGAGTTATAAGTTAGGGGAGGGGGGATTATAAAAATTGGGAGGGGGGAGGGGAGTTGGGAGGGGGGTTTATAAAAAATTTAGAGGGACAGCTGAGGAATCCACGTTTAGAGAAGGGGTCAATGTTTTAATATAAAGAGATTCCAAAATTCTAAGTGAGTTAGGACAAGAATTACAACCGAGAATTTTAAAATTATCTAAAGTGACATCAGTTTTACATTTTATACTGTGTTCCCGAATACTGGAGGCTTCTTTTTTATTTAAAATTTTACCTGTTCGGCAACTTATTCCCATATGCGAATAAAATCTAGTCCTGAGGGAGCGCACGGTGCTGCCAATGTAAGTACCAAGGAGACACCTTGGGCAGGTAAATAAATATACAACACCGCTACGCAACGAATCAGGAGTTCGATCCTTCGCTGAGAAAAAGCTACCTAAAGACATTTTGTTAATAAATATAATGCGAAAATCAGTATGATAGAAAAATTTTCTTAACAACTTTGTAAATTTAAGTTTAAATTCTTTATTCATGGGACCCATTTCAGGTACCAGGAAATATTTTATATCTTTAGGCACTGAAATACAGGAAAGTTGAGGGCTATAAACATTATTTAAGAAAGATCTTATTAGTTTATCTACATATTGAACAAACTATTATTGGTAAAATATGATCTTAAATTATTAAATTCATCGTTTAGTAAGGTAAAACTAGAGGTCAAATTATATCCTCTGAACAAGAGAGTTTTAATACACGACATCTTATAGTTAAAATCGGTAAAACTAAAGAAATTCATGCCCAAACCAGTAAAAGTGGGTTTCCTGTAAACTGATGTAGTAATAGAATCACCTTTTTTCGAAATTAAAAGATCTAAAAAGGGAAGGGAGCCATTTTTCTCAGTTTCCATTGTATAAGTTATATTGGGGTGCAGAGAATTTAAGAAGTTAAAAAATTGTTGCGCTTGTACAGCATTATCAAAAACAGCTATCGAGTCATCAACGAAGCGTCGATAGAAAATTGGTATACAATGGGTGGGAGATTGTCTAAAAATTACACTTTCTAAATGAGTCATAAAAAAATCAGCTGATAGAGGCCCGACGGGTGATCCCATCCCAACACCATCAATTTGTTGGGATGGTGCTGGGATGGGATCACCCGTCGGGCCTCTATCAGCTGATTTTTTTATGACTCATTTAGAAAGTGTAATTTTTAGACAATCTCCCACCCATTGTATACCAATTTTCTATCGACGCTTCGTTGATGACTCGATAGCTGTTTTTGATAATGCTGTACAAGCGCAACAATTTTTTAACTTCTTAAATTCTCTGCACCCCAATATAACTTATACAATGGAAACTGAGAAAAATGGCTCCCTTCCCTTTTTAGATCTTTTAATTTCGAAAAAAGGTGATTCTATTACTACATCAGTTTACAGGAAACCCACTTTTACTGGTTTGGGCATGAATTTCTTTAGTTTTACCGATTTTAACTATAAGATGTCGTGTATTAAAACTCTCTTGTTCAGAGGATATAATTTGACCTCTAGTTTTACCTTACTAAACGATGAATTTAATAATTTAAGATCATATTTTACCAATAATAGTTTTCCTGTTCAATATGTAGATAAACTAATAAGATCTTTCTTAAATAATGTTTATAGCCCTCAACTTTCCTGTATTTCAGTGCCTAAAGATATAAAATATTTCCTGGTACCTGAAATGGGTCCCATGAATAAAGAATTTAAACTTAAATTTACAAAGTTGTTAAGAAAATTTTTCTATCATACTGATTTTCGCATTATATTTATTAACAAAATGTCTTTAGGTAGCTTTTTCTCAGCGAAGGATCGAACTCCTGATTCGTTGCGTAGCGGTGTTGTATATTTATTTACCTGCCCAAGGTGTCTCCTTGGTACTTACATTGGCAGCACCGTGCGCTCCCTCAGGACTAGATTTTATTCGCATATGGGAATAAGTTGCCGAACAGGTAAAATTTTAAATAAAAAAGAAGCCTCCAGTATTCGGGAACACAGTATAAAATGTAAAACTGATGTCACTTTAGATAATTTTAAAATTCTCGGTTGTAATTCTTGTCCTAACTCACTTAGAATTTTGGAATCTCTTTATATTAAAACATTGACCCCTTCTCTAAACGTGGATTCCTCAGCTGTCCCTCTAAATTTTTTATAAACACCCCTCCCCAACTCCCTCCCCCCTCCCCAATTTTTTATAATCCCCCTCCCCTAACTTATAACTCCAACCGCCCAACCCATAGCTTGTTTCCTGTTTTGTTTTGTTTTAAATTACTCGTGCCTCGGAACCAGCATTGAAAGGTTCGTAGTGTTAATTATTCCATTGTATTAGTGTTAATTATTCCAGTGTACTAATTTCAAATTTACTATATGTAATTTAAAAATAGCTTTTAAAATTCTTGTAATTTTATATGTAAATTTTTATAACTTTGAATTTAACCCTCTTCTTTTAGTCTTTTTATAGTAATTATTTTGTCTTGTTCACATTTATTTATTGATTCTAATTTCATATTGTTATTATCTAGCCTGATGATGAGCGTATTGCTCGAAACGTTGCGCATTAAAGAAGACTTTTCATGGCATTTACATTCCTCCTTGTCATTGGATTTCTCCTAAATATTAAATTGAAGCTTTGTAGAAGCAAACCGCATGACTATATATATATATATATATATATATATATATATATATATATATATATATATACCTAGGACGTCCTAGGTATATATAGGTTCATATAACCCCCTCCGAAAATTTTTTCTGGCTACGGCCCTGATATATATACACAGTATATACTGTGTGTGTGTGTGTGTGTGTGTGTGTGTGTGTATATATATATATATACACACACACAGGGTCATCCGTTTGGGTATGGATAAAATAAAAATTATGTGAAATGGAAACAGTAACATTGTATAGTTTAATATTTGGTAAACAATGCCCACAAAGATGGTAGATTATGACAAACCTAATTAGTCTTCAACATACCCCCCCCCCCATTCCGGACACGACAGAGGTCATAACGAGAGGCTAATTCTTAGGACGTCCTAGGTATATATAGGTTCATATAACCCCCTCCGAAAATTTTTTCTGGCTACGGCCCTGATATATATACACAGTATATACTGTGTGTGTGTGTGTGTGTGTGTGTGTGTGTATATATATATATATACACACACACAGGGTCATCCGTTTGGGTATGGATAAAATAAAAATTATGTGAAATGGAAACAGTAACATTGTATAGTTTAATATTTGGTAAACAATGCCCACAAAGATGGTAGATTATGACAAACCTAATTAGTCTTCAACATACCCCCCCCCCCATTCCGGACACGACAGAGGTCATAACGAGAGGCTAATTCTTACGACCACTTGCATGTAGTTTAGTGATAGACCCCGTTTCTTCAAATGTGCGGTACCACTGCACTATGGAGTCGTATTTAGGAGCTTTTCAAACACCATACACACGGCGAAACTCACGCTGTACCACTGTCACACTCTCAAACATAGCAAACCAAATGACACACTTCGCACGTTTTTGTGCATTCGCCTCCATCTTCGAAAATGGCATCTGTCTCATAATTCTGACAGCAGATGGCGCTCGTACGTCTGGCAGCGGATGGCATAACGTATTACAAACTCCCACATTTTATAACCACACGTGCAACAGATGAGCGCTGTATCACTTCTCGGTAGATTCTCACAGCGTTTTTATTTTATCCACACCCAAATGGATTACCCTGTATATATATCCTCATTATCTCGATTTCTTTATCATTTATTAATAATTAGTGATTTGTAAGTTAACTTAACAGACAAAATAAGGTGACAAAGAAATGAAGTGTTTTAATAATTATGCAGTACTGTACTTCACTTTACCATGATGCCCATACTGTCCCTTCAAAACGCCTTTTGCAGTGAAGTGCAGAATTCTTGCATTGCAATAACCATCTGCCACGAAGAATTCTCCTGACGAAGCTACAGCGACTGACGTAGGTTTACAAAAGTGGTCCTTGTCATTTCCAGGTTGAAGTTTTCCTCCTAAAGTTAAGGATGGCGTTTCCGACTTAGGAGGAAACTAATAATAAAAGAAGAAAATTTTAGTTTTGGGTACGAATTTAATTGTGATTAGATCTAGATACAACATAAAACACGAATACTTGTAGTGTAACATCAGGGCCGCATGTACCATCGGACAGATCGAAAAAAATATATACTATTTTATTAATATGATAATATGCTGTTATAGCATAAAATAATACATATATATATACTGGTCAAAAAAAGAAACGCAATTAGCTTGCATATGGTGTAAAATTTAAGTTGTTAGTGGTATTATCACAGTTTCAAGATTATGGTTAAATGTTTGTTCAAATCTTTTAAAGCCACTTAGTGCATGTTTTTAAACCTGACTAATCCCGGCTAAGACGCCATTTTGTTACAAACAATAAACAGAGATTAAATTGAATGTATTCTTTATGAAGGCATGCATTTTTTCTTTGACTTCACAGAATACACACTGCCCGTTGAGAAAACCAAACTTTTTCCCGCGATTGAGGCATGCCACGACTCTCAGAGGTCAACAGAGGTCGTGCCTTGGGCATGTTGGATGCAGGCATGTCTGCTGTCCAAGTTGCACAACGAATGCATGTGCATCCCAGCACAATCTCTAGGCTTGTTAGACGGTACAATGCCACAGGAAGTGTTCAGGACCTGCCAAGACGTGGGCGACCTCGTGTGACGACCCAACGCCAGGATCGCCACATTGTACTGCAGCACCTGCGTCATCGGCAGCGGAATGCTCGTCAGACAGCCAGAGAGACAACTGGTATCCACAACAACAGAATTAGTGACCAGACCGTCAGAAACCGACTCCGTAATGCAGGACTCCGATCCCGCAGGCCTTACAGAGGTCCTTTTCTCACTGATGCAAGAGGGCAACGACGCCTGCAATGGGCCTATCAGCACCGTGACTGGACACAAAGAATGTGGAACCAAGTCCTCTTTTCTGACGAGTCTCGCTTCAGACTGTCCAATTCTGATGGCCGTGTCAGGGTATACAGACGTCCAGGGGAGCGATACTCAGATGCTGCAGTAGTGGAGCATGACAGATGGGGAGGACCAAGTGTCATGGTTTGGGCAGGAATTGAATTGCCTTTGCTTCAAGAACTGAGCTGGTGGTTGTTGATGGCGCTCTGACTGCCCAGCGCTACAGGGCTGAGATTCTTCACCCACATGTTCTTCCATTCATGAGACAACATCCAGAATTGGTGCTCCTGCAACAGGACAATGCCAGACCTCATGCAGCCAGGATAGTGCAGGCGTACCTGCAGGGACAACAGGTGCAGACCTTACCATGACCAGCCTTCAGCCCAGACATGTCACCGATAGAGCACGCATGGGATGAACTTGAACGGCGAGTTCGCAGACGTCAGCATCAGCCGCAGAACATCAGGGAACTGACCAATGCAATTATTGAAGAGTGGAGGGCCATCCCTGTTGCTTTCCTGCAGAGACTGTTGAGGTCGATGAGGGCCAGACTCCAAGCCTGCATTGTGGCTAGGGGTGGCCATACGCGTTATTGACTGTTTGTTATGTTAAAGAATCATTTACTATATACTGAGTCCTCATGTTTATTAATAAATCTCAAAAATTGCGTTTCTTTTTTTGACCAGTATATATATATATATATATATATATATATATATATATATATATATATATATATATATTATAATTTGATTTATCATCGACGTAAAGCCGCGCCCTGGTAACACAATTATTTTTATATACTTTCAATAAGTCACCCGCTAGTGTATGACTAATTTCCTCCCGAACGGAAATCACACGCCAGTGACGCAGCCGGATCTTTGATTGCACCTGGGAGACACAATGGATTGTGAGACATTCGCTTCTCTAAAGTTCTCAGGTGACGTCAACCGCTAGCGTGGTGGCGTAGGAAAGTTCCGTTCCTTTGAATATATAAGAAGGGGCTCAGTGCCCTAAAGGCAGATTCCGAGGAGACAGGTCTCCGGGATGAAATGGCGGGTTTTCAGTCCGTTAACAGGAATTTGAAGATTAATGGGTTTTCAATTGGAGTTTGACTGTAGGATAGGCAGTAGACTTAGCAATTGACTCATACATTCAATATTACCAATAAGAACCCGAAGCTTGGAAAAACAGATTCAGAACGGACTAGGTAGAAAGTCTTAGAGGGGTTTCCCGGCTGAAGAGTGGAAATTCAGCTTGTTAGGAAATTGCTTTTACAAGGAAATTGGGTTTAATCGGAAATTTGCCTGTAGGACAGGCAGTAGGCAAAAGCAACATTTAACGTATATCTTTGATTAATTTTAGCGTTAAGGATTAACTATTGCGGTGCTTATAAATTTTATTGGATGAAATCCGTTTATTGACTTTCTGTGAAGAAATATTTGATTTACTGTAAACTGATTAATAACCGTCTTGCCTAAATTAATTAAAGTAATAACCGCCGACGTGTTTCATTGTTCTTTGACTTTTGAAAGAATCTACAGGACCTTCACGAATTTTATTTGGCGTACTCTGTATTCACGGTTGAGCCAAACATAGAGACGGTCCTTCCGATCCAGGAGTACAATATTATACCCTCTTGGAAAGTTCAATTCACTAAATCCCAGGAGTGTATGATATATATATATATATATATATATATATATATATTCAACTGCAAAGAACACGCAGTATAAATAACGTAAAGAACGACGCTTGTATAGGAGATATTCCGCGCAAGACGAGAAAGAGAAAACAACAAATGAAAAAATGAAGTACCACCTGGGAATCGAACCCGGGATCTTCCGATTACCGGTCAGACGCGATAACCACTACACCATGGACTTCACTCTTCCAAATGCCGTAATTCCTCTACATACTCGCAGAAACCAATGCCCCAAGGGGGCACCTTCCGCATGCCGTAACATTATATACATTCAACTGCAAAGAACACGCAGTATAAATAACGTAAAGAACGACGCTTGTATAGGAGATATTCCGCGCAAGACGAGAAAGAGAAAACAACAAATGAAAAAATGAAGTACCACCTGGGAATCGAACCCGGGATCTTCCGATTGCCGGTCAGACGCGATAACCACTACACCATGGACTTCACTCTTCCAAATGCCGTAATTCCTCTACATACTCGCAGAAACCAATGCCCCAAGGGGGCACTCCCGCATGCCGTAACATTATATACATTCAACTGCAAAGAACACGCAGTATAAATAACGTAAAGAACGACGCTTGTATAGGAGATATTCCGCGCAAGACGGAAGAGTGAAGTCCATGGTGTAGTGGTTATCGCGTCTGACCGGCAATCGGAAGATCCCGGGTTCGATTCCCAGGTGGTACTTCATTTTTTCATTTGTTGTTTTCTCTTTCTCGTCTTGCGCGGAATATCTCCTATACAAGCGTCGTTCTTTACGTTATTTATACTGCGTGTTCTTTGCAGTTGAATGTATATAATGTTACGGCATGCGGGAGGTGCCCCCTTGGGGCATTGGTTTCTGCGAGTATGTAGAGGAATTACGGCATTTGGAAGAGTGAAGTCCATGGTGTAGTGGTTATCGCGTCTGACCGGCAATCGGAAGATCCCGGGTTCGATTCCCAGGTGGTACTTCATTTTTTCATTTGTTGTTTTCTCTTTCTCGTCTTGCGCGGAATATCTCCTATACAAGCGTCGTTCTTTACGTTATTTATACTGCGTGTTCTTTGCAGTTGAATGTATATAATGTTACGGCATGCGGGAGGTGCCCCCTTGGGGCATTGGTTTCTGCGAGTATGTAGAGGAATTACGGCATTTGGAAGAGTGAAGTCCATGGTGTAGTGGTTATCGCGTCTGACCGGCAATCGGAAGATCCCGGGTTCGATTCCCAGGTGGTACTTCATTTTTTCATTTGTTGTTTTCTCTTTCTCGTCTTGCGCGGAATATCTCCTATACAAGCGTCGTTCTTTACGTTATTTATACTGCGTGTTCTTTGCAGTTGAATGTATATAATGTTACGGCATGCGGGAGGTGCCCCCTTGGGGCATTGGTTTCTGCGAGTATGTAGAGGAATTACGGCATTTGGAAGAGTGAAGTCCATGGTGTAGTGGTTATCGCGTCTGACCGGCAATCGGAAGATCCCGGGTTCGATTCCCAGGTGGTACTTCATTTTTTCATTTGTTGTTTTCTCTTTCTCGTCTTGCGCGGAATATCTCCTATACAAGCGTCGTTCTTTACGTTATTTATACTGCGTGTTCTTTGCAGTTGAATGTATATAATGTTACGGCATGCGGGAGGTGCCCCCTTGGGGCATTGGTTTCTGCGAGTATGTAGAGGAATTACGGCATTTGGAAGAGTGAAGTCCATGGTGTAGTGGTTATCGCGTCTGACCGGCAATCGGAAGATCCCGGGTTCGATTCCCAGGTGGTACTTCATTTTTTCATTTGTTGTTTTCTCTTTCTCGTCTTGCGCGGAATATCTCCTATACAAGCGTCGTTCTTTACGATATATATATATATATATATATACACTAGCAGAGAACCCGCCCTTCGTGCGGGTAGCAAAAATATCCCGCGTTTTAACGAAAATATCACGACTTAACCTAACCAGTCGTCAAGGGCATACAGTTGACCTAACCGGGTATTCAATAATGTTACCATAGGTTTCGATGTTTGTGTGTGTGTATATATATATATATATATATATATACATGCCCTGATGACAATTATTTTTATGTGATTTCATTCATTCAATAATTCCCATGCTATCTACGACTCATTTCCTTCCGAACGGAATTCACACGCCAGTGACGTAGACGGTTTCTTTGATTTCACTTTGGAAACACAATAGATTGTGAGACGCTCGGTTCTCCAACGTTCTCAGGTGACGTCACCCGCTTGCGTGGTGGCGTAGCCAGGTTCTATTCCTTTGACTATATAAGAAGGGGATCAGCGCTCTTAAGGCAAATTCGGAGGAACCGGTCTCCGGGGTGGGGAGGTACATCTCACCTCGTTAGGGAATTGCTTTTGGAATTGGAAGATTAATGGGTTTTCAATTAGAGTCTGACTGTAGGGAAAAAGGCAGTAGCTTAGCAATTGACTCATACAAGCTTGGAGACTCAGAACGGACAGGGGTGTCTTTGAGGGGTCTCTGGCTTATTTAATATCTTACAATGAAGAAGTAACTAATATTATATTTATGAAACTTTTATTATTATTATTATTAACTCTCTGTTCTGTGTAAAAGAAACATTTGCTTCACTATAACTGATTAAACTTTATCTCGCCTAAATTCAAATTAAAAATTGTATAAGCCGGTTTTATTTTCTACTCTTTGGACTTCGATAACTGGGGACAAGAAAATCACGAGCCCACACGGTACTCCGCGATTGTGGGAATACGAAAAGTGAAGTATTTCTGCATCCAGGAATGCTTAAGTAATACCCTCTCTCGAGTAATCTGTGACATCCTGACTTTGCCCGAACTCGGGGAGAGGCGTATTATATATATATATATATATATATATATATATATATATATATATATATATATATATATATATATATGAAATGAAAATGAAATGAAAAAGTTTATTGGCAGACTATAGTCCATATGACAAATATTATTAATACAATGACAGTTCATACACTAAGGATAAAAATATATACAATTGATTAGAAATAATACTGCACTGTTGAAGTTAAGTGGAGCTACAGACAGACGTTTTCGTACCAAAAAGTCCATAGCTTAGAGGATAAATGGCAGGACTCATGGATAGCTTGGATGATCGGGTTGGTTGATTTTTTAATTCTTTGCATTAGACTGTGTTGAGCACGTCTTGTTACCTCAGGGAAGCTCGGAACATTGCGGGTTGCAAACATTTGTGAAGCTGAGCATCTCGGGGGTAATTTATGTAAGAGTCTAAACGACCTGTTGTACAGCAAATTTAGGGTTCTGCCAGAACCTTTTTTATAATTCACCCAGAGTTGCTGACCGTATATATTACTGGAGAAAGTACGAAAGAGTGTGTCTTTAGCTTCACTTGTACAGAAACGAAAGTTCCTTATGGTCATATTCGCTTTAGCACACAGGCTTCGAGATTGTTTTCTTATATCCGAGTCATCACTCAAGGAGCTGGTAATAGTTTGACCCAAACTCTTAAACTCTTGTACTTCCTCAATTACTTCACCATTCATTTTAAACCTTATATCAGCTGGCTGATTACAGCTTTTAGGATGAAATTGCATAACCTTAGTTATATATACGTATATATATACGTAATGACGTAATGATCTTGATGACGTCATTTAATTTTTTAAAATTAATTATTTAATTTATTAACACCCAGGTGCACAACCTCGGGACCTAATCAATATGTGTGTGAAATTTCATGTTTGTAACTGCGTCCTTTTATTATTATAGATTATTATTACCGGCGGCAATGTGAAGCTCAAGATTTTCATGACTGCGTTCTTTTCTATAGTTTTATTGATCAAATAACTGAACCGACAGTAATCGGAAATTACTGGAAAATTATTGGAAATTGCGTGGCACGGTCAGAGTGCCGATCGACTCCCGGGGCCGGACCTATACCAGTGTGCTATTTCTTCATTTACGAGGAGCAATTGCGTGCCGGAGGTGCTCCCCGGACTACTCTTACTCTCCGGCGTCATTAAGACTAATCCAGGCCCCACTACAACTTACAAATGTCACCATACACAAAGCCATAGACACAATAGGACCATGAGACACATACAGAAGCATAATATTAACATATTACAGTGCAACGTAGATGGCGTCACAAACAGAATCATGCAGCTTAGGGAATTCGTACACAAACAACACATTCACATAGCACTTATACAAGAAAGAAAACAATAACGCACACACAAAACACCCACCATTCCTGACTTTAAGGCGATCTGTCAAGATCGTACTGGCGATCAGGGGGATGAACTCATCACTTACATACGTAAAAGCATTAGCTACACTGATGCCACCAAACACATTACAAACACAATCCAAGCAGATAACACGATAGAAATCCAGGCAGTTAACATTAAAACACGCGCGAAACACAACACCACACTCATCAACATTTACATTCCACCAGATAGTTCACCTCAGGTGCCATCCAATTACAATCCACAGTTACACAATCTGGCCTCTCTCTAATGTCATCTTAGGAGGAGACTTCAACGCTAAAGACACTAGTTGGTACCTGTACAACCAAAACAACACCAGAGGCGCCAACATCAGTGGCGTAACTAGGGTGGGGCAGGTGGGGCGCGTGCCCTGGGCGCCAAATTTGGGGGGCGCCATTTTTATGATTTAAAAAAAAATAAAATTTAAGAGTAAAAACATGCTCTTTTGGAGATGTACCGGTACCATATCTCTAGCCATCGAATTTCCATGAATTTCAGATTTTTAACTTCATTTAACTTTATTAATTCATTCTATTTTTATTAGAATTTTATTATGAATTATTAATTTATTCTATTTTTTGTTTCTTTCTCTAGAAAATTTTACCATGAAGCGAACATTGCCGATACCGAAAAGTCCGAAAAGAAGCTGAGTGGAGCAGAAGGCAGGAAGAAAAGAAAAATGCAAGAAACAGAAGCTAAAAAGTCAAGTGGCTTTATGATGTCATTTCTTGAACAGCAACAAGCTGGTCCTTCATCAGCATTAACTGCATCAGATATGAGTGTTGACCAACCCGCCAGTGTATCAGAAGGAGAATTAAGTGTCTTTCAAGAACCAGAAGTATCTTTCAAGAAGCCAGAAGATACTAAAACTTTGAGTAGCGAAAAGCAGGAAAAAACAGCACAGCCTATACCAGATGCGATTCAGCATCACGATGTAGGCTTCTTGGAGTTTGATAAAATATCAAAAAAAGTAATTTTATCAGATGCCCTGAGGACAGAATGGTCACATTGGGTTCGAAGTATTTTCAAAATAGTGAAGGGCCATTTGTTCCCACACAAACCCGATCAATGAGTGAAAGATGGTTTAAAAGAAAGTTGGGAAATAGATGTGGGGAAGAAGTTTGGCGCTCATGGCTTGTTTATTCTCCAGAGAAGAAAGCAGCTTTTTGCTTTTGTTGTTTGCTATTTTCTCAAATTGACAATCAGTCTTCATTGAAGCAAGAAAATGGGTTCAATCATTGGAAAGCACCAGAAAGGCTTAGCACCCATGAAAATGCAAAAAAATCATCGATACTGCTTCACCCAATGGAAGGAAATGGAAAGAAATCTTTTAGAAAACAGAGGAATCATTGACGTAGAGCTTCAAGCTCAAATTGCAACAGAAAAACAAAAATGGCGAGATGTTCTCCACAGAATTCTCCATTGCATAAAATTTCTAGCAACTCAGAACCTTGCATTGCGTGGTCACAAGGAATCCCTTAGACAGGAAGAGGAAAGCAATATTGGAAATTTTCTTGGGTTATTAAAATTGTTGGCAAGGTTTGATCCTGTCATGAAAGAACATCTCAGTATTGTGGAAAAGCACCCTGGAAGAACATCATATTTATCTCCGTTAGTGCAGAATGAATTTATTCAGCTGATGGCTTCTACTGTTCGCCAGAAATTGTTACAGAGCATTCATAAGGCCAAATATTTTGGCCTCATGTTTGATTCTACTCCAGATCAAGCACATCGAGAGCAAATGGCAGAAACAGTTCGTTATGTTGATATTGATTTTCAGGAGAAAACAATTTTTATAAAAGAGTCTTTTCTTGGATTTATCCAATTAAAACGAAAGGATGCTGAAAACATTGTGGAAGTGATTTTGGAACAACTGGAAAAATACAAAATGCCGTTAGAAGACTGTCGATCTCAATGCTATGACAATGCTGCAGGTATGGCTGGTTATAAAAGTGGTGTTCAACAGAGGATTATTGAAAAAAATAGCAAAGCTATTTTTGTAAACTGCGATAATCATTCTCTCAATTTGGTTGGAGTGCGTGCTGCTAACCATGATGCAGTGATGGTGACTTTTTTTGGTGCAATTCAGTCGCTTTATTCATTCTTTTCACGTTCAACTCTCCGTTGGCAAAAGCTGAAAGATGCCATACCAATAGTCGTCAAATCTGAATCTGAAACTCGATGGAGTTCCAGAACAGAGGCTGTGAAGCCTGTTCATGAATATTTTGATATTATAGTGGAACTCTTGCAAAGCATGATTGATGATCAAAATGAAACTGCTGATACAAGAGGTGATGCAAGGCAGGTGCTGAATCAAATTTTGACTTCATTTCTTGGCTTTGCTTGGATTTTGGAACGACTCCAAGATCATACCATGAACTTTCATGATGCTGCTTATGATTTAAAAGCCCTTCAAGATTATTTTTTAAGCAGTCGAGAATCATTGGCCAGTGAATCACTTGAAGTAGGGCTGAAACTGTGTGATGAATGGGATATTCAAGTAGAAAGACGCCCCAGAAAGAAGAAACAAATGCCTGGTGAAAAAGCCAAGGATGTAGGGTTAACTGCGAAAGAAGAAATTATGAGAATAATGAAAGAAACTATTGATCGTCTCCATAATGAAATGGAAGAAAAATTTGTCCGTCTCCATGACTTGGATTCAAAATTTGGATTTCTTTTAGATGCTAGAGGATTATTGTTTGACTCAAATGAAAGCAACAGTAGTCATGACGTAAATATCTTAAAGAAGAGTTGTCTCAACCTTGGACAGTTTTATAGCAATGATATTGACGGCTTTGAGCTTTATGAAGAAATCCTGGATTGTAAGATGCTTCTGAAAAGTCGCCCAAATGTTCAGATTTCTAAAGCTGAGGAACTCCTCAAGTTTATTGTTCAGTATGGAGATGAAAATGTTTTACCAAATTTGAGAGTAGCTATTCAGATAATGCTCACTATTGCAATTTCAATTGCCAGCTGTGAGCGATCTTTCAGCAAGTTAACATTGATCTTATCATATTTGAGAGCTTCAATGGGCCAAGAAAGACTTTCTGCTTTAGCCTTGCTCAGCATTGAACGTGAGGAAACTGAAATAACAAATTTTGATGACATTATTGATAAGTTTGCATCAGCAAAAGTAAGAAAAATACATGTTTAGTGTGAAGTTCCAAATATTCATTAAAAGAGCCAAAAATAATAGGTGCAAACAAGGTATTTCTTTTAAAGTACCATATAATTGGAATGATTTTTGTCAGTATCTAATATTCTAATTGCTAACTCTGCTATCGGTAATTCAGTAAAATTCAAGAAAACATCAAAGTGTATTCTCATGAAAAGTTATGCCTCTCCTTGTACATATATTAATTGTTTCTGTTGTAATTCGGCAAATAATTAACCATACTTTGGTTCTATAAAATTCAATTGTATTAATAGAAATTTAATATCAACCTTAATAGTAAATATACGCGGTTATGTATATGGATAGAAAAACATTAAAGTATAAACTGTAAAAATAATTTTTATGAATTGTATTTTCATTTCATTTCAATTTATTTTTACATATTTTTGTACAGTTTTACAGTATATGTATATAACTGTTTTTCATTTTCATTTGTCATAAAATAAACTTCTTCTTAAAAGTATATTTTGTTAGCGGTATTATTACGAGTAACCAATTTGAGTACCATTATAAGAATTCAGCCAGAATTTTAAAGAACACTGGTTTTAAGGGCGCCATTTATTGATTTGCCCTGGGCGCGATCAACCCTAGTTACGCCTCTGGCCAACATAGGCACACAACTAAACAGCCTCTTCATTCTTAACAACACAGAAGACCATACACACATACCACATCAAGCAGGATACTCAAACTCCTCCCCAGACATAACGTTCTGTTCTCCCTCACTAGCAACACATACACACTGGAGAACAGAAAAATAACTGTCATCAGACCACCTGCCCATCATCATTACAACACGTTCTACACTCTGCCCCAACAGTCTTAGGCACACTTACAGAAATTACAAGAAAGCTGATTGAAAACAGTTCAAAATACAGACTGAACAACAATTCACCACATTAAACAGCACACCCATCATAAACATCAATACAACACTCAACACATTCAATCAGATCATCAATAATGCAAACAAATACATATCCAAGGGTAACATTAGGAAATAACCCAAATTACGCTAGAAAAATAGCCCACCTCATAAAACACCACACACAGAAACCATAAAACAGCAGATACAACAGCTCAACACAGAAATAAACAACGAACTTAAAGAAAAACAAACAGAAACATTTAGGGAATTCATAACAACACTAAACCACTCCACAGATACATCCAGGCTATACAAGATTACAAACAGCATTACCCACTCTAACAGCAGCATTCACACCTCACACGCGGCTATCTGTCGCAGCCAAAATAATATCCCGACATATACACAACAAGCTAACATTCTAGTTAATCACTACGCAAAGATAAGTCACTTAAACAGAGACAACAACCAGAAACACGCAGACAGACAAACAGCCAGACACAAGAAAACCTACAGACTCGACACGAGTACACCGATCTCTGCGGTTAAGAACTCGATAACAGCTCTCTGTTTACGACGCACATCACTGTCAGACGCCATTTTCGAAACTGCGTTAACCATCGGTTTTATACAAGGCCGTTTAAAAGTGGTTTTATACAAGGAGGGGAGGTTCAAACTGGAAAAATCCGGTTATGTGAAGCACAGAAAGTTCAAACTTATGGCCCAAAAGACATTTCAGCCCCATGGGCTATTATTTAGCTAAGAAAAAAGGGTGGGGAAAAATATAGTGAGTGTCCCTAGTATATTATTGTGTACGGCTCGTGCCTTCTTTCGAGAGAGTAGAGTTTCAGGGATTGTAGTCTAAACCAGTAGTCTTCACCTTCCGTTTCCTCTATCTTAGACGTAAAAGTCCTTTGTTTAGCTCCAATGTTCGCAATGTTCGTAGCCTGCTAGGGGATAGGGTGTGTGTAGTTTTAGGAGACTTCAACTGTCGCGGCATAAAGTGGGAAAACAGGACTGCTGATGCTGAAGGGAGGAGGCTAGTTGACTTTGCTGATGAGAACTTCCTCACTGAGTGGGTCAATGAGCCTACACGAGGCGAAAGCGTTCTAGACTTAGTATTCACGACCGAAGACAACCTCGTCACTGGCCTCACCGTTGACGAATCGTTGGGCGGGAGTGATCACGGTCTGATTAGGTTCCGTGTGTGCGTCCCTCGGGTGAAGCGTAGTAACTCGAGAGGCAGTAAGCTCGATCTCCGGCGGGCAGACTTTGTTAGCCTCCGGGATAGCGTAGGTGAGATGGGGTTAGAGGTCGGCGGCGATGTTGAGGGAGTGTGGAGTGCATTCCGGGACGAGTTTATGGTGCTGCAGTCTGCTGCCATACCCTCAAAACCGGTCACCCCTGCTTCAACGCAGCCTAAGTGGTTCAATCGTGACATCGCTTCGGCTATCCGAAATAGGAAAGTAGCGTATAGGAGGGCGAAGGCCAATCGTTCCCATGAGGACACTGAAGCGTATGTCCGCCTGTGTAGGGAAGTGAAGGCGAAGGTTAGGCTAGCGAAACGTAACGAAAAACTACGGGTAGCAAGCCTCTGCAAGGGGAACCCTAAGGAGTTCTTCAGTTATGTTAATAGTGCCAATGTGCTTAATGAGTACTTTGCGGGAGTGTTCACCAGGGAGGACACCCGCATCATCCCCGAGCCAGGCGTGAGACACGAAGGTGCTGGCTTGGATAGTGTTCGGTGTACCGCGACAGTCGTTGCCGATAGAATAGACAAACTGAGCGCGTTTAAGGCTCCTGGGCCAGACCAGTTTCTCCCCAGAGTGTTGCGGGAGGTGCGCGACCAGGTAGGTCGCTCCCCACCTGGCTACAGTCTTCAACAAATCGTTGGAGACGGGCCAGGTGCCTGGTGACTGGAGAGAAGCCAACGTGACCCCTATCTTTAAGAAAGGGGATCACGAAAGTCCAGGGAACTATCGTCCCATTAGTCTCACTTCAGTTGTAGGTAAATTATTAGAGGGGATAATAGCGGATAGGATCGTTGACCATTTGGATTCCTACAAGCTGCTTGGGGACTCCCAACATGGGTTTAGACAGCATAGGTCGTGTCTCACCAACTTGCTCGAGTTTTTCCACGTCATGTTGAGTGAGTATGATAAGAGTAGGGCGATTGATATACTTTATCTCGACTTTCAGAAAGCCTTTGATAAGGTACCTCACTGCCGGCTAATGGCGAAAGTGCGCGCGCTGGGTATCGGTGGGGAAGTAGGTAGGTGGATTGAAAACTGGCTGAAGAATAGGCGGCAGAGGGTTGTAATTAAAGGGGCTAGTTCGGGTTGTGCCTCGGTCACTAGCGGGGTTCCTCAGGGTTCCGTTTTGGGGCCGCTGTTGTTTATCATTTACATAAATGATATAGACGGTGGCATCGTCAGTCGGATCGCCAAATTCGCTGATGACACCAAGCTGGGGCCAATGTTGGGACGCCGGAGGCGATCGAGGAACTGCGTGCGGACCTAGGTAGGATAGGAGAGTGGTCCGAAAAATGGCAAATGCCGTTTAACTTGGGTAAATGCAAGGTGATGCACATTGGCTACGCCAATCCCAAGTCGGACTACTTGATGTTGGGGAGTAATATCGAAGCGACTGATTTGGAAAAGGACTTGGGTATGCTAATTAGCAGCGACCTTAAATTTACGAAACAGTGCGTAGAGGTGGAAAAGAAAGCCCAGAAGCTGTTGGGTTATATCAGGAGGCAATTTCAGTTTCGGAACAAGGAGATTGTGCTCTCTCTGTACAATTCCCTGGTTCGGCCGCACCTGGAGTATGCAGTGCAGTTCTGGTCGCCCACCCTCAGGAAAGATATTGAGAGGCTGGAGCGAGTGCAGGCGAGGGCCACAAAGTTAATCCCTTCCGTTAGGCATATGGGCTACAATCGACGGTTACGCGCCCTGAACTTGTTTTCGCTGGAAACTCGGAGGCTGCGCGGTCAACTGATCGAGGTTTTCAAGCTCTTACGCGGGTTCAACGATGTCGATTTTAGAAGCATGTTTAGTTTAAATGATAACCCAACTCGCAACAATGGTTGGAAGTTGGATTTGAAACGGTTTAGGACTAGTGTGTGTGGGAATTACTTTAAGTATAAGATCTGTGACACGTGGAACAGGTTACCTTCAGAAGTTATGAACAGTTCCTCTGTGGATCAGTTCAAGAAAAGGTTAGACCAAATCTTGCACACTATTTGAGGGTG
The DNA here is from genome assembly GCA_023014485.1 of Bathynomus jamesi. Taxonomy (NCBI): domain Eukaryota; kingdom Metazoa; phylum Arthropoda; class Malacostraca; order Isopoda; family Cirolanidae; genus Bathynomus; species Bathynomus jamesi. Next base: position 500,470 of record JAJOZX010002411.1, on the reverse strand, counting down.
TAGAAAATTTTCCCTGGCACCCGTTGCCATTGGTACCTCCTCGGTATGGGCCGCAAGGCCTTTTGAGGTACTTCTTTTCCTTGTAACTCCTTGTAACTCTCTCTCTCTCTCTCTCTCTCAGCTAAATTAATAATAAAAATCCCCACCCCTGAAATGAAAATTTAAGTCTTAAAATTAATAAAGATTCTAGAAACGCCATGTTTCTCTTCCCCGAGCCCAGCTGCAAGCTCAGTGTTTTGTCCTCCTCCGCCATGCGTTGTTAGCATATATTTCGTATTAAAATACACGTAAATACAGTAAAGTTAGCTCGGACAATAGTCAGACAAGGAATGAGAGCAAAGCAGTAAATGATCTACGTTAATGCACGTTCGATTATTTTATGATTAGAGAAATATAATTAATAATTATGCAGTTAAGTAACGAGCAGTATATACAGATTTACACATATAATATGTATAAACGTACAAACAAAATATCAACCATACATACGAGTGTTACGCCCAAACATCGAAATCGCTCAGTGAGCGAAAAAAACAGCCACAACGCGTTGTGAATGCACCTAAGTGACCACACACCGATGTTAGATATTTTTTCGCTTCATGGCCGTTCTCAAACAACCATAATATCTTAATATAAATTTGTAGCAGAAGCAAGAGAGAAGGTTTCGGACTCAAAAGCTCGCCTTTGGCGATGTCATCGGAATTCGAACACTTGTGTCAGCATTAACGAGTATCTTGCGAGAAGTTAAATAATTAAAAGAAAAAGTTAAATTATTAAATAAGTGCCTGCATACATGTGGACGTATTTACATGTAAGGTAGCTACGTACATAATCATGATCAGCGGACATATACGAACGCATAAAGTACAAATACCGGTACGCCACACAATAGGTTGTATGCATAATATAGACAGACACGAATAAATATAGACAGACACGAATAAACATGGACTGATATGTTGTTAGGGCGTAGGTAGACAATGGGTAGATGAATAATTAATAAAATTAATAAAAGATAGCGGTCAAGAAAGGACATGGGCGTATGAATGAATATGGTCGACAGTATTTTATACTCTATCACATTAGATAAGACATAACGTATACATAATAACTTATATAGTATACATTCTGGGGAAGTTATCATACAGTGAGTACTAAGACCCAGTATTCAAGGTATGACAAATGGGAGAGGAATCAATTTAATTTACTATGTCATAGTCCACGCATTATATAATATACAATATACGTTAATTCATAATTAATACGCCATTGTGAAAAATGCTCTGTGTGAATTGGTCCGCAATTAACCCACCCCTTATATCTCGTCTAACTATAGAGTAGATTAAGTCTAGCCTTGTAGGGGTCAGCCTAGAGATTCCGGAAATGGTCCAGAGCGGGCAGATAAATTGAGGTCCACAGTAGGATTCCTCACCAAATTAGGTTAGGGCAATCTACCTTCACCTTTAAGCTATGAGTTGATGCTAGGTCTTAAGCCACAATGTAGGCCTAATTTGTCTGACCGAGCTTAATTTAATGCGTTTACTTCTATGGAAAACTGATGAGTGGGTAGTTGGGAGGTAACGAAAATGGTTCACTGAGTAGGTAGGTAGTTAATCTAACAATTATTAAATTCCTTTTATGTCAATAAATGGGTGGATGAAACCAATTGGTTGCTCACCAGAGTTATTCTCCACACTAGTATTTATATACTGTGTGACAAGAGCGTGCTCGGTAATAGATATACATTACCGATAAACCAACCGAGGAAAAAACCAACACGACGCTGGTGGAAAAAGCCCCGCGAAAAGGAGAACAAAGAGAGAACGAAAACGAAGAACGGGGCGAGAGGACGGAACTGGAGAAGGGACGAGAACAGACACCGAAGAAAGATCCCCACCAGCAAGTACGCTCTCGACAATTATACAGGAAGGAGAAAAGAGACTCTAATAACTAGCAGTAAGTGACTAATTGTGTTTTTAGCCCAGTTGGATCTTCTAACTTCTAACTTAGAAGACTCATTAAATTAAGCTGGGTCAGACAACTTAGGCCTACATTGTGGCCTAAGACCCAGCATCAACTCATAGCTTAACAAAGGTGAAGGTAGATTGCCCTAACCTAGTTTGGTGAGGAATCCTACTGTGGACCTCAATTTATCTGCCCGCTCTGGACCATTTCCGGAATCTCTAGGCTGACCCCTACAGGGCTAGACTTAATCTACTCTATAGTTAGACTGGAGATATAAGGGGTGGGTTAATTGTGAACCAATTCATACAGAGCATTTTTCACATTGGTGGTCCGTGTGTGGGGAATTTACAAACCATAACCTTACTTAACAAAAATTGCAGAATTAGGCTAAATGGTCTAGCCTAAGCCTAAGCCTAAGCCTAACCTAATCAAGGCTAAAGTAACAAACTTGCCTAATTAGGTCTACAACCTAGGGCCTAACTAGGAAACATTTACATTTAAGGAGTCTCATTCTCTTATAAGCTTAGACCTGAGTGACACATAAGTACTTGGGGGGGATTAAACCAAATTTAAAACTTGACTGTTTTGTCTGTGCTCTCTCTTCTCTGGTAATTTCTTCTTGTCCTCTATTTCATTACGATCCCCAGTTAAACAATTTTGACTTAAACATGGACAGTGCGGAATTGAAAAAGTTAAAAAAGAAAAGGGGGGCAAAGTTGGGTGCAGTTACGAAGGCCGTGAACACTTTTAACAATATTACACAACCAGGTAAGGAAGATTTAGAGTGTGTAATTCTTAAATTGGAAACTAAAAAGAAGGAAATAATAGCCATTGATGAGAGTATTTCAGAGTTAGTTGAATCCGAAATGGCTGAAGAACAATTGATAGACCTTTACGCTGATAATGATGATCAGGTAATCTCAATTGAACAGCAAATAAGGAGACTACGGTCTCGTTTGACTGACTTAACACCAAATAAACCTAATTCTGATTTTAATCAAAGTAGAGCTAACCTTCAACAAAATTTAAGTGGCATGCTAAATCCTGAGTCACAAGAATTGAGGGCTCAGTTACCCATTTTGCTAGTACCAACATTTGAAGGGGACACGGTACAATTCCCATCTTTCATTGACAAATTTGAGAGTTTAATAGGTAATAAACCTTATATTTCAACTGTTGATAAGTTTAGCTACTTGACTAGTTTCCTTAAAGGCCCAGCCTATAACCTGATAGCCTATTTACCAGCCGTAGGGAATTCATATGAAGTAGCTATTGATCTCTTAAAACGTAATTACATTAATAAAGATGAGATTGTATATGAATTATCTCAACAAATTTTTGATTTTGCACCCATAAAAGATAACCATAGTGATATGGAAAATTTTTATACAAAATTAGAAGCTATTATAGGACAACTGGTTAGCAATGAGATAGATATTAAAGCTTCATCTTGGATTATACAAGGCATAGTTCTTAGGTGCCTTCCTTTGAGGGTTAAAGATATTTTAGTTCTAAAGACGGGAGAAAATTATCCTAATCTTGAAGATATCAGAAAACACTTTCCCAATATCCTAACTAATTACAAATTGAGAAATATTCCAACACAAAATAAGACCCAGACTATGGATAAACCAAAGACTGTTCCCAGAGACCAACTAGCTACAGCCAAACAAACAAAACTTGATACTGTAGAATCAAATGTGACCAACTGTAATACACGAACACCTACATTACAGAACTTTAATGTAACTGCTGCCTCAACTTACACACTACATTGCAAATTTTGTGCAAGTAATGAACACAGTAGTACTGGGTGTGACAAATATTCAGACTTTAACCAAAGAGCTAAAAGATGTGAACAGTTGAACCTATGTAAAAAGTGTACTGGCCAGGGACATTATAAGAAAGACTGTAAATCTAGGTTAAGATTCAAGTGTAAGTTTTGTAAAAGTTTACGACATGTCTCATCAATGTGTGATTCACCAAAGTGTCCAAACAATAGTAATCAAACTCAAAAGATACCTCCACCAAACAAAGGTAATCAAGAAAATGCCACTTTCATGGGACATTCTGTTTGCTCAAACAACGTAACAAAAAACACTGAGATTCTTTTACCAACTATTACTTTGGACTTAGTGAATAGTGAGGGTAGCACCACTCCAGTGAGATGTCTTATAGACTGTTGTTCTCAACAAACATTTGTTTCGCAAAATGTAGTTAATAAATTGGGTTTGACACCAAACCCGAATGAACAAAACCTCAATATTCAGAGCTGGGCAGTATTTAAATACATTTGTATTTAAATACGTATTTAAATACATTTGTGTATTTAGAACTGTATTTATAAATACAGTTTTTCATGTATTTAAATATAGTATTTAAATACTTTAATGAGTATTTAAATACAATGTATTTAAATACTCAAAATATAAAAATGTAAATACTTTTACTGGTTTAATACACGTTCTGTACTAGCACAGTACGACGCGTCGACAGTGTAGTACAGCATGGTTCATGTTTCAACGTGTCAGTTCAATCAGTTGCGTGCCACTCTTAGTCGAAAGCGGTTGATTTCTTTATCGTGTGCGTGTCATGGCTTCAACAAGCAAATCCGGTGAATCAAACAGTGATATATCTGCAGATAACAATTTAGTGCACCCTCTGTTTGATGGAAAATACTTTAAAATTAAATCTAAAGACGGTAATAAGGTAAAGTGCACCTGCTTGCTGTGTAAACACGAAGTCTGCTGCAAGCAATGCTACAACGAATCTGTACACTCATCTGAAGGTAAGTGTTTTTTTAGACATCAAAAAATATCTTGAAATTGATCGAATAATCGGACAAAACGGCTCTGCCTTAAGTGGGCCTGTGTAACTAACTCGTTGCAATCAATCCAATTTGCGATGGAAAATTCATTGATGAAAAAGCTTTTAAAATCGTCTGATCTATCGAGTGGTGTATTTATTTCGAAATTCACCGTGTCCCCTAAAGTAGAAATTTATCAAAACATGAATTAGTTAATGCATATGTTAAAATTTGTATGTATTTAAAATGTATTTACAAATGTATTTAAATACAATTGATGTATTTTGTATTTAGTATCTAAATACATTCGTAAAATGTATTTATTATTTAGTATTTAAATACATTTCTCCCATGTATTTAGTATTTAGATTTTAAATACATTCAATGTATTTATTGCCCAGCTCTGTCAATATTGCATCCTTTGTTAACGATAACTCGGACAAAAATAGCTATAAGACAATTGACCTGGAACTACATTTAGAAAATAAATTAGAGAAAATTGAAGCAGTTATTATTTCTAAAGTAGGACAAAACAAACTGGCTATACCCAAACTAGAACAAACCATAAATCATTTGGGAAAACACTACAAAATAGCTGATAGACATATCACTAACAACACAGTAGCTAACATTGAAATGTTAATAGGGGCAGATTATATTAATCTTATTCATAAGGGCATAGTGAAGATAGGTAATGGTATAGCTATTCAGACTCCATCAGGGATAGCCCCTTTGGGTGACCTATCCAAATACAACCTAGACCTAAACCAAAATAGTTCATGACCAACAAATACTATGTGCCTCAACTCAGTCCTACATAACACCTGTAAGAATAGCAACACTTTGAATAATATTATCTCAACTGAGAACATTAATTCATCATTATCAAATGAAACTTTGGATGAGGCAATTCAAACTTTATGGTTGCTAGAATCTGTGGGTATACATGACACAAATCAAACTTCAGAAGATCAGTTAATGGTAGAAAGATTTGAAGACACCATTCAGTGCAAAGACAATAGTTATTTTATTGAGTTACCTTGGAAAATAAATTGTCCAACTTTAAGAGACAATCTCAAAGTAGCTAAAGGACATTTATATAAAGTAATGAAAAAACTCAAACAAGATAATAATATTCAAACATATAATGATGTCTTCAAAGAACAGCTACAGAAAGGCTTCATTGAAGAAGTAACAAATAACCCTTTTAAAAAAGATGGTTGTCATTATTTAACTCACAGGGGGGTTTATCGACAAGATGCCCCAACAACAAAACTCAGAGTAGTATATAACTGTAGCCTCAAAGACAGTGATAAACACAGTTTGAATGATTGCTTGATTGAGGGTCCTAATCTCATTTCTGACCTTGTGAAGATCTTACTGAGGTTCAGGTTAGATAAATATGCCGTACAAAGTGACATTTCAAAGGCATTTTTGAGAATAAATCTTAAAATGAATATGATAAGAACCAACTTAGGTTCTTATGGTTCAAGGATCCATTTGATTTGAATAAAGGGTTCATAACCTATAGATTTAATGTTGTGTTGTTTGGAGCCAATTGCTCACCTAGCCTATTAGCATTGACAATTGGACATCATTTGAACCAGTTTAATAACTCTTTAACATTAAACTTCCTTAAGGAACATTTTTACGTAGACAATCTAATAAACTCAACAACAACAAAATCTGAATTATCTGAAGTCTATGAACACTCTCAAAACATTATGCAACAAGGTAACTTTGAACTTAGAGAGTGGATTTCAAATGATGAGGATTTAAACAAAAAGATTTTAAAGGATAATAATGGTCTTACTGAGCCATCAGACAGAGTTAAAACTTTAGGTATGAACTGGTATTTGGATGCAACTTCTAACAGTCATGATTCAATCTGTACTAAAGGTTTTAAACTTGATGAGGAAGCAAATACTAAAAGACAAATATTATCAGAGGCTTCCAAAATCTTTGATCCTATGGGTCTATTCCTGCCTTCAACAATAAAATCAAAGATTCTCCTCCAAGAAATTTGGAGGACAAATGTTGGGTGGGATGATCCAATAACAAATGAAAATCAAAAATCTTGGAAGAAGTTAGCTGCTGATTTAACAAAAGTGCAGAACATTAAAAATCAAAGGTGCTGTGGGTTTAGGGATAAGCCCCAGAGACTTCATGTGTTTGTTGATGCAAGCACACAAGCTTATGGGTGCTGTGCGTATCTTGTAAGTCCTACAGAAAGTCATCTAATTTATGCAAAAGGGAAAGTTGCACCTCTCAAACCTACCCGAACCATACCTCAATTGGAACTATTGGCTGCTGCATTAGCCAAAAACCATTTCATTGATTAAGGATGCTTACCATGATGTGAACATAACTGATATCCACATCTGGCTTGACAGTCAGATTTGTCTTGCCTGGATACAGAATGATAGCATTAATAGTAAGAATATCTTTGTAAGAAATAGGCTAAAAGAAATAGCTGAAGCTAATGAAAGCCTACAAGTAAACTTTCACTATGTTCCAACTAAACAAAATCCAGCAGACTTTCTGACCAGAGGTTTATCCTACAAGTTGTTGAAGTCAAACAAAACTTGGTTTATGGGACCTAAGTGGCTCTGTAATACAGACCAATGGCCTGTGGAACAAGTTAACTTGACATTAAATTTAATCTTTTCAAATGAAAAGGTTGAACCAATCACTAATTATGAACGTTATTCTGACTTCAGTAAACTTGTCAGGGTCACAGCCTACTGTTTGAGGTTTGCTCACAACTGTTTAACTACAATTAACAAACAGCTAAATAAAAACAATCATAATTACACAGAAGTTGCAACCAAATACTGGATAGGCCATGCACAACAAAAAGAGTACAATAAAGAGTTAGAATTCTTGACTAATGGGAAACAAACAAAAGAACCTGTACCATCAGTAGTTGTGGATCTAAACTTGTTCAGAGATGAGGAAGGCCTTCTAAGGTGTAAAGGGAGATTAGACAAATCAAAACTGTCATACAAAAGCAAACATCCAATCCTTTTACCTAGATTTAGCTATTTGACAACATTAATCATCAGAAAAACACACAATGATGTATATCATATGGGGGTACCACAGACACTAACTACATTAAAAAAACTTATTGGATACCCAAGGGAAGGATCACTGTTAAAACAGTCCTGAGTGAGTGTGTCACATGTAGGCGTATTCATGCTAGGCCCTATAGGAAACCAAATCCTCCTGCTTTGCCAGAGGAGAGAGTTACTCTCGACAGACCCTTTGAGACTGTAGGCATTGACTATACAGGAGCATTGACTGTAGGGGTGGGTGACACTGAACAAAAAATGTACATTGTACTGTTTACATGTGCTGCCTCACGAGCTGTTTATCTAGATGTTGTGGAGGACCTTACAGCAGAATCTTTTGTTGCTGTCTTTAAGAGATTCTGTGCACGACATTCAGTACCCAAGACAGTTTGGACTGACAATGCTACATATTTCAAGGCTGGTGAACAAGTCATCCACGACTTGTTAAGCGGTGAACTCACACAATTATATATAAAAAATTCAAACATAAAGTGGAAGTATATTCCGGTTGCCTCTCCTTAGTATGGTTCTATCTGGGAGAGGAATATACAAACAGTAAAGAATTGCTTGAAGAAAGCAATTGGTAAAAAACAGATACACTTATTTGAGTTGCTCACTCTCCTGGCTGAGATTGAGAACATCATCAACAATAGACCACTCACTTATGTGAGTGACAACATTAATGACCCGGAACCATTAACTCCAAATCATTTGATTCGGGGAGAACAAGTTAGTCTCCTGCCGGACTACAATATAGACTCTTCAGAAGACCCAAACTGGACTCAAAGACACGATGAACTCCAGACTAAGTTACAACACTTAACTAGAGTTAAAGCTCATTTTATTAAACAGTGGAAAACTGAGTACTTGATGGGTCTAAGGGAGAGACATAAACAAATGACTAGCCTCTGGCTAGAGTTTTAGAACTCAGACCAGGGGCAGACGGGGTAACAAGAGTGGTCAAATTAAGGACTTCAACGGGTGACACAACAAGAGACATTTCTCTTTTGTACCCTTTAGAGTCTGGACCCAAAACAATGGACTTTGGAGAACCTTCTCCACTGACAGTAACAACTGGAGACACTGAACTTCCAGTAACTATTCCTTTGACAGTAGGAGTGGTAACGCATCCTACTACAACATTGACAGACACAAGACCTCAGCGACAAACAGCATTAAAGGCGCGACTAGTTTTACCAAAAAAAGATGCTGGGGAATTGTAATTTTATCTTCTAACTTTCATTTTTCTTTCTTATGGTAAAGACCATAGACAGTTTCATCCTATGGATGTATATTTTCTCTTCTAATTAAATGCTACCCTTCTCCATGAGAGGTGAGGATAGTCCTGTTCTCAGATTACAGGCATTTACAGTCAAATAATTAGCTAGTCTACACTCAGACATAAAAATTGGTGACAATGACACCAAAAGTTTTATCTCCCGGGGCCCCCAGTATATGGAAAACTGATGATGGGTAGTTGGGAGGTAACGAAAATGGTTCACTGAGTAGGTAGGTAGTTAATCTAACAATTATTAAATTCCTTTTATGTCAATAACTGGGTGGATGAACCAATTGGTTGCTCACCAGAGTTTTCTCCACACTAGTATTTATACTGTGTGACAAGCGTGCTCGGTAATAGATACATTACCGATCAACCAACCGAAAAAAAAACTAAGAGGACGCTGGTGGAAAAAAGCCCCGCGAAAAGGAGAACAAGGGAGAACGAAAACGAGGAACGGGCGAGAAGACGGAACGAGAGAAGGGAGAAGAACAGACAACGGAAAGATCCCCACCAGCAAGTACGCTCTCAACAATTAAACAATAAGGAGAAAAGGGACTCTAATACTAGCAAGTGACTAATTGTTTTTTAACCCATTAGAAGTGTGAAAAATGCTCTGTATAATTGGGCCACAATTAACCCACCTTTATCTCCAGTCCTAACTATAGAGTAGATTAAGTCTAGCCCTGTAGGGTCAGCCTAGAGATTCCGGAAATGGTCCAGAGCGGGCAGATAAATGAGGTCCACAGTAGGATTCCTCACCAAACTAGGTTAGGGCAATCTACCTTCACCTTTGTTAAGCTATGCGTTTGATGCTGGGTCTTAGGCCACAATGTAGGCCTAAGTTGTCTGACCCAGCTTAATTTAATTGAGTCTTCTAAGTTAGAAGTTAGACGATCCACTGGGCTTAAAAACATTAGTCACTTACTGCTAGTTATTAGAGAGTCTCTTTTCTCCTTCCTGTATAATTGTCGAGAGCGTACTTGCTGGTGGGATCTTTCTTCGGTGTCTGTTCTCGTCCCTTCTCCAGTTCCGTCCTCTCGCCCCGTTCTTCGTTTTCGTTCTCTCTTTGTTCTCCTTTTCGCGGGGCTTTTTCCACCAGCGTCGTGCTGGTTTTTTCCTCGGTTGTTTATCGGTAATGTATTCTTTACCGAGCACGCTCTTGTCACACAGTATATAAATACTAGTGTGGAGAATAACTCTGGTGAGCAACCATTGGTTTTCATCCACCCATTTATTGACTAAAAAGGAATTTATAATTGTTAGATTAACTACCTACCTACTCATTGAACCATTTTCGTTACCTCCCAACTACCCACTCATCAGTTTTCCATATACTGGGGGCCCCGAGATAACATTTTGGTGTTATTGTCACCATTTTTATGTCTGAGTGTAGACTAGCTAACTATTTGACCTGTAAATGCATGTTAATCTGATTACAGTGCCTATCCTCACCTTCTCATGGAGAAGGTGTAGCATTTAATTAGAAGAGAAAATATACATCCATAGGATGAAACTGTATATGGTCTTTACCATAAAAAGAAAAAGTGAAGTTAGAAGATAAAATTACAATTCCCCAGATCTATTTTTTGTTGTAAAAATAGTCGCGCCTTTAATGCTGTTTGTCGCTGAGGTCTTGTGTCTGTCAATGTTGTAGTAGGATGCGTTACCACTCCTACTGTCAAAGGAATAGTTACTGGAAGTCAGTGTCTCCAGTTGTTACTGTCAGTGGAGAGGTTCTCCAAAGTCCCTTGTTTTGGGTCCAGACTCTAAAGGGTACAAAAGAGAAATGTCTCTTGTTGTGTCACCCGTTGAGTCCTTAATTTGACCACTCTTGTTACACCTTCTGCCCTGGTCTGAGTTCTGAAACTCTAGCCAGAGGCCAGTATTGTCTTGGAGTACTGTCATGTATGAGAACAAGGTCCCTACCTTAATTGTGTCAGACCATCCTTCTAGTCATTTGTTTATGTCTCTCCCTTAGACCCATCAAGTACTCAGTTTTTCCACGTTTAATGAAATGAGCTTTACTCTAGTTAAATTTTTGTAACTTAGTCTGGAGCTCATCATGGTCGTTGAGTCCAGTTTGGGTCTTCTGAAGAGTCCTATATTGTAGTCCCAGCAGGAGACTAACTTGTTCTCCCCGAATCAAATGATTTGGAGTTAATGGTTCCGGGTCATTAATGTTGTCACTCACATAAGTGAGTGGTCTATTGTTGATGATGTTCTCAATCTCAGCCAGGAGAGTGAGCAACTCAAATAAGTGTATCTGTTTTTTACCAATTGCTTTCTTCAAGCAATTCTTTACTGTTTGTATATTCCTCTCCCAGATAGAACCATACCAAGGAGAGGCAACTGGAATATACTTCCACTTTATGTTTGAATTTTGTATAGTATATAATTGTGTGAGTTCGTTGCTTAACAAGTCGTTGATGACTTGTTCACCAGCCTTGAAATATGTAGCATTGTCAGTCCGAACTGTCTTGGGTACTGAATGTCGTGCACAGAATCTCTTAAAGACAGCAACAAAAGATTCTGCTGTAAGGTCCTCCACAACATCCAGATAAACAGCTCGTGAGCCAGCACATGTAAACAGTACAATGTACATTTTTTGTTCAGTGTCAACCACCCCTACAGTCAATGCTCATGTATAGTCAATGCCTACAGTCTCAAAGGGTCTGTTGAGAGTAACTCTCTCCTCTGGCAAAGAGGAGGATTTGGTTTCCTATAGGGCCTAGCATGAATACGCCTACATGTGACACACTCACTCAGGACTGTTTTAACAGTGATCCTTCCCTTGGGTATCCATAAGTTTTCTTAATGTAGTTAGTGTCTGTGGTACCCCCTATGATGTACATCATTGTGTGTTTGTCTGATGATTAATGTGGTCAAATAGCTAAATCTAGGTAAAAGGATTGGATGTTTGCTTTTGTATGACAGTTTTGATTTGTCTAATCTCCCTTTACACCTTAGAAGGCCTTCCTCATCTCTGAACAAATTTAGATCCACAACTACTGATGGTACAGGTTATTTTGTTTGTTTCCCATTAGTCAAGAATTCTAACTCTTTATTGTACTCCTTTTGTTGTGCATGCCCTATCCAGTACTTGGTTGCAACTTCTGTATAATTGTGATTGTTTTTATTTAGCTGTTTGTTTATTGTAGTTAAACAGTTGTGAGCAAACCTCAAACAGTAGGCTGTGACCCTGACAAGTTTACTGAAATCAGAATAACGTTCATAATTAGTGATTGGTTCAACCTTTTCATTTGAAAAGATTAAATTTAATGTCAAGTTAACTTGTTCCACAGGCCATTGGTCTGTATTACAGAGCCACTTAGGTCCCATGAACCCAGTTTTGTTTGACTTCAACAACTTGGAGGATAAACCTCTGGTCAGAAAGTCTGCTGGATTTTGTTTAGTTGGAACATAGTGAAAGTTTACTTGTAGGCTTTCATTAGCTTCAGCTATTTCTTTTAGCCTATTTCTTACAAAGATATTCTTACTATTAATGTTATCATTCCGTATCCAGGCAAGACAAATCTGACTGTCAAGCCAGATGTGGATATCAGTTATGTTCACATCATGGTAAGCATCCTTAAGCAATGAAATGGTTTTAATGGCTAATGCAGCAGCCAATAGTTCCAATTGAGGTATGGTTCGGGTAGGTTTGAGAGGTGCAACTTTCCCTTTTGCATAAATTAGATGACTTTCTGTAGGACTTACAAGATACGCACAGCACCCTAAGCTTGTGTGCTTGCATCAGCAAACACATGAAGTCTCTGGGGCTTATCCCTAAACCCACAGCACCTTTGATTTTTAATGTTCTGCACTTTTGTTAAATCAGCAGCTAACTTCTTCCAAGATTTTTGATCTTCATTTGTTATTGGATCATCCCACCCAACATTTGTCCTCCAAACTTCTTGGAGGAGAATCTTTGATTTTATTGTTGAAGGCAGGAATAGACCCATGGGATCAAAAATTTGGAAGCCTCTGATAATATTTGTCTTTTAGTATTTGCTTCCTCATCAAGTTTAAAACCTTTAGTACAGATTGAATCATGACTGTTAGAAGTTGCATCCAAATACCAGTTCATACCTAAAGTTTTAACTCTGTCTGATGGCTCAGTAAGACCATTATTATCCTTTAAAATCCTTTTGTTTAAATCCTCATCATTTGAAATCCACTCTCTAAGTTCAAAGTTACCTTGTTGCATAATGTTCTGAGAGTGTTCATAGACTTCAGATAATTCAGATTTTGTTGTTGTTGAGCCTATTAGATTGTCTACGTAAAATGTTCCTTGAGGAAGTTCAATGTTAAAGAGTTATTAAACTGGTTCAAATGATGTCTAATTGTCAATGCTAATAGGCTAGGTGAGCAATTGGCTCCAAACAACACAACATTAAATCTATAGGTTATGAACCCTTTATTCAAATCAAATGGATCCTTGAACCATAAGAACCTAAGTTGGTTCTTATCATATTCACTTTTAAGATTTATTTTCAAAAATGCCTTTGAAATGTCACTTTGTACGGCATATTTATCTAACCTGAACCTCAGTAAGATCTTCACAAGGTCAGAAATGAGATTAGGACCCTCAATCAGGCAATCATTCAAACTGTGTTTATCACTGTCTTTGAGGCTACAGTTAATACTACTCTGAGTTTTGTTGTTGGGGCATCTTGTCGATAAACCCCCTGTGGGTTAAATAATGACAACCATTTTTTTTAAAAGGGTTATTTGTTACTTCTTCAATGAAGCCTTTCTGTAGCTGTTCTTTGAAGACATCACTGTACATTTGAATATTATTATCTTGTTGAGTTTTTTCATTACTTTATATAAATGTCCTTTAGCTACTTTGAGATTATCTCTTAAAGTTGGACGATTTATTTCCCAAGGTAACTCAACAAAATAACTATTGTCTTTGCACTGAATGGTGTCTTCAAATCTTTCTACCATTAACTGATCTTCTGAAGTTTGATTTGTGTCATGTATACCCACAGATTCTAGCAACCATAAAGTTTGAATTGCCTCATCCAGAGTTTCATTTGATAATGATGAATTAATGTTCTCAGTTGATATAATATTATTCAAAGTGTTGCTATTCTTACAGGTGTTATGTAGGACTGAGTTGAGGCACATAGTATTTGTTGGTCATGAACTATTTTGGTTTAGTTCTAGGTTGTATTTGGATAGGTCACCCAAAGGGGCTATCCCTGATATAGTCTGATAAACTATACCATTACCTATCTTTACTATGCCCTTATGAATAAGATTAATATAATCTGCCCCTATTAACATTTCAATGTTAGCTACTGTGTTGTTTGTGATATGTCTATCAGCTATTTTGTAGTGTTTTCCCAAATGATTTATGGTTTGTTCTAGTTTGGGTATAACCAGTTTGTTTTGTCCTACTTTAGAAATAATAACTGCTTCAATTTTCTCGAATTTATTTTCTAAATGTAGTTTCAGGTCAATTGTCTTATAGCTATTTTTGTCCGAGTTATCCTTAACAAAGGATGCAATATTGAGTTTTTGTTCATTCGGGTTTGGTGTCAAACCCAATTTATTAACTACATTTTGTGAAACAAATGTTTGTTGAGAACAACAGTCTATAAGACATCTCACTGGAGTGGTGCTACCCTCACTATTCACTAAGTCCAAAGTAATAGTTGGTAAAAGAATCTCAGTGTTTCTTGTTACGTTGTTTGAACAAACAGAATGTCCCATGAAAGTGGCATTTTCTTGATTACCTTTGTTTGGTGGGGGTATCTTTTGAGTTTGAGTGCTATTGTTTGGACACTTTGGTGAATCACACATTGATGAGACATGTCGTAAACTTTTACAGAACTTACACTTGAATCTTAACCTAGATTTACAGTCTTTCTTATAATGTCCCTGGCCAGTACACTTTTTACATAGGTTCAACTGTTCACATCTTTTAGCTCTTGAGTTAAAGTCTGAATATTTGTCACACCCAGTACTACTGTGTTCATCACTTGCACAAAATTTGCAATGTAGTGTGTAAGTTGAGGCAGCAGTTACATTAAAGTTCTGTAATGTAGGTGTTCGTGTATTACAGTTGGTCACATTTGATTCTACAGTATCAAGTTTTGTCTGTTTGGCTGTAGCTAGTTGGTCTCTGGGGACAGTCTTTGGTTTATCCATAGTCTGGGTCTTATTTTGTGTTGCAATATTTCTCAGTTTGTAATTAGTTAGGAGAGTTGGAAAGTGTTTTCTGATATTTTCAAGAGTAGGATAATTTTCTCCCGTCTTTAGAACTAAAACATCTTTAACCCTCAAAGGAAGGCACCTAAGAATTATGCCTTGTATAATCCAAGATGAAGCTTTAATATCTATCTCATTGCTAACCAGTTGTCCTATAATAGCTTCTAATTTTGAATAAAAATTTTCCATATCACTATGGTTATCTTTTATGAGTGCAAAATCAATAATTTGTTGAGATAATTCAAATACAATCTCATCTTTATCAATGTAATTACGTTTTAAGAGATCAATAGCTACTTCATATGAATTCCCTACGGCTGGTAAATAGGCTATCAGGTTATAGGCTGGGCCTTTAAGGAAACTAGTTAAGTAGCTAAACTTATCAACAGTTGAAATATAAGGTTTATTACCTATTAAACTCTCAAATTTTTCAATGAAAGATGGGAATTGTACCGTGTCCCCTTCAAATGTTGGTACTAGCAAAGTGGGTAAAGTAGCCCTAAATTCTTGACTCAGGATTTGGCATGCCACTTAAATTTGGTTGAAAGTTAGCTCTACTTTGATTAAAATCAGAAGTAGGTTTATTTGGTGTTAAGCAAAGCTGGGCACAAACCGTTAATCCGTTAATCGTTAATTAACGAAGTTAACTTTTTCGTTAACGATTTAACTTTTAAGTTAACTTTGAAAATCTTTATCGGACTAATTAACTTCCGTTACATTTAACTTCCGTTAACTCAAGTCCGTTAACCCAAAAAATTCATAAATAAACGTTTAAAAGTTTCTATTATTTTCAGTGCTGAGCACTTTTGGCAGGCATCGACAAAAGGTTTGGGCCCCTCCTGGAGGATGACGAATGCCAGCTGGCTGCTGCCTTCCATCCCAGGTTTCGCCTCATCTGGTTGGACAAGTATGACAACACCAATGTCGCCAGGGTGAGGAAAAGCATGGAGGGTACAGTCGAGGAGGCCATGAAGCAGCAGTCCAACGAAGTGGGCAGCAACAGTGGAGGCAGCAACAACGAGGAGGAGGAGGAGGATGACTTCTTCAGTGCTGTCATCCAGACAAAAAAGAGCAGCAGAAGCCACAGGTCACTCAAGGGCAAGGCCCAGAACTTGGTCAAGACCTGGCTGGAGACCAACTCCAAGGACTTGCTGACAGATGCTGCCTTCTTGGGTGAGCAAGTGTTGGTGGACTTGTTCATCAAGTTCAACACAGCCATCCCCTCCAGTACTGCAGTGGAGCGTTTGTTCTCTATGGGCAGAGATGGGCACGATCTTGATCTTCAAGATCAGATCGTGATCTTGAAGATCAAGATCGTGATCTGATCTTGATCTTGAAGATCACTTTTATTATGGTGATCTTGATCTTGATCTAAGATCACTTTATTTCTTGTGATCTTGATCTTGAAGATCACTTTAGACTTCAAGATCACTTTTAATTTCAGATTCTTAAATATGCCGCTATGCGAATGTCATTTGTTTTTGTCCAAGCGACATCTGGTGGCAACTTTGTTCAACACCGACTGTTTATGTTTTCTGTTAGTTGGGTGACTTGCGTCATGCGTGGGCTCATGGAAGGTGTAGTTGCTGTGGAATTTAGGCTCGTAAAAAGTGTAATTTACTGTGCAATTATGTTAAAAGTGTTCTATTAATATATTATATATAGGCATAAAATATAGCCTATAGGTCCGTATTCATAATAAATTAATTCTAAACATATTTTATTTACAGATTGAATTTTTTAATAATGAGTGCAATTTTACAACTTCAACAGGCTCCCAAGGGAACCAAATATTCTAGGTTGTCACCAGAACAGTATTCAATATATTTAGATAACAATGTTGGTAATAAGGATCAATCTGTGCTATTGAACGGAAAATATTTTCAAATTGTCGAAAAAACTGGAAACAGTATCAAAGTTATTTGTAGGCAGTGTACAAAGAAAACTACAATTCTGTCTGCTGGCCTCGACTCAACAAGCAATCTTCTGAGGCACCTCAGGGTTAGTACTACTTAGTAACTAAGTAGTAAGTAGCAACATTAACATAATGGTTCAAGTCATATTTTAAGTGACTGGTGCCATACAAGACTAATGCTACATTTACATAGACGTCCATTTGAATATTGTGCACTTCAGATATTAATAGATTATGGACTAGTAACTACATTAAAAACTGCCGATATCCAACTATAATAAAAACGCCAGGTGTATCTGTCTTTCTCTCTGTCTGATCCATGTCTGTAATTTCTCCTATTTAGTTACTGAAGGACGAAATTCGGCTTTCAATTTAACATAGGATAAAAATGCACTGATCATGGTGAAAATAATTTTAGTTAAAGATAACAAAATTTTAGAATCTTGTTAAGTATTAATTTCAACTAGAAGTTTGATACTCTGATAAATATTATACAGGGTGTTCAAGAAGTCTCTCCGCATGATAATAATTTATTTTCTTGTGCAGAAACTACATTCGGATCTTTTGGGTGAATATGAATCGGAGAAGAAATCTCGCAAGCGTCCAGCTAAAGAAGAAGATGCCAGCGGCAGCAATGCTGGCCCTGCCAAAATTGCCAAGCAGTCAACACTAAGCATGTTCCACATTTCCAAGCAAAAACCAGGACCACCAATATGCAAGGATATCCTTGAAAAGAAGATTCTCTCGCTTGTGGCTAATGGGCTCCTACCATTGAGCCTAGTTGAACTACATGAATTTAAGGATCTTCTTTCATGTTAGTATAACTCAAATATTTTGCTATTTTTTCCATAGCTAATATCTGATTAAAATAATTAATCATATTATTTGTATGAACATTAGACTATCGCTAGCCTAGCTAAATATTTTGATATTTTTTCCATAGCTAATCTATTGTATTTGTTTTAATTTTTAAATATTTTTTTCAGACGTCAACCCGGCTGTTCAGGTGCCATCTAGACGCACCCTGGCTAGATCTCTTGCAACAACAACCAGTACAATGAAGGAAGACATACAAGCAAAACTGGCAGTAGTTGACCATGTGTGTGTTACATGCGACATATGGTCAACTAATCACCGCAGTTTCATGGGAGTCACTGCACATTGGGTATGCTATTGATTTAGTGTATTATTTTTATATAATTGATAAATTGACCATTGGTGATAGACTGATAGTCTGATAGACTTATAGTATAATCTTTTCAATTATTCGACATGTGTTCCTCATTCATTAATTTGGTGAGTCTTCATTTTGCTGTGATTCACAGTAATTTCACACTAATTCACTGATTCTGTCATCTGTCATTGTGTCTGATTCACAGCAAAATGTGGAAGAGTCCATATTCACAGGCTGTGAATATGGACTCTTCCACATTTTGCTCTTATGGGATGGGTCACTGATGTGGTGGTATGGTAGGCGACTCATCGCTGAATTGCCTCCTTTATATCACATAGTTCTTCTCTTCAATGTTTGGTGGCGCAGTTTAGCTGGTGCGTGTCTAACCAATATTATTAAATTAAGCTTAAAAAAATGTTCATACAAACATTGATTTTATATTCTTACATTACAGATCAATGATGACTTGTCGCGAGGATCAGCTGCACTGGCATGCCGAAGATTTCGTGGAACACATAGCTTTGATAAAATTGCTGGAATATTGGACAGGATCAACTCGGAGCATGGTTTATCTTATAGAAAAGTTGTATCTACAGTCACCGACAATGCATCGAACATGGTGAAATGCTTTAAAGAGTTCGGTGTTCGTGTTCAGAATCGTACTGACGACATTGATGAAGATGATGCAGATGAAGATGATGATGAAAAAGATTCAGATGAAGAGGTTATCATCAGCAACTTTCCTGAACATTCAGGAGAGCATGGAGAGGAGTCAGTGAAACTATCATCCCATATTCGATGTGCCTCCCACACATTGAACTTGGTAGCAACAACTGATGCAGATAAAGGACTGAATTCACCTGGACTAAAGAAGATAAAGCATTCTGCAATGGGAAAATGTTCGGCGCTGTGGAATGCTGCTGGTAAACCCAAGTCAGCAGAAAAAATACAGGAAATAACTGGCGTCCAATTTAGGTACCCATGCGTCACCCGATGGAACTCAATGTACGACTCATTAAGCTAAATATATAAACATAAGAACGACGTGAATGTAGCTCTTGAAGAACTGAATCTACCCATCCTCAAAGACAATGAATTGGAATTTATTTCAGAATATTTGTCTGTTCTAAAACCAATTGCAGCAGCCCTCAACAAATTACAGGCAGAGAAAGAATGCTACTACGGTTGTCTTCTTCCAACAGTCCTAGTGACTCAAGATGCCCTCGCAAGATTGGAGCCTATCCAACCAAACGACCTGCGCTTGAGACACTGCATGCCATTACTGGCAGCAGTCGTCTCTGGCTTCAATGCCAGATTTGGTCATTTTTGTCGTTGAGCCCCGAGGTAACTGATGCCGTTTTGGCCTCAGTATCTCATCCGTATTTCAAACTTAGATGGATATCATTGTTGCAAGGGCCTAATTTCGGCGATCATGAAGCAATCAAGTCTCAAGTAAAAGACAAGCTGCAAATGGCTGTAAGAAATTGTAATTCTGACAGCAGTGGTAATAGTTCGGTGAACTCAGACTCATCATCTGAAGACGATTTCTTCAGAACTATGGACGGCTCATTCTCTGCTCCTAACAACAAGGAAGACTTGGAAGTCCTCAATTATTTGCAGGACACCAGTAAGGCACTCGACTCTTTAGATAGGTATCCTGCTATAAAGAAGATCTTCAAGAGGTATAACACCACGCTACCTTCCTCTGCACCAGTGGAACGGTTGTTTTCGTTTGCTGGCATGGTTCATAGCCCCAAACGAAGTCGTCTCTCGGATGGTAACTTTGAACAATTGGTTTTGCTGAAAGCAAATGTTTACAGCGGTTGAACATTAAATTAACACTCTTAACTTGCGGTTTTTACCCTTATATTGTCAGTAATTGCGTACTGCAGTAAAACTGTAAAATTAAATTCTATGTAAAAAATGTTTACTTATATATGCTGACCATTCATTGATATGGGTTATGGACCTGGTGAAATGAGAATTGATAAAAATAGAACTAAAAACTATATGTAGGTCATTTAATAGTTTTTTCTTTGCTGATAAGTTATGATAATACTAAGTTTTAAGTTTACCACCTGAAAAACTGAAAGGGGAATCGTCAATCCCCGTGGTTTAGATCAGGTGACATGGGTAGGATGCGATGCTTGTATTGCCTCAGCCCTCAGGGGAGTATTAGGAGTGATACTTTTCAGGAGTGATTAACAAAATAATTTGTTTTTGTTTACTCTACAAGAGTACAGCTTTTTTCAATTCATATAAAAGTGATCTTAAAAAGTGATCTTGAAAAGTGATCTTCAAGATCACGATCTTGATCTGGATCTTCAAGATCACATTTTTCTGGTGATCTGATCTTGATCTTCAAGATCACATTTTTCTGGTGATCTGATCTTGATCTTCAAGATCACCAAAGTTGGTGATCTTGCCCATCTCTGTCTATGGGCAAGGACATCCTGAGGGCCAAGAGATCATCCCTGTCTGATGAAAACTTTGATATGCTAATTTTCATGAAGGGCAACATGCATCTCATGGACAAAATGGAGAACGAGAAGAAGAGGGAAAATTAAATTATATATATATTGTGTTTTTCATTTTTTTTATAATAAAAGTTAACGTTAACGGTTTATCGGTAACTTCCGTTACATGTTTAACGAATTAACGGATTAACGGTTAACGAAGTTAACTTTTTGGTTAATGGATTAGCGGTTAACCAAGTTAACTTTTTGGTTAACGGTGCCCACCACTGGTGTTAAGTCAGTCAAACGAGACTGTAGTCTCCTTATTTGCTGTTCAATTGAGATTACCTGAACATCATTATCAGCGTAAAGGTCTATCAGTTGTTCTTCAGCCATTTCGGATTCAACTAACTCTGAAATACTCTCATCAATGGCTATTATTTCCTTCTTTTTCTTTTCCAATTTAAGAATTACGCACTCTAAATCTTCCTTACCTGGTTGTGTAATATTGTTAAAAGTGTTCACGGCCTTTGTAACAGCACCCAACTTTCCCCCCTTTTCTTTTTTAACTTTTTCAATTCCTCACTGTCCATGTTTAAGTCAAAATTGTTTAACTGGGGATCGTAATGAAATAGATGACAAGAAGAAATTACCAGATAAGAGAGATCACAGACAAAACAGTCAAGTTTTAAATTTGGTTTAATCCCCCCCCAAGTACTTATGTGTCACTCAGTTCTAAGCTTATAAGAGAATGAGACTCCTTAAATGTAAATGTTTCCTAGTTAGGCCCTAGGTTGTAGACCTAATTAGGCTTGATTAGGTTAGGCTTAGGCTAGACCATTTAGCCTAATTCTGCAATTTTTGTTAAGTAAGGTTAAGGTTTGTAAATTCCCCACACACGGACCACCAATGTGAAAAATGCTCTGTGTGAATTGGTCCACAATTAACTCACCCCTTATATCTCGTCTAACTATAGAGTAGATTAAGTCTAGCCTTGTAGGGGTCAGCCTAGAGATTCCGGAAATGGTCCAGAGCGGGCAGATAAATTGAGGTCCACAGTAGGATTCCTCACCAAATTAGGTTAGGGCAATCTACCTTCACCTTTCTTAAGCTATGAGTTGATGCTAGGTCTTAGGCCACAATGTAGGCCTAATTTGTCTGACCGAGCTTAATTTAATGCGTTTACTTCTAACTGGGTTAAAAACACAATTAGTCACTTACTGCTAGTTATTAGAGTCCCTTTTCTCCTTATTTATTTAATTGTTGAGAGCGTACTTGCTGGTGGGAATCTTTTTCCGTTGTCTGTTCTTCTCCCTTCTCTCGTTCCGTCTTCTCGCCCCGTTCCTCGTTTTCGTTCTCCCTTGTTCTCCTTTTCGCGGGGCTTTTTCCACCAGCGTCCTCTTAGTTTTTTCTTCGGTTGGTTGATCGGTAATGTATATCTATTACCGAGCACGCTCTTGTCACACAGTATATAAATACTAGTGTGGAGAATAACTCTGGTGAGCAACCAATTGGTTTCATCCACCCAGTTATTGACATAAAAGGAATTTAATAATTGTTAGATTAACTACCTACCTACTCAGTGAACCATTTTCGTTACCTCCCAACTACCCACTCATCAGTTTTCCATACCATAGTTATTAATTCGTACGTACAGTACAAGTCATTATTGGGAGAAATGAGAAGAAACGAATTAGAGAAACACAGTAATGAAGGGTTTACAGCCATGGTACAAGAGTGAGTGAAACTATTAATTAAATATATACACTTATACGAGTATTCAGTAAATACTAAAGAATTGGGTGCATTTGAGGAAGGATTAAATAAATGAGTAAAGATTTACAAACAAGGGTTCAAATCATGCCACATTCAACGTGCATGCATAATCTAATAAAATTTAGCGATGAGGGTTAGATGCAAGACAACAATATAATAAATTCTATAACAAATGGAAAATGGAAATATGGGAAATATTCTGATGGAAAGGTTAAACGATCTAAACCGTCGATTGTCTTGTTTGTACTTTAAAGGAATGAAATTAAGGGACATTCGCTTCTCAGAGCGAACTTCTAATGGCACAAACATGGATACCGCTCAACCATAGAAGTGGTTGGTCGCATGGTTGTGACATATCTCACCTTCTCACCTTCTCACCATCCACCCTGTTAGGAATGTCCTGTCAGGTAACGAGCCCCACGAACGTTCTCCAGGCAGACCAATCCCGATAGAGTTGACTCTCCTCCACATCTTCCATGGTTCTTCCTCTAGCACTGATAGCTTCTTGTATGGTATCTCTCCATCTTTTCCTTGGTCTTCCCACTGCTCTCCTTCCTCTCGGTGTCCAATTATAAAATTGCAGTGGGTACCTTTCCTCTCTCATTCTTCGTATATGGCCGTACCACCTTAGTTGGTTTTTCTTTATACAAGTTAATACTGACTGCACTCCAAGTTCTTACCTTATTGTCTCACTTTTAATTCTGTCCCTCAAGGTTACTCTCCTTATCAACCTCAAAACTCGCATCTCCGCTGCTTCAACCCTACTCTTTTGAGAAGTGTCCAAGGCCCAACACTTTGATCCATAAATTAATATTGGGCGGAGAATCGTGGTGTGTATATTAAAATTTTCACCCCAGTTGGTACATTTTTTCTCTCAGGATGGGATAAAGCATCCCCACATTCCTCGAGAACTTCCCAATTCTTTCTTTTAACTCTTCTCCACTACTTTCTTGCTCACTTACAGTCACTCCTAAGTATTTGAACTTATCAGCCTGGTTTAGCTGTGTTTCCCCTATTTGTACATTTATGTTCTCTCTATTCCTTGATAGTGCGGTCACTTCGGTCTTCGTCCTGTTGATCTGCATGCCATGATCACTCATAATTTCATTCCATCTTTGTAGCGCTCTCTGTAACTCCGCAGGATCTCTTTTTATCACTGCTGCATCGTCTGCGTATACGAAAGTGTGTTCTTTATCTTCCCGAGTACAAATTCTTTTCAAACATCTATCCATATAGAGAATAAACAATAGTGGCGAAATCACGCTTCCCTCTCGCACCCCTGTTACCACATTGAACCAATTTTCTCTTCCTTCATTTGATCTTACTGTGTTACTGCATATTTCATACAAGCCCTTGATGACCTTTATCAGTTTATGACTTAATCTATACATTGGATCTTCCAACACCTGCCATAATCTATTTCTTGGTACCAAGTCAAAGTCTTTTTCTAGATCTATGAAAGCAATGTACGCCTTTTTATTCCACTCTATACTCTTCTCCGTTATCATTTTCAACGGAAAAACCAAGTCCATAGTGCTTCCGTTGGGTCTAAACCCATGCTGCTATTCTCCAATTGATTCCTCCACCATCGATCTTAGTCTCCTCTCTAGGATTCTTTCATAAATTTTGCTTGCGCAGGTAAGAAGCGAAATTCCTCTATAATTTTGACAGTATCGTTTATCGCCTTTTTTGTATACCGGCATATTATTGCTTTACTCCACTCAACTGGCATACATTCCTCATTCCATGCTTGGTTAAACACCTCAGTCAACCATCCAGCAAGTTCTTCTCCAGTTTTCTAGAACTCATTACTAATACCATCAATTCCAGGACTCTTGCCGTTTTTAAGTTCTTTAATTGCATTTTTTACCTCAGTAATACTAATAAGTTGGTCTTCATCCGACTCTTCTTCCCATGCTCGTATCTGCAGATCTTTGTCTTGCTCTTCTTCCAGTACTCGTACTTCTGGATCTCTTTCTTCTTCCTGCGGTACCTCATTCACTACATTTAGTAGTTCGTTAAAATATTCTTTCCATCTGTCTTCCACATCGATAGGGTCAATTAGTGGCTCTCCTTCTTTACTTAATATTGAATGAACCTCAATATTATCTCCCTTTCTATATTTTTTCGCCATTCCATAGATTAATTTTTTCGTACCTCTCATATCTTCCTGTAGGTCTTGTCCAATTCTTTTCCCTGCCTCTCTTTTAGATCGTCTTTTTATTGTTTCTGAATGCTTTCTTGCAGTGATATGGTTGCGTCTGCTCTCTTCCGTTCTGTTTTTATCCATAAACGAAACATCTCATTTTTTCTTTTCACGACTTCCTTGACCTCCTCCGTCCACCATACAGTCCTTTTCCTTCTCCCCCCACTTATTTTCTTAACTCCAACTGTTTCTCTTGCCACCAGCAAAATCCCTACCTTAAATTTTCTCCATCCTTCTTCAACATTTTCAGCTGTATCTGAAGCTTCCATCCACTTTTCTCTCATCTTTTGTTTGAAATTTTCTAATATATTTCCATCTTTTAAATTTTCTATTTTATATTTATATTGTTCCTTAAAAGGTTTTCTGGTTTGGATCCTTTTCACCCATCTTATTTTGCCTATTACTAATCTATGATCTCCATCTAATAAAACGGATGGTACACTTTTCACATCCAAAACCACTCTCTTATCATTACACAGCAAAAGATCTATCATTGATTTCTCTGTATATCGGCAAAGTACATTGTTCCATCGGTACCACGTCCATTTTTTATTCTCATCGTGTCTAAGAAAACTATTCATTACTGCAAGGCCGTTTCTCACTGCAAAATCCAACAGTTTATCACCAGGGCCGTAGCCAGACCAAATCAGTAGGAGGGGCGGAGAAATTGACAGGGGGGACAATGAAAAAATTTAATGTCATTTTTTTGTGAATATCGAAATATACTGCAGAAAATTACATTCAAAACTATAACAAGTAAAACACCGTAGGCTAAATAAAAAAATGATCAAACCGATACATACAGATAGGCATATTGGGTTATAGAATACAATATTTAGTCTAAATTTAGTGTAAATAAAAGTCTTTGTAAGTTTTTTTAATTTTAGAATAACTGTATGCGGCGAGTTTTTTTAGCGAAATTCTTTAGGAATTCAAACATGTCTATTTGCTTCGTTCTCTTATTTTCAAAGGCAAGTAAAACAAGTTGGCTTTGGCGTTTTTGTAGCATGGAACGCCGTTGCGGTTGGTTTTCCCAGGGGGGGCATATTATTTTCCAGGCGGGGCTTTGACCCCCCTGGCCCCCCCTTGGCTACGGGCATGTCTATCACCATCCGTACTTCTTTCCCCTATCCCAAAAGTTCCAACAACAGACTCTAATCCATTTTTCTGATAACCCACATGTGCGTTCAAGTCTCCCATAACAATTTTGATCGTGCCTCTCATCCTATCATATACATCTTGTAGATTTTCCAAAAAAATCCGTTTTTTCCTCCATTGGTCTCCCTTGATGGGGTGCATAGATCTGGATAATGCTCATCGTTTTATCTTTAAGTCTTAAAGTGATAGCTATTATTCTCTCATTAACAAGTACTGCATCTATTACTTTTTTGTGTAATTCGGGTTTGAAAATGATTGTGATAATAATATATTATATATATATATATATATATATATATATATATATATATATATATATATTATATATATATATATATATATATATATATATATATATATTAATACAACGAAAATTATTAATTCAGAAAGAGTATTCTGATTTGCAAATAATTTTAAAAATATAAATTTCTTTCAAACCCTTAGTTCATTCAGTTAAAGGCTACAAAAGTCGGAACACTGCAAGGCAAGGTAGATGTGATCTAGTGTGGCCCACCTTTGATAACCATTGGCACATACTAAATAACGTAATATTAGGGAATAAATATCTTAATTTTCTACTGACATTCGAAGAAATATATTAAAATATTCCGTTTGCTATACATTTGCCAAATAGAACAACTACATTCGTACATAAGAGAGGTAACTTGAAGTGTAAAATTTGACCAGTCATTATATACTACTTGTATGTAAGCTCAATATGCAAGAACGGGGAAAAATCTAAGATAATATACTTTCTTCACCGATTATGTATAACTGACAGTTACCAAATATTAGTTAAATTATTTTCACGAAAAATGTAGAGCCACAGTTATCCACTTAGCTGTTTTAGTGTTTGGTGTGAACGTGAAAAACATTAAGATTAATGTTTTTTACCTTCAAAACTTGGTGTGCCCCAAGATCTGTGAGCCACGTGTTTCCCTCTGCATCCACAGTTATACCGTGAGGAAGAAAAAACATCTCCGCCCCCCAAGAGTTCATTACTTCTCCCGTTTCTTTGTTGAGGGTCAGCACCACCGCCTCGGGAATTGGCTCTGAGTGTTGGAGGTGCTGCGTTGCATTGAATGAGCTGAGGGGCAGAGTTAAAACGAACCTTTTTAAATGTCATGGTATAGTTGTAATTTCAAAACTGAAGTTCTACAAATAGATACGTATATACTGTAGATATGTAAATACATATTGACAATCTTCTGAAATGAAATTTCTGGCGCGACATGTCTACTATAACAGTGGGTTCTTGAATTTATATAACAGTTCCGCTCTGCTGTTGATATATAATTTATCCATCAAATTTTGTGAAGCAAATAATTACGTAATATTCACATGAAGCACAATGCGCGTGCAAATGCGATAAATATATTGAAAGTATTCCCAAAACCAACAAACCAACCAACTCCATGTTACGAACTAGTTTATTTATACAAATTCATTAATAGCTGTGTTTCGTTCAAATGTACTTATGAAGTTATATTAACTTCACCTAACCTAACGTAACCTAAACTTAGCCTAACCCACTGCAAACCGTTTTGATGATATGTCTACCAACATCCAACTTACTCGTAGTTCCAGAAGCGACTTCCCCTGTGGAATATGACTGGATTTCCTTCAAGATCAACAGCTACTCCCGCCACTTGGCTGTTTGGGATTGTCAAACCCCATCCGCGAACTTCTCGCGGGTGGTCCAAAGAACCTGTAACCTTTTGAACATATATTTGAAGTGATAGATCGGTCTATTGCATTTCACGGATAAGAGTATACAGTTCAAGAAATATAAAGCTACAGAAAGAATGAGCATAGGCAATAGCCTACCTGACAATTAACGAATGTTTTAATTACTCCATATAATGTTTAGACAGTATCTAAAACTGAGCCGGAAATACTTATTATATCGTGCAATGTATTATGAAATATAAAATCTATTACTGCATCAGAGTTTAAATAAAAGATATATTTTACATTGGATTAAAATGCATACTGATTACTGAATGGCTATGTCACTTACCTTCCTCGAAAGGTGATCCTCTAATATATTCCTAATATCTGAGTAAAAGTCGTCGTCTAAGTCATAATAAGGAACCATTCTTCCATACGCACCAATATTCCATATGAAACATACAATACAAAACACTCGGAACCATTTTATCATTGTTAATTTTGTTTTCGAGAACTGATTATCACTTAAATTTAAACGTTTTATAGCTTCTATTACTAATTATAAACTGTTAAAACGGAAACCAGCAGGATATTTTTATTACGTCTGTGCTTTGATGCTTTAATAAGAGTGATATGACTAAAATGAATGAAACATCGATCCGTTTCCATAGAAACAGTATGACGTCACCATTCGGAGCATGCTCATTTCAAAGAGTATTTTGTTATCCCATTAAGTTAAATAAAACATTCAAATTTTGGAGATTAAATCATTAAAAATCCAATCAATTTAGTCTGTACATATATTTTACTCGATATTTGATTTCGACCTATAACCCCGAAAATATTTATTCAATGATTGTTTGCCTCAACCGCATACAGTGCATATTACATTTGTTAGATTTAGTTTTAAATCAGACACCCACTACCACATATGGTTAATTAATTTCAATATCACAAAAGAATTCTCTCTAAATAAAACTCATCGACAATCACTCAATATAAATTTCCACAATATGACATTTAAAGAGGATTCATTTCGTGTTGCTCAGAACAAATTAGATTCTAATTTGTTCTGAGCAACACGAAATGAATCCTCTTTAAATGTCATATTGTGGAAATTTATATTGAGTGATTGTCGATGAGTTTTATTTAGATAGAATTCTTTTGTGATATTGAAATTAATTAACCATATGCCCCCCCTGGGAAAACCAACCGCAACGGCGTTCCATGCTACAAAAACGCCAAAGCCAACTTGTTTTACTTGCCTTTGAAAATAAGAGAACGAAGCAAATAGACATGTTTGAATTCCTAAAGAATTTCGCTAAAAAAACTCGCCGCATACAGTTATTCTAAAATTAAAAAAACTTACAAAGACTTTTATTTACACTAAATTTAGACTAAATATTGTATTCTATAACCCAATATGCCTATCTGTATGTATCGGTTTGATCATTTTTTTATTTAGCCTACGGTGTTTTACTTGTTATAGTTTTGAATGTAATTTTCTGCAGTATATTTCGATATTCACAAAAAAATGACATTAAATTTTTTCATTGTCCCCCCTGTCAATTTCTCCGCCCCTCCTACTGATTTGGTCTGGCTACGGCCCTGGTGATAAACTGTTGGATTTTGCAGTGAGAAACGGCCTTGCAGTAATGAATAGTTTTCTTAGACACGATGAGAATAAAAAATGGACGTGGTACCGATGGAACAATGTACTTCGCCGATATACAGAGAAATCAATGATTCCCAGGGGTTCCCAAATTGTGTTCCGCGGAACACTTCTCACGGTATACAAGTGTTCCGCGGAACACCAATTTGGGAACCCCTGAATTTATTAGATGATAAAAATTGTGATATGAATATAGAAGTAAGCAATATACGAGTATATATCAGTGATATAGTCGAGACCACCATGGCCGAGACCGAGACCAAGACCGAAACCGAGTCCGAGGAAATTTGTTGACTCTCCCAAATAGTCTATAAAAATATCTTTTGAAAATTTGTTATGCCTTCACAGACTAATTTTTTTCTTAAAAATCGTCAGTTTTTCTTACAGTAACAAAACAAAATAATAAATTCGACACCTCCATATATCGGAAACCAACATACACAGGCCTAGGGACTAATTACCTAAACCACATCCCTTCACTATATAAAATTAGCAGCGTTAAAATCTTAATCCACCTTGATTATCAACTTTGTTCCTCTTACTTATCCTTCCACAATGAATTAGAATTCATTCATAAGTTCAGCATTAATAACGCTTTCCCAGAACATTTACTACAATCTCTAACTAGAAATTTTCTTAACAACATTTATCAAACCCTCCTTAAAGTCCCCACCGTTAAAAATGTCATACAGTACTTTTCTTTTCCCTTTTACGACTACATTAGTTATAAAATACACTCAGAACTTCGCTACCTACTCACCCATCTCTACCCTCAAATCAACTTTCAATTTGTACTCACCAACAACAATAGCATTAAATCATACTTCAACCATAAAGAAAAAACCCATCAGCCCCTTGTCTCGTCCACTATTTACTTTTTAACTGTATTCGCTGCAAAGCAAATTATGTTCGTAGCACCATTCACCAATATCAAACAAAAGTGGATGAACATCGCGGTATTTCTATTAGAACATCACAACTTTTAAATAAACTGACCAAATCAACAATAAGGAATCATTGCCACCTCCACAATCACCCCCTGATTCCCACCAACTTCAAAATTATTAAGTCAGCACACCAACTAACAGACCTCCGTATCCTCGAATCCCATATGTCTTTCGTATGAAACCAACCCTCAACGACTATAGTTCTGCTTTTAACTTAAACATAGTGATATATTCATTGTGTAATGAATCTATATCTGTGTATTGATATTAATTACTTTATATTATGTTGTTGTTGTTGTTGTTTAGCCGATCAGCCCACCCTGATCGAGCAAGCCGGCAGCACGCAGGTAACCGATCGCCCTCTCCGGAGTGGACCAGAGGTTCAGCGCACTAGTAATGTTGTGTTGTGTTAATTGTTGTGTTAGAGCGGTACAGTCTGTCATAATGTGTTCAATTGTTTGTGGTGTGTCCTGGCACAGGTGGCAGGTGTCGTCTGTGGAGTTGTCTAGTCTGTGTTTATATGTCCGTAAGTTGGGGTGATGTCCACATCGGAATCGTACTAAGTTAACTCGATCCGATCTGCTCAGGCTGATCTCTGACCTGTTAATGGGTGGCGGCTTCACACCTAGGACCGCATTCGGACCGAGTCGTGTCAGTGCCTTGTGGGTTAGGTGTGTGTATGTTTTTTCTGTACTGTGTGATGTCTGTGGGGCGTGGTATGGAATCGAGTATTTGGCTATAATGTCTCTCTGGTGTTACCTTAATGGTGCGAGGTGTCGGTGCATGATTGTACATGTAGTGACAAGGGTGATGTGGGTTAGTTGTCGCTGCTGCCATGAATTGTGTTCCCCTCATGTCTAAATGTTCCCTAACTTTCAATATTTTTGTTTCTGTGTGCAGGCAGTGGTGAGCTGGACCCGGTTCGCACCGGTTCGCGCGAACCGATTGTTAAAATCTTTTTGAAAATAAGAACCGGTTGTTAACTTTTTTGCTGGACGCTGAAGAGAGCTCTCAGAAGCAGAAAGAGGTTTTTCGGTGATGAATATTATTTGTAGTGATAGAAGAGCAAGTTTAACAACTAAACACATATCATGCTTTATGATCATCAATTTCTGATATTTATGTTTTGCCTAATAATTCATTATTGCTAAAGTTGACTGAGCAATTTAATTTTAACTATGTAGATAATATGATTCATCGGTTTTTATTAAATAATTCTTCTTTTCTGATTTCATTAGAAACGTCTATTTCTCTAATTAACTATACTAATTAATTGTCATGCAATTATTAATACCTAGCTGAATCATAAAATGCAGACACTTGAAAAAGGCAAATAGCGAGATAATTAATTTAATTAAAATTGCGAAAGGGTGGGGTGGGAAGGGTTGTCAATTTTTTATTGCCGAATTCAGAATTTTTTTATACAGAACCCGGTGGTTAAAATTTTGGCAGCTTAGCGAACCGGTTGTTAAAATTTTGGCAGCTCACCACTGTGTGCAGGTGTTCTATTGGTGTTGTTTGAGTGCATCCTGTAATGATACGAAGTGCGTTGTTTTGTATTGTCTGTAAGGTGTTTATGTGTGTGTTTGAGATAATGGGTGCCCAGCATGGGCTAGCATAGTCCATAACTGAGCGAATATATTGTTTGTGTATGAGTGATGTTGTTTCCTGCTGGTGTCCAAAGTTTGTACCTGTTAGTACCCTAAGCGTGTAAGTCTTGATGTACATTTGTTTTTAATGTCCTGAATGTAATTTGCAAAAGATAATGATGTGTTGTATGTGACCCCAAGTATTTTGGTCCTGTGAGTGTGTGGAATGTTGGTGTTGTTTAGTGTAAGCTGTGAAGTTATCTGGTGTTCTTTTGTATTGCTTGTAAGCAAGGTGATGGTTGATTTTGTGAGCGCTACTTTGAGTCTATTGTGTGTGAGCTAGTCTTGTATACTGTTTATGTATGTTTGTAGGTTATTTGTAGCGGTGTCGATGTTGTTGTGGGTGAGTGTTAGAGTGATGTCATCTGCATATGATGATAAGGTAAGCTTGTTATCTATAGGTGTTGGAATGTCATGCATGTATAAGTTGAACAGTGTTAGTGAGAGAACAGAGCCTTGAGGGGCCCCGTTCGGAAAAAGCTTGTTTTTGGATGACTTGCCATTAAATGTGACATGTGAGTATCTTCCTGAAAGATAGTTGCTCAGCCATCTTTTAGTGTTATTGTGCATGTTTTTGTTGAATATTTCATTTATGAGAGGGAAGAGTGGGAGAGCATCAAATGCTTTACTAATGTCTATTGTTGCAAATAGTGTACGTTGAGCTGGACGTCTGAAGTTGATACCATCCATGATGTGCTGCGTGAGGTTAGTGAATAATGTCGTGGTTGAGTGGTAAGGTCTGAATCCATGTTGAGTAGGTGATAGTGGTATGTGTGGGTTGGTGATTTGTAAGATTAGTCTTTCTGTTACTTTGGAAGGTGTGCATAGTAAAATAATGGGTCTATAGGAAGCTGGTTCTGTTGGATTTTTGTTTGGTTTGAGTAGTGTAATAATTTTACCTTGTTTCCATATGTCAGGAATAATACAGTGTTGGTATGAATATGTGCTGATATTTGTGAGAGCTAGTATTCCCTGTGGGCCCAAGTGTTTAAGGTGTATGTTAGATATGTTGTCTGGTCCAGTAGCCTTCGAATTCTTAATGTTTTTGATGATCTTGGTGGTCTGGTCTGTATTGAAGGGTGTAATGATCGTGTCGAGTCTGTAGGTTTTCTTGTGTCTGGCTGTTTGTCTGTCTGCGTGTTTCTGGTTGTTGTCTCTGTTTAAGTGACTTATCTTTGCGTAGTGATTAACTAGAATGTTAGCTTGTTGTGTATATGTTGGGATATTATTTTGGCTGCGACAGATAGCCACGTGTGAGGTGTGAATGCCGCTGTTAGAGTGGGTAATGCTGTTTATAGTCTTGTATAGCCTGGATGTATCTGTGGAGTGGTTTAGTGTTGTTATGAATTCCCTAAATGTTTCGGTTTGTTTTTCTTTGAGTTTGTTGTTTATTTTTGTGTTGAGCTGTTGTATCTGCTGTTTTATGGTTTCTGTGTGTGGTGTTTGTGTGTTACGTTTGAGGTTGTTACGTTGCCTTATGAGGTGGGCTATTGAAAAATTTATTGAAAAATTATTTTATTTTTTGAGAGAGAGATTATTTTTATTTAGGTGTAATATTAAGGCTAAGTTTACTTTAAATAGACACAGTAATTATAGAAATAATAATGGCCCATTTAGACACTGTCAACATAGCTACAGACTTTTTCACTGTAGGCTGCAGTGGTTTTAAGGTTAAAATTTGGTCGGCAGCCAGATTACTAACTATGGTCAAACTAAATTCATTAAAATTAATTTAGACTTACTAAAAATGAAGTTGACAGTTGAACGTTACCCTTTCGGTTTCTAACTAATCTATAAGTTTCATTTAGTTTCCAGATTTGAATTTTATTTGTTAAGTTTTAAGTTACTATTTGGCACACTGCTAAGTTATTTATTTATAGGGGCTATTTCCCAGACCTAGGTTTTGCAGTTTAAGTTAGGCTAGGGCTGTATTGCCCTTAAGTTTTTGTTTTTAAAGGTTTAAGGTTTTGAAGGTTTTTACTCAAGTTAAGTTAGGCCTATATTGCCTTTAAGTTTTAATAGGGGCTATAACAGCCATTTAATTATTTAGTTAGGGCTGTTGTAGCCCGGTTCGAGTTTCTTCTAGGTACCTAGTTTTAATCTCTTACCTTAGTTATGTATTTTAATTAAATTACTTACACCTAGTTCTGGTAGGCCACTCTTTAGTTAAACAGGGTTTTAGTTTAATTGCAGTGGTTAATATTGAGGTTTAAAGGTTGACTTTAAGTTGCCCGGTTAGTTGGGGAACTACGAGAAGTTTTTACAAAAAAACTAGCCCACTTGACAGCAGTCAAAATTTTCGATGATTAACAAAG
The DNA here is from genome assembly GCA_023014485.1 of Bathynomus jamesi. Lineage (NCBI taxonomy): Eukaryota > Metazoa > Arthropoda > Malacostraca > Isopoda > Cirolanidae > Bathynomus > Bathynomus jamesi. The sequence continues at coordinate 466,185 of JAJOZX010002411.1, read as the reverse complement.
AGCTCCGTTTTTCTTTGTCTCAGAAACTTTTTTTTTTTCTTTTTGTTAATTAGGGAAACCCAACTTCACTAGTTGGTTAGGAACGAGGGTTGTTATTTTTATTCTATATTTATTTTGTTTATATTTTATTTGGAAATATATGTGGTTATTTCTACCCAACTTTTTTTAACATTCCCCCCAAGGGGAAAAAATTTACCCAGAATTATATTCTTGGGAATTTTTTTTTTTTTTTTTTTTCTCACCACCATGATGAATGAAAATGACATGCTCTACAGAAAAGTTCCTTTTAGGTGAAATATGAAATTGAAAGCGTCTTTTCTGTAGAACGTTAGTCCTAAGTTATAGCTATTTACAATTATTTACAATTTTCAATTTGTGGTCTTCACAAAGATCCACTCTGTATTTTTCTTTGCAGTTCTTCCCGAAATCTAACTGCAGCTTGTCTTTGTGGTCGGGGTTGAGTAGCGGCAGTAGTAGTGTCAGGATAATCTACAGTTCCTGATTCTATGGAGGAATTTTCAAGTTCTTCCAGGTCAATATTCGGTTTATCAGTTATTTCAAGTGGGTATAACCGATATATGTGTCTTCTGGAGAGATGACCATTGGGTGTTTTTACAGTTACATGCCTGATTATGCCATCTTCATCTGGGTGTAATGTTTCAATTACAGCAATCTTCCAGAAGTATTTGGGATTCATAGAATTTTCATCTAAGAGACACAGTTCTCCTACTTTAGGTTCTTTACTTACTGGTTTTGTGTTGTTGGCAGTGGTGTGCTGTGGGAACGCGTGGGAACGGCGTTCCCTTACTTTTTTTGGTAGACGGAACGGCGTTCTCTCACTATTTCAAATAAATCCGAACTTACAAATCTCTAACGTCATGAAATTTTAATTCCCACCCCTAGAAGAAATATGAGAAAGAATCATTAACTGTTTCATTTCTTTTAGCTTCGACTGAGGCAATGCTAGCCTATAAAGATCTGGTGAAACAGTCACCACGGCGTACCAGTTGTTAACTTTTTTTTAGTTAATCATTCCAGTTGTTAGCTATTTTTATTGATCGTACTGGATGTCGTATATCTAATGACACTGGAAATACTGCATCTTCAACCTTGGAATATATCCTAATATCCAGTGCATATGACCTCAAAATATTCCTGAAATTGGTCAGATTTCAAAAGATTTCCCGGGGAGCTTACAGTGCCCCCGGACCCCCAGCTGTATGGGCTCGCCGCGCTCGCCATTGTCTCCCCCGCATCTGAGTAACACTTTCAAAATGCGTTCCCTCACTTCTTTATTTAGCACTACACCACTGGTTGTTGGTATTCTTTTTCTCTCAAACTACTCAAATATTCATATCGCCATCTTTCTTTTATTTCTTTAGATTGTTTAACTCCCTTATGAAAGTAATCCAGTATTTTCTGTCTTTCTTTGTCCTCTGTTGCTGTCATATAATCAGAGTCCACCTGATCACCTTCATTAACAGCTTCTTGGGTATCATTAGTGGTTAAAAAGTTGAATTTGGTATTGTCATACCCAAAAGGCAACTTGAAAGGAGTTAGTAGGTCAGAGGAGGGATCTTCATTTGAGTGAACATAAGTGAGTGGTCTTGAATTAATTGTATTCATTATTTCAAGAACAATTGTTTTTAGTTCAGTTAAAGGGATTTTTCTTCCTTTTAGGGAGGTATAGAGGCCTCTTTTGACTAAACCCACCATTCTTTCAGCTATTCCTAAGGTTCTGGGTGAATAGGCTGCTGTAAATTTCCACTGAATACCATGATCAGAGAGATACTGAGACACAAGAACATTTTGGAACCAATGTTTAAGGTAATCTTCAAATCTTTTGAAGGTGGATTGATTGTCTGAAATCAAAACTTTTGGAAGGGAGTAGTTTAAGGACAAATGGTATAGAGTTCTCTTAAAAAGGTTTTAGCAGAAAGGTCAGTGCAGATGTGAAGGCTGGTGAATCTGGTGGCGTAGCAAGTGAACAATAATAAGTAGACTTTCATGAATTGGTTATTCTCATCCTGGACAGAAATTGGACCAGCATAGTGAAGGGCAGTTTTTTCAAAGGGTTTTTCATAGCTTAAACGTTCCGTTACTAATGGTCCAGTAGTAGGCACTTCATAAGCCATGGCAAAGTATTTTTGGCAAAACAGACATTGTTTCAGAACCTTTTTAACTACTTGCCTTATTTTGGGGATCCAGAATTCCTGTCTGAGGAAATTGCATGTGGTAGCTAAGGTTGCATGACTGGCTTTTGCATGACATTCAGTTATGATTAACGTTGTTAAATGAGAATTTTCAGGCAGTAGTACAGGATACCTAGCAGAATAGTTAAGGTTGGTTGCATATTTATATCTCCCCATTGTTCTGACTAACCCTCTTTGTCAATGAAGAGTTTTAGATTCTTTTGCAGCTTTGTTAGGTCCTCAACTTTTTCTCCTTATTTAGTTTGTTGATTATTTCTTTTTCTTTTGAGAAATGTTGTTGCTGGACTAATTTTATCCAGTAATTTGTGGCCTTAGTTTTGTAAGCTGTATGATTTTTCTCCAAAACAGCAATTTGTTCTTCCATTGTTAGGTTACATTTGGGGTTATATTTGTGAGTGCGGAAGTACTTTAAGTTTTCTATGAACCGTAGAACATAGGCAGTGATTCTGACCAGTTTTTTCCTGTTAGAGAATTTTTCCATGTTTAACAAGGGAGTTTTTTCATTTATTTCTTTACAAGTTGTTTGAGACACATTTATTGTTGTCTGTAAGGTTTCTTGGTGGGGTTAAAAATTAAGTTGGTTGGCCATTCAGTTTCATTTCTCAAAAATGTGGGACCATGTTGGTAAAAGGGAAGAAGTTTTTGAAATTTCTTGAAAGATATTGTTCTGGTGAGTAGGTCTGCTGGGTTGTCTTCTCCTGCTACATGTCTGAATTCCAGGTGATGGTTTAAGTTTCTTGTTGCTTCCTGAATGTCTTTCACTCTGTTTTTTACAAAGATGGATTTCATTTTTAGAGATTTTTGAGCCACCTGTGAGTCTGTCCAAATTATTGTTTTGAAGAACTTTTGGTTTTCTGAGTTTTCTTCTAGGTAGGTTTCTTTAAGGTATTCTAGGACTTTGGTTCCTAGGCAGATTGCCATTAATTCCAAGTTACAAATGGTCCAATTTTTTGATTTGGGGTTGACTCTTGATTTAGCGTAAATTAGTTCGGATTTTCCATTTCCAACTAGATAGCAACTTACTGCATACCCTTCTTGGCTGGCATCACAAAAGATGTGGAGTTGAAGATTTTCCATGAGAGGTTTGGAATTTTCAAAAGCTTGTCTAGGAAAATTCAGAAATTCCACTTTGTTTATTTCTTTGCAAAGTTTTTTCCATTCACCAGCATTTCAGGTTCTAGATATTCATCCCAATCTTTTTTGGTAGATGCTACCCTGCATGAAGAGTTTTAATTTAAACACTAAGGGTGCAACAAATCCAATTGGATCAAACAATGATTGCACAGAACTTAGTATTTCTCTTTTAGTTTTGGCTTCTGAGTTCAAGTTTACAGTTTTTAGATGGAGTGTATCAGCATTTGTGTTCCAACCATATCCTAATAGTTTTATGTTTTCTTTATCTTCTGAGGAGGCTATGTCATGTTTTTCAAATAGTCCTTGAAGTTCTGAGTGATTGGAGGCCCATTCATATAGCTTCAAATTATATTCAATTAAGGTGTTTACACTATAATTGTAAAGGTCTTTGAGTTCTGAGAGATTGTTGGCATTAATTAAAGCATTGTCCATGTAAAAGCGGTTAGCTAGGTAGTCTGCCACTTGGTTTTGTTTTCATTAAAAATGTGTTGGAGAGATTGTTGTAGTAAAAATGGACTGCTTTTGTTGCCAAAGGTAACTCTTTATATTTATAGCAGATCAGGTTGTCGTCATTTGGAGCCAATTGGGTATCTTTTAACCACAGAATTTTGTGGGTATTGCAGTCAAATTCTGTTTGATATTTAAGTTGTAAATATGCTTTTTGAATGTCTCCAATCATCAAATATTTACCATGCCTTAATTTAATGCACAATTTTGCTAAATGAGGTAGGAGTGAAGGGCAGTCCTCAGTAGCATCATTTACTGTTATTTCTTCTGGTTTGCTTTTACCCGAGGGATCTACTACAATCCTAACTTTAGTTGTTTGTACTCCAGGGCGAACTACTGGAAAATGAGGTAAAAAATTTCCTTCTTGTTTTAAGCTTTCTGTTAGGGCTACTTCTTCTATTATTCCTTCCTGGAATTGTTGTTCAAGGATGTCTGAATAAGGTTGCATTAAGTTATCTTTTTTTAATTTTTTGCAAGTGGACTTTAACCTGCTAATAGCATAGTTAAAGTTTGGTGAAATTTTATCTTTTTGGTCATTCCATGGTACCTTAACAGACAATCTTTCATCTTCTATTTTAACTTCCTTTTCGAAGTTTGCAATCAGATCTTTTTCTTTGTTTGAAAATGGTTCATCCCCAGAAATACCCAAGTTTTCTAGTTTGCTAAATTGTGCAATCTGGTGTTCAATTTTTTCTAGATCTTCATTAGAAGTTGTACTAGTAAGTAGAGGGTTGGTAATACAGAAGCTGATCTGATCTCTTATTGGTTCTTTTTCTTTTTCAGGGTAGTAATCTGAAGGGAAACCCAATAAAAGTATTCCATAGGGAGATTTATAACAAGAGGCAGTATGAATCTGATGAGTGCTGAGGGCAAAAAGTTTGTGGGTTGCAGCCCCAAAAATTAACATGAAGTCGGCACTTCATCAGCTTCAAAGTGATCTGCAAGCTGATAATTTAAGGATTTTAAATAAGTTTGAAGTTTCAGTAATCCCTGAACTTCATATTTAATATTAATATCATCAATTATGATGGCTTCTATTTCTTGGTAGTTTCCAGGGTTTCTAGAATCCTCCAATTTAATTATAGCTACTTCATAATTTGGTTGTTTCTTGTTGGCTATAAATCCTGTTATGGTTATGGATTCATCGTAGTGTTTAGTTGGAAGATTCAATTTTTTCACAAGTTCATTGGTAATGTAGCTGGCTTGACTACAATTATCCAAAAGTGCTCTGCATTTAATTGATTTTTCTGAGTTTCTTATTCTCATGCATGGAAGGAATTAATGCCACTTCTTGATCAGTGTTTTTTAAACTTAATAAGTTAGTAACTTGTTTCCCTTGTTTTGAGTTTTCTTTTTGGATAGCTACTTCAGTACTGGTTTTGGTTTTCTTATCTTCCTCTGGTTTTCCTTTTTGTTTGGTACAAAGGAAGGATAAATGGTTAGAAAACCTACAAAATGAACAGGGTTGGAGAAATGGGGCATTCTTTGGCTTGGTGTTTAGATGAGGTGCATTTAGTACAATAATTTAATTTAGCAAGTTTTTTCAGTTTATCCCAACTTTCAGGGAAAGAATCACATTTTGAGATTCTGTGTGAGTTTTTCTTACACAATTTGCAGTAAAGTTCTCTCTGGTCAGTATGTTGAGCTCTTCTTGAGGATTGTCTTTGGGTGGAAACTGCCAGAGTAGCTGTAGTTTGGCCAGAATACCATGGTTTTCTGGCTGGTTCTGGAGAGAAGTTTCTTTTTTGTTTAGGTATTAAGGTGGTTAATTCACTTTGCTTAGATCAAAATTAACATTAGCTAAGGTTTTGGTAGCTTCAGCAATGGCTTCTTTAAATTTATCAAAGTGGTCATAGAGTTTAAAACCACAAGTTCTTAAAAATTCCTGAGTTTCTTGACTTAGTTTTTATAATATACATACAAGAGTATATCTTCTAATTCTAATTTTTGAGTTTGCATTAAATTTATGGTAGAGTGCATATCTGCTTGAAAGTCATGAAGTGATTTAAAATCTTTGGTTATTTTGGATTTGGTTAAAAGTGATTTTATTATGGAGAATTTAATTTGGCCTGGTGTTGCATAACAGCCCTCCAACTGTTGCCATGCTTCTTCATAAGATGTTTTACTCTCTTGCATGCAGTTTATTTGAATGGCAGGGTTCCCACTCAAATGTTGTTTTAGGTAGGCAAATTTCTCTTGTTCAGAAAGACCTATGTTATCATAAATGTTTCTGAATGAGGTCTTAAAGTTTTGAAATTTAGAGGGATTTCCATCAAATGGTAATATTTGAAGCTCAGGAATTTTAGTACCTATACTTGGTTTAGGTTTGGCTTCGGCATTATTTTCTTTTTTAGTTGTTAATACTTGTACCATTTGATGTATTTCAATTTGGTAATAACTGTTTTTTTCATCTAGTTTTTCTTGTTTAGCCTCTGAGAAGCCTTCAGAACAAATATACATACTAAGGATTTCCTCATCTAAATTTTGTAACTTGTCCAGTTATGAGGACAAAAGCCGAGCATATGAATTTTTTTGTTCCTCAGTCCAATCATCCAATTTCTCTTTGATTGTGGCTAAAAGTTTAGTAGCTGAGGCTCTGATTGCTCTCCTCTTTTTTACCAATTTACTAGTTTCAAGTGCTTCCACATCACTTCCCAACCATGATGATAATGTCTCCATACTTTTTCCTGGAGTGGCTTCAGTTTCATTAGCCATTTTTTAGATTTAATATTATAAATGATATTATCAATGACATTTATAATTAAATTTTCAGATTATGTAAAAAATTTAATTCACTGGATTTAAAACTATTGTATCAGAAATAAAACAAAAAAGGGTAACCAACTTCTCGACTGCTCACCCGGGGGCGCCATATTGAAAAATTTATTGAAAAATTATTTTATTTTTTGAGAGAGAGATTATTTTTATTTAGGTGTAATATTAAGGCTAAGTTTACTTTAAATAGACACAGTAATTATAGAAATAATAATGGCCCATTTAGACACTGTCAACATAGCTACAGACTTTTTCACTGTAGGCTGAAGTGGTTTTAAGATTAAAATTTGGTCGGCAGCCAGATTACTAACTATGGTCAAGCTAAATTCATTAAAATTAATTTAGACTTACCAAAAATGAAGTTGCCAGTTGAACGTTACCCTTTCTGCTTCTAACTAATCCATAAGTTTCATTTAGTCTCCAGATTTGAATTTTATTTGTTACGTTTTAAGTTACTATTTGGCACACTGCTAAGTTATTTATTTATAGGAGCTATTTCCCAGACCTAGGTTTTGCAGTTTAAGTTAGGCTAGGGCTGTATTGCCCTTAAGTTTTTGTTTTTAAAGGTTTAAGGTTTTGAAGGTTTTTACTCAAGTTAAGTTAGGGCTATATTGCCTTTAAGTTTTAATAGGGGCTATAACAGCCATTTAATTATTTAGCTAGGGCTGTTGTAGCCCGGTTCGAGTTTCTTCTAGGTACCTAGTTTTAATCTCTTACCTTAGTTATGTATTTTAATTAAATTACTTACACCTAGTTCTGGTAGGCCACTCTTTAGTTAAACAGGGTTTTAGTTTAATTGCAGTGGTTAATATTGAGGTTTAAAGGTTGACTTTAAGTTGCCCGGTTAGTTGGGGAACTACGAGAAGTTTTTACGAAAAAACTAGCCCACTTGATTCAGCAGTCAAAATTTTCGATGATTAACAAAGAGCTCCGTTTTTCTTTGCCTCAGAAACTTTTTTTTTTCTTTTTGTTAATTAGGGAAACCCAACTTCACTAGTTGGTTAAAAACGAGGGTTGTTATTTTTATTCTACCGGGTGTCCGAGAATTATCTGTACAAGTTTTGGCTGTTATTAAAAGTCAACCATGAAGTGTAAAAATTCCAGTGTTGTCCAATTTTACAAAGAAACTCATTAAGTTTTTTCTGATAACAAGTTTTGACAAGTTTTTTCTTTTTTGTACGCGGGTGACAGACATTGATGATTTAAAAGCAAGAATCACAGCTGCTGAGCGAATTGATGTGGATATGCTGCAGCGTACATGGCAACATTTGGATTATCGATTGGATGTTTTGCGAATCACTTTAATAAAAGAAACTTTTGAAAATACAGATTCTAAATAATCTTGTTTAAGAATTTTACGTGTGTTATCAAGAATTTTATTAAAAGATGAAATTGTACAGATAATTTTCGGACACACTGGAATTTCTAAAAAACTTGTCAAAACTTGGTATCAGAAAAAACTTAATGAGATTCTCTGTAAAATGGGACAAGACTGGAATTTCTACACTTCATGGTTGACTTTTAATAACAGCCAAAACTTGTACAGATAATTCTCGGACACCCTGTATATTTATTTTGTTTATATTTTATTTGGAAATATATGTGGTTATTTCTACCCAACTTTTTTTAACATGGGCTATTTCTCTAGTGTAATTTGGGTTGTATTTCCTAATGTGCCCTCGGGTATGTATTTGTTTGCATTATTGATGATCTGATTAAATGTATTGAGTGTTGTATTGATGTTTATGATGGGTGTGCTGTTTAATGTGGTGAATTGTTGTTCAGTCTGTATTTTGAACTGTTTTTAATCAGCTTTCTTGTAATTTTTTTAAGTGTGCCTAAGGTTGTTGGAGCAGAGTGTACAACATGTTGTAATGATGATGGGGAGGTGGTCTGATAACAGTTGTTTTTCTGTTCTCCAGTGTGTATGTGTTGCTAGTGAGGGGGAACAGAACGTTATGTCTGGGGAGGAGTTTGAGTATCCTGCTTGGTGTGGTATGTGTGTGTGTTCTTCTGTGTTGTTAAGAATGAAGAGGCTGTTTAGTTGTGTGGCTATGTTGGCGCCTCTGGTGTTGTTTTGGTTGTACAGGTACCAACTAGTGTCTTTAGCGTTGAAGTCTCCTCCTAAGATGACATTAGAGAGAGGCCAGATTGTGTAACTGTGGATTGTAATTAGCTGGCACCTGAGGTGAACTATCTGGTGGAATGTAAATGTTAATGACTGTGGTGTTGTGTTTTGCGCGTATTTTAATGTTAACTGCCTGTATTTCTATTGTGTTATCTGCTTGGATTGTGTTTGTAATGTTTTGGGTGGCATCAGTGTAGCTAATGCTTTTAAGTATGTAAGTGATGAGTCCACTCCCGTTACCCCCAGTACGATCTTGACGGATCGCCGTAAAGTCAGGGATGGTGGGTGTTTTGTGTGTGTGTTTTAGTTTTGTTTCTTGTATAAATGCTATGTGAATGTTTTGTTTGTTTACGAATTCCCTAAGCTGCATGATTTTGATTGTGAGGCCATCTACGTTGTACTGTAATATGTTAATATTATACTTCTGTATGTGTTTTATGGTGCTGTTGTGTCTATGTCTTTGTGTATGGTGACATGTGTAAGTTGTAGTGGGGCCTGGATTAGTCTTAAGCTTTACATTATGATTTCCCCATTACTGCATTTCTATTGCTTTCTATGATTATTAATCTTACATTTGTGATGTTTCACTAAGGTGTGTTTTGTTCTCTTTTCAGATGTACTGTATGTTTAATTAAGTAGAATAAAACCTCTATATGGTCAACTAGTTTTCATTACACACATAAATTATCCTGCCTCACTAATGGAAAAGAAATCTGCAACAACTCATTTTAACTCGAACAAGTCTAATATGAATATTTTAACATTTAACCATTTCCAACCTTTTTACATTTGGCTTATTACTCCTATAATAACCTGACAAAATATTGTTTACAATATTTGTCATCATTTTAAGCTTTGTATGAGTATATTTTAACTGCTGCTTTTTTAATGCAGGGGCCAAGGGCAACACCCACAAAAGCGCCCTCCCCCATAGAAGAAGAACAAAGCAAAAATCAAGGTCCAGGGTTTTCGAGATGCCTACACACTCTACGTTTGAAAGATTGGAGTTCATAGACAGGGGGAATGATGGACTGAGGAAGATTGTTCCAGAGTTGATCGGGTGAGTAGATGAAAGATTGAAAACACCGATTAACCCTTGCATTAGAGAGTTGGACAGAAAAAGAATGAGAACGTGTAGAAAGTCTGGTACTGCGTGCTCTCCTTAAAGGAAGAAGCATGCAGCTAGAGAGTTCAGAAGAGTAGTGTCCGTTATAATAGCGATAGTAAAGAGGAGTGAGGCAACACTGCAGCGAAGAGAGAGAGATTGAAGACAGTGAGTAACAGGCGGGGAATTGATGAGACGAAAAGCCTTTGATTTCACCCCGTCAAGCACTGTAGTGTGGGTTGAAACACCCCTTACATGTGAAACATACTCCATACAGGGGCGGACAAGATCCCTGTACAGAGACAGCAACTGAGCGGGGATGAAGAAACCGCAGAGGCGATAGAGCACACCTAACCTCTTAGAAGCTGTTTCGGAAAGAGTACACATGATCTTTCCCCGAAAGATCACGAGAAAAAGAAACGCCAAGAATGTTAAAAGAGGAAGGATTGAGTTGTGTTGTTGAAGGTAAAGGGATAGTCGTGTGGAAGATTGTGACGAGTAGACAGATGGAGGAACTGAGTTTTTGAGGCATTGAAAGCCACAAGGTTTTCTCTGTCCCAATCAGATATAGCAGAAAGATCAGAGGTCACGTGTCCCATAGCCGTACTACGCGAATCATGAATCTTACGCTTTGGGAAGCGGATAGAGAAGTGAAGAGTGGAATCATTGGCGTAGGAGTGAATAGGGCAGGAAGTGCGAATTAAAAGAGTATTAATAAATAAAAGGAAAAGAGTGAGTGACAGGACAGAACCCTGAGGAACACCACTGTTAATAGCTTTAGGAGAAGAACAGTGGCCATCTACAACTGCAGCTATAGATCGGCAGAGAAAGGAAATCAGAGAAGAAGGCACAGATAGAAGGATAGAAACCGAAGGAGGGCAATTTGAAAATTATAGATTTGTGCCAGACTCTATCAAAAGCTTTTGATATGTCTAGCGCAATAGCAAAAGTTCCACCGAAATCCCGAAAGGAGGATGACCAAAAATCACAGAGATATGCAAGAATATCGCCAGTAGAGCGTCTCTTGCGGAATCCATGCTGATGATCTGAAAGAAGATTGTGAGGAGAGAGGTGTTTAAGAATCTTCCTATTAAGGATAGATTCAAAAACTTTGGAAAGGCAAGAAATCAAAGCAATTGGACGATAGTTGGAGGGTTGAGAGCGGTCACTCTTCTTTGGGACAGGCTGAATGTACGCGAACTTCCAGCAGGAAGAAAAAGTACCAGATGAGAGACAAAGACGAAAGAGTTTGCCTAGGCAAAGTGCCAGCACAGAAGCACAGTTCTTAAAAACAACAGGAGGAACACTATCAGGACCATACGCCTTCCTAGAGTTGAGCCCAGATAGAGCAGAAAAAACATCTTTTGAAGAGATTCTAATTTCAGACATAATAAAGTCAGAAGGGGGAGATGGAGGAACAGCACCGGAATCGTCCATGGTTGAATTGTAAGCGAAAGTTTGAGCGAAGGGTTCAGCTTTGTCAGGAGAAGAGACGGCAATTGTGCCGTCGGAATGGAAAAGAGGAGAGAAAGAAGAGGAAGTAAAGTAGTTGAAGAGGTTCTTAACTAGATGCCAGAAAGAGCGAGAAGAATTAGAATTGGATAGATTTTCACATTTTTCTCGGGTGAAGGAATTTATGGCGAGTCGAAGAACAACATTTGCACGATTCCGGGCAGAAATATAAGCTGAGTGAGAGTCAGAAGTTGGATGACGACGGTACCTTCTGAAAGCCTCCTCTCTGTTGCGGATAGCAATAGAACAAGTAAAATTAAACCAAGGTTTTTTTTGCATTAGTTGTAGGAATAGAATATGAAATGTACGCCTGCATGCCCGAGAGAATCACCTCTGTGATACGCTCTGCACTCTCAGAAGGGCCCCAGCCACGAAAGCAGTAATCATTCCATGGGAAATCACAGAAGTACAACCTAAGGGCCTCCCAATCAGCGGCGCCGAAGTGCTCCGCAAATATATGAGTACAGTATAAAAAATATTTTGGTTTTGAGTGGTAAATTAAATACGGCTTGTCATAATAACTCTTCACATACAGTAGTATTCATATACAATAGTATTCCGTATTAATTATATATTTTGTTATATTTCAGATATCGACTGACAGTGATGCCTCCAAAGAGATTGCGAGATACTGCTCGGAAATATCTCAGCGGTCACCAGAAGAGACAGCGTGAAGCGAAGCGGAAATCAGAACTTGAGCGTATGTATGGGTCATTTGAAAAATTTCTAGAGAAACGCGATCCACAGGCTGAAACTGAACAAGATGTGCCTGCGCCGTCACATACATCATCATCAGCTTTGACAGATGAAAGTGAACTAGATGTACCTGCGCCATCACATGCATCATCACCAGCTTTGATAAATGAAAGTTATATCCAGAGGGAAGAAGAACCCATGGATCAGACTCCAATTCTGCAAAATCAGCCTCTGGATGCACTCAAAGATTCCGGTCAATGGCCGGAAACCGTCAGCACAAAAGTCAGAGATTTACTAGTGAGTAAAGGCCCACCACAGTGTGAGGAAGACTATAACTTTCCCAGAGATGGCAATGGCCCCAAGTTTTCAAAAAGTCATTACAAAAGACGGATGGAAAATGGAGAAGTTGGTATACGGAAATGGCTGATTTATTCAATCTCTAAGAATCAAATATTTTGTTTCTGTTGCAAGTTATTTGGAAACTCCAACAATGCCTTGGGGTGTGGAGGATTCTGTGACTGGGTGAATACTAGTTCCAGACTGTCTGAGCACGAAAGATCACAGGGCCATCTGAAGGCGACTCTCCAATGGATGGAACTCGAACAACGTTTGATCAAAAGTTGCACTGTGGATCAACTCAGTCAGGATCGAATCAGTACGGAGAAGCTTAGGTAGAAAAATGTGTTTGAGCGCCTCCTCGCCATTGTACAGTACCTCACTGAACACAGCATGGCATTCCGAGGATCAGTAGATACAGTCTTCAGACGAAATAATAGCAACTTCCTTGGACTGGTTGAGCTTATCTCAAGATTTGATCCCGTCTTGCAAGACTATCTTAGAAGAATAGTCAGTAACGAAATTCATGACCATTGCTTGGGAAAACGAATCCAGAATGAACTCATCTCGCTCATGGGCAACAAAGTTCGAGCAACCATTGTGCACAGAATTAAAATGGCAAAGTATTTCTCTGTGATCCTTGATTGCACATCCAACATTAGTCACAAGGAGCAGATGTCCCTTACTTTGCAACATGTCTCTGATGGATCATCAGGTATTGAAAGTGGAATTTTTGAACATTTCATCAAATTCATTGAGGTGAAGGAGACCACAGGAGAAAACCTAGTAGGGGTATTGATGTTATTTTATTTATTTGTCGTGTTCAAAATCCCAGCTGAGCCGTGAACGGCCAAATTCTAAAGGGCCAGTTCTACCTAAAGCCCAAGTTAAGCTAAATTAAAACTTACGGATTTGAGATCCTATTAGGTCCTACCTCAGGGTTGCTGACTCGATGCGGGCCTACCTTAGACCTTAGTTACATGAATTTAATGTAAACAAAAAGGGTACTATTTATGGTCTTCTTTCTCAACCTTGCAACAACAACGCAACCTGGACTATTGCACGGTGCAACAATCTTGTATCTAAACAACCAAACTGAATTGCAAGAGCTCTCTACAAGACCACACCCTATACGTACGACATCCCACAAACGAGTAGAAAAGACGCGCAGCGCCCCAAATGATGCCACCAGCGTCCCAAACACTGATGCCACAAGAGCCCAAAAATGCTAGCTCTTATTAAGTGAATTTTTCACTAACCTTACAATTATGAGATGGATATATATACACCTTAACTTAATATATATAAGCAATGCTGCATCAATCAGCTTAGTCATCATATCGCCTTGGGACAACAATGGTTCTTCCTCTTCTAGATTTTCTAACACTCCCCACCGAAGAGGCATTGTTGTCGTTACCTTCCACAAGGTTAGCCAAGCCTTCTCCATGAGGCTGTACCTCAAATGTTTCATCTTGACTATCTGTGTTTTTGCTGATTTCTAAAGCATAGAGTTTTTGTATAGGTCTCTTTAACTTTCCTCCTGAAGTCTTTACCAGTGCAGACCTAACTAAATTGTCTTTGCCAACAAACAACTCTTCAATTATGCCAAGCTTCCAGCATTGCCTTGGTCTTTCATCCCCAATCATTACCACGTCTCCCACCTTGATACAATTTGCATTGGAGCCCTTTACCTTGCCTGATGGGTAATAATTGAGTTCTGGCAAGTATTCCATCTGCCACCTCTTCCATAACTGATCTTGTAGCTCTTCAAGGTACCTGAACCGTCTGGTTAACTCTCCTTGAGTGCTCTGGATAGGCTGCAAGTCTTCTGGCACACTGGGTTTTGATGTTAATCGTTTACCACAAAGAAAATGATTTGGTGTCAATGGCTCTGCATCCTGCATACTGTTGTAAACAAAAGTGATAGGCCTACTGTTCACCATTGCTTCTACTTCACATAAAACAGTAGAGAATTCTTCTTTGCTCAAATGAGCATTAGCTAAAAGTTTCTTTAATGGACACTTTACACTTCTCACTAGCCTTTCCCAAAATCCTCCCCACCATGGTGCTCTCTCAACAATAAACTCCCACTGTACGCCTTGGTGTGAAAAGTAGGATTGGAATCCTTCCTCTTTTAGCAAGGACCAAATTTCTTGGAGTTCCTTTGCAGCCTTTTTGAAGGTTTTTGCATTATCCGATATGATTTTATTTGGGAAACCCCTTCTGTTCACAAACCTTTTAAAGGCCAAAAGAAATACATCACTACTTAAGTTGCTTACCAACTCCAAATGGATTGCTCTGGTGGTAGCACAGGTGAAAAGACATATATAACCTTTGTTAGACTCCCCTCGCTCATACACATAGACTGGCCCTGCAAAGTCTACTCCCACTACATCAAATGGAAGTGGAGCCACCTTTTCATAATAAGGCTTTGCACTCCAACGCTTGCAAACCACACATTTATGCAAGACCTTTTTTACTACTTGTCTAATTTTGGGAATCCAAAATTGTTGTCTAATCTCTATTATCACTTCTCTAACTCCCGCATGTAACAGCTTATGATGAGTATCCAGGATCAAAAGGCCCACAAAGTGCCCCCCAGAAGGTAGCAAAATTGGATGTCTTTTCTCCTCTGGAAGCCCAGAAAACTGTAGTCTACCTCCTACTCTCAATAAATCCTGATCCAAAAACACATCCAAACTCTTGAGCGCAGAATGTGTTGGTAGAACCTGTAATGGATGGCTGGTGAGCAATTCTCTCTCTTCACCAAATTTTTCCTTCTGCATATATACCACCCAGTATTTCCTGGCTTGCTGAATCTCATTACTGTTCAGAATTCCTTCCCTTCTTGTTTCTCCCTTAATGTTGTTGGTAAATCTATATACCCATGCTGTCACTCTTAACAATCTTTTCAGACTGCTGATGTCCTCAAGCCTCAATATGGGGTCCTGCTGCATAACTTGACAACTGTTCACAGCGCATTTTCTCACCTCACTCACCCATGCTTCTTCAGCCTGGCATTCTCCTACAATAGGCTGATTAGAAGGCCAGTTTTCACTTCCAAGTTTTAGCCACTCTGGCCCATTCCACCACAAACTTGACTGTGAAAGATCTTCCACTGAAATTCCTCGTGTTGGTAAATCAGCGGGGTTTTGGATGCCTGGACAATGCTTCCATTGTTTGGGATCTGTGTGCGCTTGAATTTCCTCCACCCTATTGGCAACAAATGGTTTCCATTTCCTTGCCTGACTTCTTAACCAGTGCCAAACTATAGTGGAGTCTGTCCAATAATAGCTTGGAATTTCATAGAGGGCCAAAGACTTTCGCACTGTAATTGCAAGCCGACTAGCAATAACGGCACCCATCAATTCCAACCTTGGAACAGAAAGCCTTTTCAAAGGTGCTACTCTACTCTTTGCAGCAACCAACCTGCAACTTACTTCCTCTTGCAATGCGCCTCTTATATAAATACAAGTTGCATAGGCTTCCTCACTTGCATCACAAAAGATGTGCAGCTCCAAATTGTCTGGACTATGGTTCAACTCTCCAAAGTACCATCTTGGGATTTCAATGTCTCCAAGATGTGCCAATTCTTTGAACCAATATTTCCACTTTACCACCATATGATCAGATAACTCTTGGTCCCAACCAAGTCCAATTTCCCAGAGGCTCTGAAACCAAATTTTTGACTTTCACAAATGGAGCCAGGAATCCAAGAGGATCAAAGACCTTTGAAGCCAAACTAAGAGCTGTACGTTTTGTCCACCTTGTCTCATTCTCAGCTAGCTCTACTAAAGATTTCCCATTGAAGGTAAACAAATCATCATCTTGCTGCCAAACAATGTCTAGCACCTTTGCATCTATTGCCCACAACTCCTTAATACCAGAATCCTCAATACTTTCTGCTGCATCTCTGTCCTCTGGTTTTAACTTTATCCGCAAAAAGGCTTGCTTCACATCTGCAGTCAATACTACTCTACCAAACCTGAATCTCAGTAACAAGGAAAATAAATCTGCATTTAAATTTGGCCCAGCATCCAAACAGTCATTCAAGGACACACCACCTTTGTCCTTGGCTGAGCCATCAAAAACTACCCTCAGTTTGGTGGTAGTTTTGTCTCGCCGTACCACTGCATGGTGTGGCAGATAATGTGCCTCCTGGCTCACCAGCTCACCTTGCACCCTTTCAGCATATCCCTCCCTTACATAACTTAGGATGGCCTCATCGTATTCAATTAACAACTCCTCATTTTTTCTTAGCCTGTACAATGAAGTCTCCAACCTCCGATTAGCTAGCTGAAGGTTTGAACCGGGTTTGCAAGAATCCTTCCATGGTAGGCCAACTTCATAGCAACCATCTCTAAACCCAATCCCTTTTTCAAATTGCTCTAAAACATCATTGTTCACTGTACTTGCCTGGTTGTCCTTTATGCCAATAGATTCAAGTTCCCAAAACGCTTTCAAATGCCTTTCCAGACCATGGCTGTTCTCCTCAATCTTAACAAAAAGAGCCTTAACTTCCATTTCATTGCAATAACTACCATGTAGCATCCAGCCTAGCTTACTTTCAATAGCTACCGGGCCTTGAGATGTACGGACAATATTACCAGTGATGAAGTCCCAATAATAGTCAGCTCCAATCAAAAGACTAATATCTTCTGTTCCCTCAAACTTATTATTGCCCAAATTAATTCCTTTAACTTGCAATTCTTGGACACATGCCATATCTAAACAAGTAGTGACTGGAGCACAAAGTTCCTCAATCTCTACAGCTTGGACCTTGATAGTGGGACTTTGCGGTAACAACCCTTTAACCAGAACTTCTACCTTCTTAAATTTGGTTCGGTTTTGAACGGAACCCCCAAACCCAGAAATTCTTAAATTTTCCCTCTTAAGTTCTTTAAACTTCAATTTTCTGGAAATTCTGGTCTTAATAAAACTACACTGACTACCACTATCAAACAACACTCTTACAGTAGCTTCTCCCTCATTCCCAATTAATAAGGCTGCAGTTGTTTGCAATAATCCCCCTTTACCTTTACTCCCTTGCATAGCAGTGGCATGTGCCACTGATGTCTCTACTTCTGGGGTAGGCCTACTAAGAGTGTTTTCACACAATAATGGCTGATGCCTACCATGACATTTTTTGCACAAAATTTTAAACTTACAAAACCTTGCTCTATGACCTTTCAAAAAACATTTAAAACATGCTGTGGACTTAGTTACCCTGTCCTTTCTCTCCTCAAAGGGTAAGGCCTCAGCCACCTCACATTTATATGACTTGTGGTTGCCTTCGCAAAATATGCATTCCTTAATTCCCTTTAATTTATTCTCAGAGGATGCATGTAGAGCTGACACTGTACCTGGGCTATTCCTTTTTGTGGAAACTTTGGTGCTGTGCCTGCCTTTGTCCCCCTTGTTTACCATCCCACTGTGCAAACTCAACTCCCTCTCGTCTTGCTAATTCTGTGCCTAAAAGACTTAACATCTGCTGAAGGGGGATGTACACATGTTCTGCAGAGTGTCCCCTACTTAATTCAAGCAAAATTGAGCTAGGCAATTTGGACTCCAGTGTAGGAACCAACATTATACCATACTTTTCCATTCCTACACCCAAGTTGTCCAGGGACCTAGTTCTAATTTCAAATTCATCATATAACTGCCGTAACTCCTTGACACTATTAGGATTATTAACAGGAGGTATAGCTAAAAGTGCACGGAGGTGGCTTTTAATTAAGATCTCTGGCTTACCAAACCGTTTCTTTAATATATCCCAAGCCACATTATAATTAGCCTCTGTTAATGCTAATCCTGCTGCTATAGTCTTTGCTGGCTCCCCTTCCAAGAGGGACCGCAAATAATTAAACTTCTCCACGGCACTTAACACTTGACTAGAATGAACTGCTGATTGAAAACTGTCTGCCCATCCTTGCCATTCCTGAATACTCCCAGAAAATGTTTTGAGTACAAGCCTCGGTAATTGAACTACAGATCTGTTAACCTTAACTTCACAAACATCATTTTTTGAGTGTTGTATTTCATTATCAGACCTGGTCTCTAACTGTACTGAGCTACTAAACTCTTTTGCTCGGAGGCCTACGTTAATTATATCATCAATAATCTCTTCAAAGTAAATTATGTTATTTTCTATTTCATCCTCTTCTATAAGAGCCTCAATTTTAACATTTACCTCACTTAGAGCAACCTTTTTAGTTTCTAATATGGAAAGCTGCGCAGTCACTAAGCGTAAATCCTCTTGCTCTATGGCAGAATCTATAGTGGCAATGACCTTTGCAATTAGACCTTTGTAGGCGCTTCTCCTTTTTATAAATTTGTTCAATTCAGATGCACTCATCTTCAATGCAAACAACAATTGGGCTCAATGCCAAATAAGCTGAATTGGCAGAAATACTTAACCGAACTGATCAAACGTAAATTTTACTTTCAAATAAACTGAATTGCTAGGTAGGGTACTAACCAACACCAGTATGGAATACCAATTTTTCCACCCAAGTAACTGGCGCACTGGTCTGCAACCTTCGCCTACGAATAATAAACCAAATTAACCAAAATGGTAAATGTAGGCCAAAAACAACGACAGACAAGTGGCCAAGTTTCGCGATTGGGCAACCAAACTTTCTACCCTGAGACCTTAATTCAATAATAACCCAAAATTAACCAAACCGGTAAAATGTAGGCCAAAACAACGACAGACGACTGACCAAGTTTCGCAATTGGGCGACCAAACTTTTTATCCTGGGACCTTAATTCAATAATAACCCAAAATTAACCAAACCGGTAAAATGTAGGCCAAAACAACGACAGACGACTGGCCAAGTTTCGCAATTGGGCTATCAAACTTTCTACCCTGGGACCTTAATTCAATAATAACCCAAAATTAACCAAACCGGTAAAATGTAGGCCAAACAACGACAGACGACTGGCCAAGTTTCGCAATTGGGCTACCAAACTTTTTACCCTGGGACCTTAATTCAATAATAACCCAAAATTAACCAAACCGGTAAAATGTAGGCCAAAACAACGACAGACGACTGGCCAAGTTTCGCAATTGGGCGACCAAACTTTTTACCCTGGGACCTTAATTCAATAATACTCAACCCGTCTAGGCCTAACTTGGGCTACAATTTGCACAATCAGAACTTTGCCGAAAAATAGTCACTGACTCAGTCTTGGGGTAGAATCCGGTTCTGAAGGACCATGTTATTTTATTTATTTGTCGTGTTCAAAATCCCAGCTGAGCCGTGAACGGCCAAATTCTAAAGGGCCGGTTCTACCTAAAGCCCAAGTTAAGCTAAATTAAAACTTACGGATTTGAGATCCTATTAGGTCCTACCTCAGGGTAACCTCAGGGTTGCTGACTCGATGCGGGCCTACCTTAGACCTTAGTTACATGAATTTAATGTAAACAAAAAGGGTACTATTTATGGTCTTCTTTCTCAACCTTGCAACAACAACGCAACCTGGACTATTGCACGGTGCAACAATCTTGTATCTAAACAACCAAACTGAATTGCAAGAGCTCTCTACAAGACCACACCCTGTACGTACGACATCCCACAAACGAGTAGAAAAGACGCGCAGCGCCCCAAATGATGCCACCAGCGTCCCAAACACTGATGCCACAAGAGCCCAAAAATGCTAGCTCTTATTAAGTGATTTTTCACTAACCTTACAATTATGAGATGGATATATATACACCTTAACTTAATATATACAAGCAATGCTGCATCAATCAGCTTAGTCATCATATCGCCTTGGGACAACAATGGTTCTTCCTCTTCTAGATTTTCTAACAATTGATGAGAGAACTTCACGAACTTGGACTGAAAATGAGTGATATTCGTGGACAAGGATACGATAATGGTGCGAACATGAAGGGACACTCATCAGGCGTTTAAGCGCGACTTCTGGAAATGAATTCAAGAGCATTCTTCACTCCATGCACATGCCACAACTACAATTTGCTACTTGGGGACATGGCAAAAACATGTGTTCAAGCCATCTCATTTTTCGGGGTTATTCAACGCCTGTATGTCTTCTTCTCAGCCTCAACCCATCGATGGTAAGTCTTCTGTAAGTATGTGAAAGAGTTCTCAGTGAAGCAAGATGAAACAAGATGGGAATGCCGTGTGCAAAGTGACAAAGTTGTACGATATCAAGCTGTCGAGATCTATGATGCATTTGTCGAAATTGCTAAAAAAGCAAAAGATCCTCAAGGAAGAAGCGAAGCAGAATCACTTTGCAAAGAGATGAAGAATTTTAAATTCATTGTTGCTGTCATATTCTGGTATGATCTCCTCTTTCAAGTCAACTACGTGAGTAAAGATCTTCAGAGTGATTCAAAGCATCTGGCAAGTGCCATTGAGAGTTTGGAAAGAATATGTAAGTGGATGAAAGAATATCGGGAGAGTGGATTTCAAAGTGCTGTAACAGATGCCAAAGAGATTGCAGAGCAGCTTGAAATCGAGCCAGAATTCAAGACAACACAGGTCAGACGAAAGAAGATGTTTTCCTATGAAGGTCAAGACCAGCCAATTGAAGATGCTAAAGAAAAATTTAAAATTTCTGTGTTTAACGCAATTTTAGACACTGCCATATCCTCCCTAGAACGACGATTCGAACAACTGAGAGAACATCACTCAAAGTTTGGCTTCATGTACATGTTCACAAAGATATCCAAACAAAGATCTCGAACTTGAACTGACTGATGGAGAAGACCGCGACATTGATGGATTCATGCTTGCTGAGGAAATGGAAGCCTTAAAACCAATTCTTCCAGAAGATATACAAAGTGATCCACTGAAGATAGTGGGCTTTATCACTTTGAACAATCGTTCTGTGGATTTCCCAAATTTCACGACTGCATTGCGAATACTACTGACTATTTCAATTACTGTTGCATCTGCAGAAAGAAGTTTCTCAAAGTTGAAATTAATAAAAACGTATTTACAGTCGACGATGCTGCAGGATCGACTCAGTAATCTGGCGATCCTCTCCATTGAAAACGACATTGCGAGAAATTGTAACTATAGACCTCATTGCCGAATTTGCTACTATGAAAGCCAGAAAGGTTTCCTTGTGATCACATCCAAAATAAATGCTATTTGTTGTTGAATCATTGTTCTCTTCTTTCAGTAAGCATGCACCCACTATGGGTAGGTAACTTTAATCTTAGGGCCCCACTTTAAAAATCTCGAATTGGGCCTCGCATTTGCTAGGGCCGGCCCTGTCTTAAAGTATTGTATAGAAAGTAGTTACAGAAATAGAAAACCCTTGATAGTGGCAGCAATTAACTTTGCAAAAGCTTTTGATTCAGTTAAAAGAGAAAAACTAGTGGAAGCTCCCATGAGATATAAGATTCGCCCATGGGTGTCGATTACCGGGGGGGGGGGGGACGCAGGGGAATGTCCCTCCACTTTTTACAAAGGGGGGGTACAACCTACCAGTTGTCCCCCCCACTTTCGTGGATGAATTGCTATAAATGCTAACTATTAATGGCACCTAATAAGACGTAATATGTCGTATTATATGCATATGCAAATGTAATAGCAATATTATAAATTATTGTCATGAACACCAGTGTATATTTATCATGGAATTTAGCAGTCAATTTGCATTTTAATAATTACAAGTAGCATTTGTGTGTTCTTGGTAGAAATTATAATAATTTGGGCTGGTGAAATTTGTCTATAGGAAAATATCCGTATGTCCATATATCCAGTGGCGGTCCTAGCTTACATGACGCCCTGGGCGAACCTCACCTTCAGCGCCCCCCCCCTGTTCGCCAACACACACACATTCGAATCCCCCCAAAATAAAGGACAGACATAACTCTTTCACAAAATAACTTTTTATTGGACTAATTGTTGGAACTTCAGAACCAAAACAAAGACTCAAATTTCTGAATTTTACAAATCCTTCATCACGTAAATAGAATAACTCACTTAAGAGAATGTAATTATGATACTATGAACAGGAAAAATACAAATTAAATTGCACAACTGCCATAAATAAACTAGAGAATCAAATTTCTAAATTGTACAAATGCTCTATCACATAAATAGAATAAGACACTTAAGAGAGGGTAATTATTATGCTACACTTTGAACAAGAAACAAAATAAATTGCACCACAGCACAACTGCCATCTAAAGCCTGACTCTTCTTACCTTCCTTGATGCAAAGTCATGAATTAAATCATCATATGAAATCTGCTCAGCAATTGTATGATTTATACTGATGATGGCCAGACCGGTAAGGCGTTCCTGTGACATAGTTGACCTCAGGTAGGATTTGATGAGCTTCAGCTTTGAAAAGCTCCTCTCTGCTTCAGCAACAGTGACTGGAAGAGTAAGACCAATTCTGAGAGAAGTCCACAAATTTGGATATATTTCAGAGAGCTCCCTTTCATGGATAAATGTCAGCAGTTCAAGCAAGGATATGGTCTTTGATGGCAAGTCAGGCAAGTTCTTCAGCTCCTGTGCAAGCTCTCTGCCATCCAAGTCAGATTGTCCCTTAAAGTGTAGTGTAGTACTAAGGTTCACACATTGTTCTGTCAGCTCCTCAAATGTGAGATTTTGGAAATGTGTCAGCACTCCAAACTTCTCTCCCACAATTTCCAACGTGGAAAATCTTTCCTGAATGGCTGATGTTGCAGCATCAACCACTGCATTGAAAAATGTCACCTCCAGCTTCTTCAAAGCATCAATCAAGGGCTCATCAGATGCTTCATAGGAGAAGTGCCGCTTTGTGGACCTCAGCCGTTTTTGTTTTAACACAGCCTCCACATTCATTTGTTCACAGATATCTGTGGCTGCCATTTGTGCAGCCACAAAACCTGTTGCCCTGTAATTGCGGAGACCTCTCTCTGTTTTTTTTAGGAGATTTACTGCAACATCAATGTGCATGCTAGGAGACTGCATCTGCTTTCTCACATGCTGAATTTGGCACAACAGGTCATGCCACACCACTGAACAAATGGCGAAGCGGTATGACCCAACCTCCTCTGACAGAGATTGAGCCTCGACCTTTATTACAGAGTCTTTGGTGTGGTCCCTCACCTCGATCAGTGCATCTCTCACTGCAGCTGCCTGATATCTCAGGGGCTCCACACTCTTGATCTTGCTTTCCCACCTTGTATCAGACCACATCTTCAATGTGATGTTCACATGTTTTTTCAAAATGGCCCATCGTTGTGTGGAGGCTGAAAACAAGTTGTAAAGCTTCTGCAAGATGCCAAAGTAACTTGTGGCATCAATAGATCCCTTAGCAGCATCGGCCACAAGCAAATTCAGAGAATGAGCCCCACATGGAACAAACAGAGCTCTGGGATTAATTTCTAGGAGCCTGGATTGAACACCCTTGTTTTTTCCCCTCATGTTGGCCCCGTTGTCGTATGATTGTCCTCTACAGTCCATGAAAGGAACTTTTAGCTCCTCCAGTCTCTTCAGAATCAGAGATGCCAAATGTTGACCAGTGGACTCCTCTGCCTCCAAAAAACCCATGAAATGTTCCTTTATATGGGGCTTCCCCTCCAGTGACACAACCCGAATCACAACTGACAACTGTTCAGTGTGGCTGATATCTGGAGTGCAATCTAGAATTATTGAAAAAAAACTTTGATTGTTTGATGTCGCTCACCATTGCTGAAATGGTCTTGCTGCTCGACAAATCAATGAGTTCGTTTTGTATGTGGTGGCCGAGGTAGCTGGTGTGACTGGAGGTCCCTTTTTGGACACGGTTAATGTGCTCTTGCATTATAGGATCAAATTGTGCCATCAGTTCAACTTCTTTCAGAAAATTGCCATTTGATGGTGAGAACAATTTTTCTGTATGTCCCCTTAGTGCCAAATTCCTAACTGCCAGAGAATGCACAATAGCAGTGAGACGTGTCAGCACCGCTCTCCATCTCAACTTCTCAGCCTCCAGAAGTGCCATCTCCTGCTTGTCAATGGTCTCCCCCTTTCTCATCCTCACTGCCAGTTCTTTCCAGATTTTCATAGAATTTAGGTGTTCTGAACTGTTGTCATGTGATGTGAGCAATGAGCTTGCATGCTTCCAGTCCGAGAGTCCCAAACTTGTTAAATTTATTTTCCTCTTGGAAAATAATGTACAACAGAAACAGAAAAGGCTGTTGTTTTTTAAGGAATAGACCAACCAACTTCTGGTTATATTTTCCCCACTAACCAATGACTTCCTGAAGTATTGATGGTGGAAACTTCTTCCGTCACTGTCGTTTCTAGGGAATACAAAGTCAGATGGTACTTGACTTGGTCCCCTGGAAACCAGTTGTGTCCGAATTCTCTCAGTCAGAACTGAAGGCCAGTTAGCAGGGTCGGTGGACAGAGACTCATCCTCAGGAGGCGATTCTGCTCCAGGCATTTTTAATAGAAAGAACAAGAGCATTACTCATTAGTATACACACCTAAGTTAGATAACACATTATTCACAGCACTTTGTTATGGTGGTGGTGTTATGGAATTATGGTGGTGAAACACCACACATACCCAGTAACCCAGACCCAGTGATAATAACATTATAATTTATAACTGTTTGCAAAATGCTTTGCAGGGATGCACACACATACACATACACACACACGCACACACTCACAGACATATGTGCACACAAACTCACCTGAAGAGTCCTGCCGGGGAGAAGTAGAAGCAAATGGGTCTTCATCCTCAGGATCAGACTGCATTTGTGGAGACATATGTGAGGCTGAGGAGGTAGATGGCTCCTCAGCCTCAATAATGGCAGAAGTAGACGGCTTCTCATCCTGGCTAGTGGCAGAGGGTGTTCCAAAATATTTCAAAAGTGCCCCTGCAAATAGTAAAATAGAACATAACAGACCAATGCATGAATAGGCTAGTACAATTAATTTAACATGTTATTAAGCACAATTTATTAAACTTTTAGAATAGGAAACAAATGAATAATACAACCTCCTTGGTTAATGGCTAATTATATACATAATAGTACACTTCAAATGACTCAGAAAGCTATATCACAAAATAGCAGTGCAATATAGCAGTGAAGAGTAGATGACATAGCTCTATACCTTTATCTTTTGCTCGTTTCTCCTCTTCTTCTTTCCTCTTTTTTCTAAACTGAGCACCTGATAGCTTTGACCTCTTCTTATCCATTTGCGGTTATTTGACAGACCTTAGTGGCTTAGTGTGAAGATTCGTTCTGTAATAAATAATATACATTTCACTATTTAACCAAACCCAGAAAAATAACATTACATATGTTAAAGTATGGGCCTTTATTCCCAATAATATTAATCTGGAAGCATTTTGCATTGTTTAGGTCTTTTATGGGAAGGTTTATGGAAAATGCAATAGATGGTTTTTTATTAATAAAAATATATTTATTGATCTTTTATTATTTATTTTATTTTATTTTTTATTTTTATTTATTTCTTTATTTATTTATTCTTATTTTTATTTTTATTTTTTTTGCAGGCGCTCATGCCGCCCCTCCACAAATGCCGCCCTGTGCGGCTGCCCATATTGCCCATATGAGGAACCGCCACTGCATATATCCAAACATATGTGTAGGTGTGATATTATGTTACCTGAAAGGTTAAATATTATAAATAGTTTGTATTGCGTTTCTTATTTCTGCAAAAAAAGTGTTTAAATAAAGAAAGACATAAAATGATTAAATACAATTGAGTTTTTTTCAACATGCTGAGAAAAATACAAAAAACGGGTAAATGGTAAATTACGACATTGATATATTACACGCAACAGTTATTCAGAGTATTGTTTGATTCGCTGTTTGAAGGCGAAGTGTCCCCCAAACTATTTTAGAGCAATCGACGCCCCTGAATTCACCCAAACATAATAGAAGTCTGTAAGGGGAACAGAACCACAGTGAGGCTAAATAATGAGCTATGTAAAGAAATAGAAGTAAGCAATGGAATAAGACAAGGATGTACTCTATCAGCAACTCTATTCAAGTTGGTGACATACCAAATTCTGGAGAAGATGGATAACGAAGATATGGGATATAAAGATGATAAATTTAGAATACATACATTATTTTTTGAGGATGATGGCTGTAATAACGTGAGGGTGTTAGACCCCGTTAGGTATTAGGTTATTAAGTAGACAATAAAGGTACTTACAGGTGCTTTGATTTAGATCTTCTTTAGGGCCTATCATACGTGCTAGCGTCCCTCAAACGACCTACGTAAATAACTAACCTTACTAATTCTAGAAGCTATAGACATTTCCCCTAATTGATATAACAATTAGACAACTTCCTGCTTAAATTAGCCACTTTAGAAACATCACCAAATTAAACTTAGCACCAACGATTTAGTTAGATACAAAAATACATGCTGTTTTGTTCAGACCATTAAACGAACAGACCGTGTTCCGCTGTTTATCTTTTTGTGTTGCCATTCAGCTTTCTTTTAGTGACTTTTCCCTTTAGTGACTTTTAGACTATATACATATATACATACACACGTCACCTCACTCCTCCCCTACAAGTTGAGTCTGTCAGGGGGGTGAGAGACCCTTTTTATTTTGATTTTATTTTATTTCTGTTTAAGGTTCTGCAACCCTGCTGGATTATTGGCACCAAGACTAAAAAGAATATGAAAAAGACATCTACCACTTCAGTTGTAGGGTTCCACTCTACAACACATAGGATGGAAAAGAAAAAGGAACCTGTTAGTAAAAGAGTAATACTATAGCTACTACAAAAGGACTATCAAACGATAAACACCTAGATCAGGTTAGATAAATTGGCTTTCTTTAAGAAGATCAAAAGTAAGGATGATGGAAATTCATTCCCCAAAACACTTTCATAAGAAAAACAAATTCCTTTGCCATTACAATAGTTAATCAGATCAGTTCTAAGAAGATTACAAGTAGGGCAATGAATGATCGCATGTTCTTGAGTGAGTTGAACATTACAAGTACCACACCTTTTAAATAAAGTTGCATCAAAAAAATGTCCATAGGACAGTTTAGAGCAATTCAACCTAAGCCTGGTCAATATGACATCTGTGGGGCCGCGCAGTTAATTTTCCGCATTTATATTATTTTTATATTAGTTACCGACAAACCAATTTTGCGCGTACCAAATTGTATATATTTTATCATTGTGTAATTTTAAGAATCATATATAATCTTTATAAATAAGTATTGTACATAAATTTATATATATATATTTAATTAATTCAGCTGTATATAAAATAACAAAATCTTCTGTAAAATAACCTCAGCCAACCAAGAACTCAATAAACTCTGAAAACGACCGGCTTTTCCTTCAAGACGCCAACCCCCAAACGACAGGGAGAGAAGAGGACACGAGAGGCCCCTAAAAGAGATACCCAACAAAGCGATAGCTTGCCTCTCGTATCCTTCATTCTTCCCGGCAACTACAAGTAGCACCAAGAAGGAACCAGCTACAATTGGTGACCCCGGAGTGACCCGAAGCAGCCAGCGGAAGCAGCATCCTTCAGTCGCCGGGCGGAACAAACCGAAGCCACGCCTCTTCGCCGCCCACCCGTAGTAGCCGGTCGGAACCAAAGCAGCAGCAGACCCGAATTACATTCCCGCAAGATGGAATCTGTTGAATCAGGAGTGCACCATGTCACCATCAAGCCACCCACGTTCTCTGAAGCGTCGGCCGCAGGATGGTTCTCCATCATGGAGGCACAATTCCACATTTCCAGAATAACATCCGAAGAGACCAAATTTTTCCATGTTCTAGCCTCGTTACCCCCCGAAGTCGTCTCACGAATTTCAGCAGCAACTCTCTCCAACAAGTCGTACACCGATTTAAAAGAAGAAATCGTGAGTCATTACGAAAAGACGAAGCCAGAACTCTTCGAACGACTCATCTCCAACACTCCTCTCACTGGAAAGCCCTCCCAATTCCTTCAAGATATCCACCAAACGGCACTGAAGGTGGGCGTCAGCGATGATTTGGTGAAGCATAAATTCATCCAGGCGCTCCCATCCTCAATAGCGCCCGTCGTAGCAGCACAAAAGGAGCTGACGCTAACTCAACTCGGCAAACTAGCCGATGAGTTAATACCGTTCGCTCAACAAAGCTGCTACGCGGCGCCAACGTCAACTCGAGCCAATACAAGCCCAAGAACGAATATCCCCATCGGCCTAAAACCCTTCAGCGAGAATCAGCGGCCGGTGGTGTGCCGCGCGCACCTTTATTATGGCCCCCAAGCAAGGACCTGCAGGCCATGGTGCAAGTGGCCAAATAAAGATGACGCCAAGCTGCTCCCCTCGTCACGCCCAAATTCAAGATCTTCCTCACCATCAAGAGAAACGTCGGAAAACTAGATAAGCAGGCTGTGATTAACGCGACGTCCGGCCTGCCGCTGATCTCAGTCGCAGCTCGCATCGCCAGTCTGAAGGTCAATTTTATCATTGACACAGGAACGAGCATCTCAATTTTACCACCAACTTGTGTCAATGATTGTCAACTCCACCCAACCGCAGTAAAGATTTCCACCGCAAACGGTCAGCCGCTCGAAATATTCGGAGATGTAACACTGGACATATCAATTCCTAAATTACGAAGAATATTCAGGTGGCCATTCGTCGTCGCCCAAGTCTCCAGTCCACTTCTCGGCGCCGATTTTCTATCCCATTATGACATCCTTGTGGACTGCAAGCATGGCATTTTGAAGGATAGAGCAACAACTCTTCAAGCCACTACTAAACCTGTTCAATCCAAAGACCTTCACCTCATCAATATTAACCCTACCGACAAATTACCTCAAGAAATCAGGAACCTGCTTGACAAGTACTCCTCACTACTGAAACCAGCTCAACCGCAGAAAGTTTCCACCAACACTGTCAAGCATACCATCGACACCGGCAGCGCACCACCAGTGTTTGCAAGCCCTCGACGTCTTCCACCCGATAAATTATCCTCAGCTAAGGCTACTTTCAACAACTTACTTCAAGATGGAATTATAGAACCCTCAAAATCACCATGGGCCTCACCGTTACACCTCGTTCCGAAGAAGATACCAGGCGAATGGCGGGCATGTGGTGATTATAGAAGCCTAAACGCTGTCACGAAACCGGACAGATATCCACTTCCTCATATAAGAAGTCTGTCAACATCTCTGCACGGAAAATCATGCTTTAGCAAAATCGATCTAGTCAGAGCATATCACCAAATTCCAGTCCACCCAGAAGATATCGAGAAAACGGCTATAACAACTCCATTTGGTTTATTTCAGTATTTATACATGCCATTTGGTTTAAGAAACGCCCCTGCAACATTTCAACGCTTCATGGATACAATTTTCAGAGGAGTTGACTGCGTATTTGTGTATCTCGACGATATTTTAGTCCATTCAAATAACGCAGTTGACCATTTGAAAGACTTAGAACGCGTATTCAAGATCCTTCAAGAACACAATTTAAGAATTTCCTTAGAAAAATGCATATTTCAGCAATCCAAAATTGAATTTCTGGGTCATGAAGTTTCCCCAGCAGGCATTCGTCCTCCTGTAAACAAAGTCTCCGAAATTCAAGATATTCCCCAACCGCAAGATTACCAAAGCCTCAGAAGATTCCTAGGAATGACGGGATTCTATCGCCATATGATACCCCGTTACGCCGATTTAGTCTCACCTTTAAGTGAAATCGTCAGAACTCAAGTCAAAAGCAAAAGTCTACAGTGGAACGACGAAGCAATTCAAGCCTTTCAAGATGTCAAGGATGCACTACGGAACGCCGTTACGCTTTGTCATCCTCTTCCATCAAGCTCAATCCTTCATTTAGTTACGGACTGCTCACAAATAGCAGCTGGAGCAGTTCTTCATCAAATAATCGACAGCACACCAGTTCCCATCGCCTTCTTTTCCAAGAAATTAACTACAACTCAGCAAGCGTACGCCGCATACGATAGAGAATTACTCGCAGCATACCTAGCCGTCCTGCATTTCCGTCAATTTTTAGAAGGTCGTCAAGTAATACTCTTCACGGATCACAAACCGATGGTTTCTGCCTACAAGAGTCCCTTACGAGCCAAGACAGACCGACAACAACGTCATTGGTCTGCCATCACGGAATACGTATGCGATGTAATACATATCTGTGGATCCGAAAACGTCGTAGCGGACTGCCTTTCACGCAACGTAAACGCAGTACATATCGACGCTTTCGATTTATCAGCAATCGCGGAATCTCAACAAAAAGATCAAGAAACGCAAGAATTTCTCCCACGTCTCAAGCCGTTCCCGTTTCCAGAAAATACAACTTTATATTGCGATACATCCACGCCATATCCCCGTCCTTTTGTTCCCAAGCAGCATCGATCTTCCATCTTCAATCAATTTCATAATATTTCTCATCCAGGCATCAAGCAATCACTTCGTATCATTAAATCAAGATACTTTTGGCCCTCAATGAATAAGGATATTCGAACTTGGTCCCGAAATTGTGAATCATGTCAATCCTAAAAAATTTCTCGCCATACAAAATCAGAAATAACCCCCTTCGATTTACCAAGTTCAAGATTTGAAACGGTACATATCGACATCGTCGGTCCCTTACCGCCAACCACTTTGCCCGGTCAAACATATCCTTCCCCATATAGATATCTCCTAACCTGCATCGATCGTGCCACAAGATGGATAGAAGCATATCCTCTGATTGATACTACAGCCACATCAATAGCACACGCATTTCTCGATGTATGGATTTCAAGATTTGGTGTACCACTGCAAGTCATAACGGACCGCGGATCCCAATTCGAATCCGAACTCTTTAGGGAACTCTCAGCTCTCATCGGATTTCACCGACTAAGAACTTTGTCGTATCGCCCTCAGACCAACGGAATAATTGGAAGATCTCATCGCACCATCAAGACAGCAATCATCGCTCGAAAACAAGATTGGCTCCCCGCTTTACCCATAGTTCTCCTTGGTTTACGCAGTCTCCCCAAGAATCGGGTTATTCACCGTTCACCACCGTCACCGGAACCACCCTATTATGCCCGAGGCCAATGATCGCCAATTCGTCGTCAAAATCCAATTCAAAATTCATCTCCGAATTAGCCAAGAAAATGACGCAAATCGATTTCGCCCAACTCTCTCAAGGAAACATTCACTCAGCCCCCAAATCATTCATTCCATCGGAACTCCACAAATCAAGCCACGTATGGGTACGCATCGACCGCGTTCGAAAACCATTCGAGGCACCATATCAAGGACCTTTCCGTGTTCTCGAACGCCACGATAAGTACTTCGTAATAGAAAAAACTAACGGATCATCAGAAGCCATTTCAATTAATCGTTTAAAACCGGCGTATATAGTTTCAGGTCCCACACAGGTACCGGGCGCACAATCGGACGACATCGGATCGGAGAAAAAGCACGCAAGGAAAAAGGACGATGGAGGACGCACCTCGGAGGTAGCAAATACAGACCTCAGGACGGGCGCGCAGGACAACGCAACAACCGGAAACGAGGCCGACCGAGGATCAACGCGAGCTGGACGAAGGATCCGATTCAAATCAAGACCCGAATATTTCTACTTTTGATATACGTGCTCCGCTTCTCGGGTGGGCAGTAGTGTGGGGCCGCGCAGTTAATTTTCCGCATTTATATTATTTTTATATTAGTTACCGACAAACCAATTTTGCGCGTACCAAATTGTATATATTTTATCATTGTGTAATTTTAAGAATCATATATAATCTTTATAAATAAGTATTGTACATAAATTTATATATATATATTTAATTAATTCAGCTGTATATAAAATAACAAAATCTTCTGTAAAATAACCTCAGCCAACCAAGAACTCAATAAACTCTGAAAACGACCGGCTTTTCCTTCAAGACGCCAACCCCCCAAACGACAGGGAGAGAAGAGGACACGAGAGGTCCCTAAAAGAGATACCCAACAAAGCGATAGCTTGCCTCTCGTATCCTTCATTCTTCCCGGCAACTACAAGTAGCACCAAGAAGGAACCAGCTACACATCACTCCTGCGATTCTTTTCTGGCATCCTTTTCCAAAGGACAGGTTCCATCTGAGGAAGGAGTCCATTGCATCGGGACCATTCCTGTTGCCACTCAGAGAGAATGAAATGTGAAATGGGCTTCATAAATTCATCAACAGAGTAAGGGATGGTCTGGACTTCATCAAGACTACAAGCCATGCGTGCTGCTTCATCAACAGTATCACTCCCCCGGATACCAACATGACCAGGAGTCCATAAAAAGATAACATCAAGATCATACTGATTGAGTAATTCAATAATCTGAATGACTATATGATGCCCAGAAGAGGACTGTATAGCTTTCAGGGAAGAAAGGGAGTCAGAACAAACAACAAACTTAGTAAGGTCTGAGTTGTGACAAATATATATTAAAGCCTGTAGTATAGAATACAATTCTGCAGTAAATATAGAACAGTGCTCTGGAAGGCAAAAACCCTTACTCACCTCATCCCAAAGAAATGCACATTAGGGCGGCTCGTTTTTACACTTTTTTCGATATTTGATTGGGGGTAGTGCGGAAAAGTTGCGATTTGGAGAGAAAATAAAGTGTGTAAAATTTTTTTGATCTACGTCAATACCTTCCGGTGGCGGCGAGTCCTTAAAAATCGAAAAATAGGCCTAACGGGGTAGATTGGAAAATGGTTTTAAAGACTTACAAAATAAACAATAAAAATTTCAGCACAATCTGTTAATAACTTCCGGTGGCGTCTTAGCCGTTAAAATATCCAAAATATTGATTTAAAGCAAGTTTTAACAAGATGTTATACAAATGTTAATTCCGGTATATTTCTGTGCAAACAACCCTGAGAACACTATTATAGGCTTGAATAAATTAATAGCAGTCATTGAACAATGAACATTATATAAAATTATATAAAATTTTTGTGTTTTTAGGCATATTCTTCGATTTTTAAGGACTCGCCGCCACCGGAAGGTATTGACGTAGATCAAAAAAATTTTACACACTTTATTTTCTCTCCAAATCGCAACTTTTCCGCACTACCCCCAATCAAATATCGAAAAAAGTGTAAAAACGAGCCGCCCTAATGCACATCCAGTGCCACTTTCTGATTTAGATCTATCAGTATATACAGATAAGTATCCTCTTTCTTTGTAAGTTTCTACCCTTTCCAGAAAACTTCTTTGGAGCACATTTGCAAAGCCAATTTGTTGTTAGCGGTATGAATAGAAAAGTCAAAATTCACTGTTACAGGGTGGTAAATTAAATAGGAACTTTGCTGAGATGCTATCAAATCAAAAGTTAAACCCACTTGGTGAATAAAATCCTTAATCCAGCCACTAAAAGGTATTGGGTATGGGCGTAGACTATAAAATTGAAAATTATAAAATCTTTTAATACAAGTTTTAGTTGGGTGTGAATCAAACCTTAACATTTTAGTAGCATACCTAGCACCTAACAGTTTTCTTCTATAATGCAAGGGCATAATGTTTGCTTCAGCTTCTAAATAATCAACTCTTGTACATTTGATAGCTCCCAAAGCCAGTCTAATACATTTATACTGCATTCTATCTAGCTTCAGTAAATTTGTTTTAGAACAGGTATGGTACAAAAAACACCCATAGTCTATTTTACTACGTACCAAGGACTTATATAACATCAACAAAGTTGCTCTACTTAAACCCCAAACTGAATTAGAAAAAAAATTTAATATAGAAATAGCGTTCACACAAGCTTCCTCCAGGTATTGAATATGCTTAGACCAAGTCAAACCCTGATCCAAAACTATTCCCAGATATCTATAACTTGAAACATACTGAACTGGATTTCCTGATAAATATAATGTTAAATCATCATTCCTCCATGGTATTTTTGAGAAAATCATACATTTTGATTTGGAAGATGAAAATTTTAAGCCCCATTCCTCTGAGGCTCTGACCATTCACTAATATGATTAAGGACACCTTGCATCACATATGTCAGAACCCTAGACGACCTGCGGAGTGGGGTTAATGTAGTAGGAATAGATACAACCTGCATAGGCGGGCGAATTGAACCATTTTCAGGAGGATCGGGTCTCCCTTCCGGAAGACTCTGGTCATGCTGCAATTCACGTTCCTATATCTGGTCCTGATGGCGTTTAAGCGAACGACCATCTTCTAGTTGGCACTTGAAGGAAACAGGACCCGTTCTCTCCTGCACCGTTGCAGGAACCCATTTTGGTCCAGCCCCATAGATGCGAATCATAACTGGACCATTAGGTTGCGCTTCTATAACTCTCCTTTTTTTAGTGTCATGATACAACTTCTGTTTTTCCTGATGGTGTAAAACTCGTTGTTGTAACGTTTCGTTTGGACGTAACAGATCGAAAACTGAACGAATTCCCCGGCCAATCATGAGTTTAGAAGGAGACACCCCCCGTCGTTGTGTGAGGTGTCAGTCGATATTTAAACAAAAATTTATCCAACACCACTTACATTTCTTCCCCATGAGAATGACAAGGCCGACTTGAAAGTACGAACCATGTTTTCCGCAGATTGTTAGTAGACAGGTGAAAAACATTAGACCGGACATGTCTAATGCCATTTAGGTGGACAAAAGAACGAAATTCCTCACTGGTAAAACAAGTACTATTGTCGGAAACCAGAACTACGGGTAAACCCCATCGAGCGAAAACCGAACGGAGTAAGCGAATAGTAACACCCGAAGTCGTGGAAGTGGTTGGAAAAATTTCCACCCACTTAGAGTAGGCGTCCACAATGACTAGGAAATAAATATTATTTATAGGACTTGCACAGTCAACATGGATCCTATGCCAAGGGATAGTAGGCCATTCCCACGGATGAAGTGGACTTTTCCTTGGGAGATCTCTGTTCTCTAGGCAGTTTTGACAGGAACGAACCAATGATTCGAGTTTTCCTAAACCGGGCCACTAGAAATAAGCTCTTGCCAACTCTTTCATTTTTGTTGCACCCATGTGTTCAGCGTGAAGTTCCTTCACTAAATTCGACCTGCCTTCATTCGGAATTATCACTCTGTGGCCCCATAAGAGACAGCCATTTTGGATTGAGAGTCCAGACTGACGTTGATAAAATGGTACAATTCACTCTCAACCTCAGCAGGTCAACCAACTGAGCAGTAATGGATCACCCTAGACAGAATAGGGTCTGATTTTGTCCACTGCTCTATCTGTACTGCAGTTTGAAGTGGAGTCAAAAAACTCCACCAAGTGAACCCATTCTATAGGTATATGTAGCATTCATTTGGATTTTCTAAAGAAAACCTATTTAGAGCATCAGCCACACCTAGAAGTTTGCATGACCGATGTACTAAGGCAAATTTATAGGCTTGTAGAATCAGTGCCCATCGTTGAATCCTACCTGAGGCCATAACTGGAATATTTTAGTTGGTGAAAATAAACCTAAAAGAGGCTTATGGTCAGTAATTAGGTTAAATTCATGACCCCATAGATAGAAGTGAAATTTCTTTACTGCAAATACTAAAGCGAAGGATTCACGTTCAAGTTGTGCATATCGCCTTTCGGTTTCAGTTAGTGTTCTAGAAGCAAATGAGATAGGCCTATTTACACCATCAATGTGGTGAGATAACACTGCCCCCAATTCCATAAGAACTGCTATCCTCTGAAACTACGAGAGGAAGTTTAGGATCATAATGCATTAGGAGAGTGGACTTTAGTAGTACGTCCTTTGAAGCCTCAAATGCTTCCTTTTGGTTTTCTCCCAGCTCCACTGTTCCCCAGATCGGAATAATTTATTTAGGGGTTCAATGAAAGTCAATGCATTAGGCAAAAATTTCCTATAAAAGTTTAGGAGACCTAAATAAGCTTGTAACTCTGTGATGTTTTGTGGAGGTGGTGCATTTTTTATTGCTTCTAGTTTATCCACTGTTGGATGAATACCTGAGGCACATGGGCGCCCGCAGGTAGGGGCAAGGGGGGGCGCTTTCCCCCCCCTGGAAATGCCAAGAAAATATATTAAATATTTTCTAAGAAAATACTTATATCCTAAACTTGCTGAAAAGTATCCAACTGTCTCCTAAAGGGTGAAAATTTTTATTTGTGTGCATGATAAAAGGTTGCTACCTTTTTATTTGTTCAGAAGTCCCCCCTTAAAATTATCCCGCCAAGTTGGCAGCCAAGTGTATCAGATTGACAACTTTGAACTAGATACATTGAGTTGGTATGATTACTGGGCCACATCATCGCATGACACAAGTAATCAGGAATTTGTTGAGTTGTTGCCACGTACTGTGTTTTATCCTGCCGTACGTCATGCACTGCTCATTCTTTTGACTCTACCAGCAACTACATGCACAGTCGAAAGATCCTTCAGTACACTTCGGCGAGTTAAAACATGGCTGAGGTCTGCTATGTCTGATGAGCGACTCTCTGGGTTATGTATGCTCAGTGTACACCGGGAGAAAATCAACTCCAACAAAACTGATTTTATGGAAAAGGTTGTTCATAATTTTGGTAGTGACCGCAGACGACTACAATTCCTATTCAAATGAGCAGTGTAGGTGATGCTCGAAACACCGTTTTCAAATTAGGTACAACATTTACTTCAGTGTGCTTTTTTCTTCATTCTATCATGTTTCTGTTATAAATAAAATAAATGATTGTTATCATGTGCATTGTATGTATATACAATATATATTTGCATTTTCCATTACAGAAAATGCAACACTAAACTTGCTTAGAATTAACCTGCTGGTTCCTAAGGGGTCAAAAGTTTTTTGCTTGCTCCGGTCCCTACCTATTAATACATTAAATTTTGCCCCCCCTTGGAAAAAATCCTGCGGGCGCCCATGCTGAGGCATCTATGCGGAACCCCAAATATGAAACCTCATTAGTGACCCAACAACACTTTTCTTTCTTTAGCTTAAGTCCGGCATTCCGGAGTCTTTTTAGAACTCTTGTTAATCTAGTTAGGTGTTCTTTTTTAGATGAACCTGAAATGAGGACATCTAGAAAATAAAGTACACCCGGAATGTGACCTAGAACTTGGTCCGTTGTTCTCTGAAAAATACCCGGAGCCGATGCTATTCCATAGCATAGCCTATTGTACCTATATTGGCCTCGGTGCGTATTTATGACAGTTAGCTCTTTAGAATTTTCATCTAAACTTAGTTGAGCGTAGGCTTGGGACATATCTACAGTAGTTTTGTGAAATATTTAACCCCGGCAAGAGAGCTCAATAATTCATCAGGTTTGGGTATAGGGTAGCAATCTAGAAGAACTACTCTATTTGCTGTTAAACGGTAATCCCCACATAACCACACTGACTTGTCAGGCTTTAGTACAGGAACTACCGGGGCAGCCCACTTAGTGTGTGTGAGTGGTTCGATAATTCTATCTTTAAGCAGCCTATCAATTTCTAAATCTACCTTCTCCCGTAGTGCATGTGCAACTGAACGAGCCTTACAAAATTTTGGAGTTACATTAGATGATTAGGGTCTACCTCCATACAAACCTGATGGTCTTTTAGTTTGCCTACTTCAGGCCCAAAAAGAGAAGAAAACTCCATTAACAATAAGTCTATGTCAGATGGATGTGCGAGTGTATGCACATCTGCCCGACCCTTTGGCAAAATTTTGTCAATAGGCAATTTCAAAGCATCAATCTAATCACGGCCAAGCAGAGTAGACCCTTGCTCATCCACCACTAAAAGAGTTAAGGGATGAGGCAAAGTTTCTGGTTGAATAACTGTGATGGATGCTTCTCCACAAATAGGTATTTGTATGTTACCATATTTTTTTAGTATTGTTTTAGATGCATGTAGTTTAGGTGTATTTTTTTAAAAGTTTTGTCAAAAACTGTTTTAGACATGACAGTTCGGGCAGCACCTGTATCTAGTTCTAGAGGAACTGTAATTCCATTTAGGCCTACATCTACAATATATGGACCTGTATTATCACCACTTTGCTGCTCATAAAATAGGTATTCCACTCCAGTGTTCGAAGTATTTCCATTTGGAGGATTACCACTAGAAATGTTATAATTAGAATTTTCACCCCTTGTTTTCTTTCAAAAACAAACTTTAGCTATGTGGCCTATTTTATTACAGTTTCGGCAAACTGTTTCTTTAAAAGGACAGTCCTTCTTCCAATGTTGTTTTTCACACCCAGTACATGGCTTAGAAGGCTTTTCCTCCTGTTTAGCGTTTGAATTAGTAGGTTTAGTCGTATTTGCCGCATACCTTTTATTTCTTTGTCTAGTAGGCTCATTAGGTCTGCCAGGGCTAGAAGATTTAAAGCTATTTACGTGTTGGGCCTCACTACTGTGACTGCCAAAAGCTCTAACATCTTTAGCAGCTGCTATTTCTACAGCCTGACTAAAAGTTAGGTCCTGTATAGCTAATAGGGCTCTCTGGGTAGACTCCTCTTTGGGACCCATTACAAACCTATCTCTTAGCATTTCGTCTAATTTGTCCCCAAATTTACAAGTACGGCTATAGGCCTTTATATCTGCAACAAACTCTGCAATGCTTTCATTCGCAGTCTGATGCCTAGAATAAAATTTGAAACGTTCATATATGAGAACTACTTGGGGTTTGCAATGATTGGTTAGGGCCTGCACCAATTCACTATAGGTGCAAGTTTCCGATGCTTTAGGAGCAACTAGGTTCATAACTAAGCCAAACGTTTTAAGACCTATTATAGTTAGGAAAGCAGGTACTTTCTTAGCATCAGGAATGGAATTTGCCTCGGAAAACAACCTCACCCTAGTGGTATATGCTTCGAAGTCCTCCCCAGTCTTCGTAGGGACTTATATGGCCAATCACCGACATGCTAGAACAAAAACGAATTAGGCCAAATAACGTGAAGTAGGTTAGATAGGGTTTAAATTTGATCTAGTTACTCCCCAGTTAGGGCTGAATAGGAAATTGTAATAGGGTTAAGGCTGAGTAGGGATTAGTATTAGAGTTAGGCCGGTGGGACCTAAGCTATAGTACGGTAGCTTACCACCACAAGCCAACCAAATCGAACGACCCACACTAGGCTAGGCTACATCCAATTTTTCAAACCAAATAAATCCAATAAACCAAATCCCATCCTCGTCGCCAAATGTAATAACGTGGGGGTGTTAGACCCTGTTAGGTATTAGGTTATTAAGTAGACAATAAAGGTACTTACAGGTGCTTTGATTTGGATCTTCTTTAGGGTCTATCATAGGTACTAGCGTCCTACAAACGACCTACGCAAATAGCTAACCTTACTAATTCTAGAAGCCATAGACATTTCCCCTAACTGATATAATAATTAGAGAACTTTAGCCACTTTAGAAACATCACCAAATTAAATTTAGCACGAACGATTTTTTTAGATACAAAATTACATGCTGTTTTGTTCAGCCCAATAAACGAACAGACCGTGTTCCGCTGTTTATCTTTTTGTGTTGCCATTGGACTTTCTTTTAGTGACTTTTTCCTTTAGTGACTTTTAGAGTGTATACATATATATATATACACACACACACGTCACTTCAATGGCTTACAGCTATCAGTGTCAATTAGGGTGGTCCACTTTTCAATTTTTTTTTTAAAGTATAGGTTATCGTAGTTTTCCCATTATTTGGCACTATACTAGCACATTGGTACCATTTTTACAAAAACTGATCAATATTTAGGGGTCTCGCATCGACCTTGAAATTACGAGTTTTTTTTAAACAATGCGTACTTTTTAACTTTTTACTGAATCAAGATAAATCATTAAGTAGGGATGTTTTCTGAATCCTCTTGATGAGAGAAGTCGTTTGGTGTGCCTTCCAATGTCATACGACTAACGGTTTAAAAGTTGTGCCTGTATACAGGTAATACCAATGTGCTAGTATAGTTCCAAATAATGAGAAAAACCACGATCACCTATACTTTTCAAAAAAATCAGCAAATAGCAGACAAATAAGGAAGAAAGAAACAATAACTTAAACAATCACTTTTGCATTGTATTGACCACTATCACACGTCATTGGCTGCAACGTTGTCCCTCTGTGCTATGTCATTGTGGCGAGTGATGACTTCTTGAAGTCGCCGAGCTCTTTCCGGTTCTTTTCCACCACTTGCAGAAGATCCTGCAGCTGTGCCTCGTCCTTTGTGACCGTGTTCGCATAGTCTTGTATCAGTTGGACTCCTCTTTCAGCGACGTCATTGGTGACCTGGAGATTAGAGATCACATCCTTCAGACGACAAAAGTCCTCGTTCTCGCCCCACTTATCAGTTGGCAGGGTGAGCCACGAAGACCCATACATCTTCAGACCTGCAAATAAGAACCAGGAGGACTCGTCGATCAGGTCGGGGAGTAGCGTCATCTCGTCGACTGAGACGTTCTCGTATGTGAAGTCTTTGGGTACAGGGAGGTGGGACAGCTTCTCTGCCATCTGTTGCTTCACAGTGCCATCCACCTTGTTGCTGCATAGAGCGAAGATGACAGTCTGAGGCCTCAGATACCAGAAGTGCCGCCTCATCACTGCCAGTGACGCTTCTGCCACCTCGCGGTCCCCTGCCCTATACCTCAGAAAACGCTGGTATAGTACCAGGTCATTCAACGACGCATCAGCTGCTACAGGGGCCGCCAACCAAGCTGGTACGTACAGAAGAGCGATGAACACCACGATCCTGTGCAGTTTGTCGACCAGCTCGGCGTCAAGCTCCAGCTGCCTACTGAACATCAGCAGTTTTGTGTAGTAGATGACCTGAAACAGAATAGGCACCATTGTAAGACAGGTTTATTGTTACCAATTACTTTGTTTGCGTTATAATGAAATGTTTATCTTTGAATAACATTTAAACTTATCTCTAGATTATTTTTGTTTGAAAATACTAACTTTAGCCATCCATCTTGAGTGGTGGTAGGCTCCTGGGCGCATGAGGTGAATGCCACGGCGTGGTTGTGTCCCGAGTACCAGGAGCGTGATCTCTGCCACTTCCCGGTAATCGTCTCTGACGAAACCAGAAGCTGTGCTCAGGAAGCTGACCGCCGCGTCCCGGAGTTCTATTAGCCACGTATTCTCCGCCAGATTCTCGACCGCCAGTTCTGTCTCCGACTCTCCTGACATGCCAGTATCATCATTCTCCATGGCCTCATCTCCGGTTTCGTATGCACACTTTGAGGTTTGCGGCTCCTGGCGAGGACGTTTTCTTCCTTCCTGTAGCTTTCTTTTTACAGCGAAAACTTTATCGTTCCCGCTCATCGTTGCCACCCGAGGACCACGTTGATCGAGGTAGAAGTCAATGTCTTCTTTCTTGTCCTTGTCGGACAGCAGTCGATTCTTCTTTATATCTTCGACAGCGTCAGATGACCCACAGCTTGCCCACACTGTCCGAAAACTTCTGCCGTTTTCCTCCGGCGTCAGTTTCTCGTTTTCTGCTCTTTTGGAGTAAGTGCCACTCTTTCCACAATGCCTCTAGCTTCCGTTCGCAGTTGAGCTTTGTGATTGTTTTAATGCGGGCCATGTTCCAAAACTTTAAGACGTTGTTTACGGTTTCTTTGAATGCGTCTTTCCTGTTAGCAGTGTACTGGATAACACTGAAGAAGTATTGCAAAACCTGCCGTGTTGTTGGCAATTTGCTACCACTGATGGAGGACGACGGTTGGCCAACTAAAAAATTTCCGAGGCCGATCTTAGAGAAGGTAGCGATGTTATTTTCGCCTTTCCTTTTGATGACTCTATTTGTAGCTTCAAGAGTTCTTCCAGTTATGGTTGCCATCGATTTGTCCATGACAAAGGATCAGGAACTCAGACAGAACTTCAAAATGTTATGATCTGCAAAAAAAGAAATAGGTTAGGTACCTGGCACAGGCATAGTGCATTTTCTAATTACCTATATACATTATACATTCCGCCCGGGTATGGTGACTCATCTCATTTTTTTGAAAAGTATAGGTGATCGTAGTTTTTCCCATTATTTGGCACTATACTAACACATTGGTATTACCTGTATACAGGCACAACCTTTAAACCGTTAGTCGTATGACATTGGCAGGCACACCAAACGACTTCTCTCATCAAGAGGATTCAGAAAACATCCCTACTTAATGATTTATCTTGATTCAATAAAAAGTTAAAAAGTACGCATTTAAAAAAAAAACTAGTAATTCAAGATCGATGCGAGACCCCTAAATATTGATCAATTTTTGTAAAAATGGTACCAATGTGCTAGTATAGTGCCAAATAATGGGAAAAACCACGATCACCTATACTTTTCAAAAAAAATTGAAAAGTGGGCCACCCTAGTGTCAATAGATGAGGCAAGTGATGATATCAAGAAAGTAATACAAATAGGGAGGACATATGGCCTAGAGATTAACAAAAATAAGAGTAATTTTATGATATTCAACAACAAAGAAGCACCAGAGCAGATAAAGGGAATTAAAGTGGTAGATTCAATAAAATATTTGGGCATGACAATTAATAATACACGGAACTGTTTCCAAAAGCAAAAAGAACTGATGTTACAAAAGGCACAGAAAATGGCAAATATGACCTACTCACTAATAGAAAAGAGTTTTAATAAACCGGTTGTGGGAAAGGCATTCTGGAAAGGTTTGGCGCTGCCATCAATATTATATGGAACAACTATTATAGAACTAAACAAAACAGAAATTCAGCAGCTACAAAGATATGAGAAGAGAAAGGAGTATACAGAACGATATTATCAGCAGGAAGAAGTGCGGCTGTGAGTGGTTTGAGGGGAGAAATAGGGGCATCAACGACGAGAACAAGAAAAATGAAAGGAAAGCTCAACTATGTAAAAAGTATTATGAAAAATGATACCGGCAGGTTAGTAGGTGAAATATTCAGAAGAGTAAAAGAAGAAACAAAAGGGAAGTGGATGAAGGCGGTTGAGGGATATATGAGTGGCTTGAGAGTAAATATAAAATACCTAAAAGACTGCAAAAAAGAGGAACTGGCGAACAAACTATATAGCTGGGATGTGGACAACTGGAGGAAAGCTATGGATGGAAAGGAAAGTTTAAAGATATATAGGAAATGGAAAGGAAACATTGGAGATACGGAGGATATATATGATAACACCTCAGCCTCAACCATATTGTACAGATGTAGGTCAATAATTTATAACTTAATGACAGAAATATATTTATAGGAGGGGACACCAAATGCTCCATGTGTGCATACGAAAAAGAAGATCTGAAGCATTTCTTGTTGGACTGTAGTGCCTACAGGGAGGAGAGAGTAAAGGTCATCGAATTACAACAGCCTTTTATGGCAGACAAAGAGAAGATTATTGGGGGGGGAGGGGGGTATCTTTAGGAAGGAAAATGTAGACCACAAAAGACAGACAATATATAAATTCTGGAAAATACGATATCAAGCGGTTAAAGCACAGCAAAGAGGGTGAAGACATCAGGAGGTGCCGTTGAAAAGGTTAGACCTCAGACATTTCATCACATCACATCCAGAGGCGGATTAAGACACCTTGGGGCCCCGGGGCAATGAAGAATATGGGGGCCCTTTTTATAGCTTTTTATTAACAATACATATACATGTACAGTACATAGTACATTTACACGAATTATATGTACGGTGCTCAGGCTAATTGAGAAACACACTTAAAAGAACCTTAACATAGTGTATTTTGCCGTTTGGCAAAACCAAACAGTATTAAACAAACTTTACTTTCGGGCCTATAAAACATAAAATAAAACGGGGAATTTGTCAGTTTGTGTACTCTGTCATATTTAATCAAAGAAGTTTGCGAAATCTCGAATTATATCATCAAAACTCAGTTCAATGCGGGGCCCCTCAAGCATGGGAGCCTGAGACTTCAGCCTTAATAGCCTCAGTGATAATTCTCCACTGATCACATCACTTATTCAGAGTTTCAAACTACTCGGGGCGAACGGGAATAGGGACGAAACCACCCGACACCCATTCCACTGTCTCATGGAGGGATATTAATCGGCCAGAAAAATGCTTTATCAAAAAACTGCGAGTTTCACAAGCAGTGTGTGGAAAAATGATGTTCCAGCCAGCTGAAGAATAAAGACTTAGCTTTCCTTAAAGACTAGAGCCAAATAAGAACTTCAATAGCCTTACTAGTAGTGTTGCCAGATACAGGGAAATTTCCCTGTTTTAGGGAAATAAATCACCAAACATATTCCCTGGATAGGGAAATTTTGGGAAGTGGATATAGATATTTATATATCCAGAAACACAAATTTTCAGTGTATTAATTGAAAAATATATAACAATATTGCTAGCTAATACTTTAATCTTACGACAGAGATATAAATAAATCTATATTCACACATATTGCTTTAAATAAAGGCGTACAGGGAAATTTTAGACCAAAAAG
This sequence comes from Bathynomus jamesi, assembly GCA_023014485.1. Lineage (NCBI taxonomy): Eukaryota > Metazoa > Arthropoda > Malacostraca > Isopoda > Cirolanidae > Bathynomus > Bathynomus jamesi. Next base: position 421,457 of record JAJOZX010002411.1, on the reverse strand, counting down.
GGAAATTTTAAGAGCGAACCGAAGGAAATTATATAATTCAGACTTGGCAACATTGCTTACTAGGTTATAGTCTATTGGTAGTGGTACTATGATTTAATTTTGACAAAATTAGGAGACGTTATTGCTTTCAGAACATAAGAAATTTTTATAGTGGGCACCCTAGGGGCCACTTCGTTCCATCGTGGTGGCTGCACTATGTAAAAACTGCCTGTACATTGGCAACAACCAATTTTTACAAAACTACCGTAATTAATTATCAATTTAAAACTAAAGATAGAATCTCTGGATCCAGAGGATCAAAGTCATAATAGGCTACTATCCACAAATATGTTACACTCTATATCTATTTATAACTGACATGCAAATATATCAGATCCAAAGAATCTAGTCCATTTCATTACGGTACGGTCGGTACCTATCAATACCAGTATCTTGCCAACCAAAAATAGGTGACGGTCCATATCAATTGCGGACCAAGTCACAATTTACAACCATATACATTACAACATATATACTTAGGAGGAAAAGTGTAGGTGTGGCTGTAAAGACTGTACAGTAACGTAGAAATGTGTGTGCACCCATTTTGGGTCGCCCATTTAAGGGTGTTTGTGGAGCAAGTGAAGATCATGAGTTTTTCAATACCTCACAGTACGGTTAATATTTGGCTGGACACAGGGGCTAACGAGAAATGAGAGGTTGTGTTTCACGCACTATTTTTCATGCTCTTTACGATGGTACTAATAATTTTTGGTAAATTTATAGTATTACACCCGTCTCCCTTTGGAGGTGAAATTTATGTTTTTTCTATGGTTTTTGATGTGTTTTGAACGAATCTGACCTTCAAAACCGTCGGAAATGACTCGTTTTTGAGATACACCCCCCCCCCCCCCAAGCTGGCAATGTGGGGAAATCACAGGGTTATTATGTATTTTATCACACTCAGTCATTTTACACACCAAAATACATTTTTCTAGTAGTATTTGATGTGATTTGTTCAAATATGACCTCCATTTCCGTCGGAAATGAGATCCAACAAAGTTATAGTACTTTGAAGTTTGGCTCATTTTCAAGGGAAATGGAAGTCAAAATCTAAGCAAAACACATCAAATATTACTAGAAAAATGTATTTTGGTATTAATTAACCTAACCTAACCTTACCTAACCTAACCGTGGCTAAACGAACCTAACCGTGGCTAAACGAGCCTAACCCTGGCTAAACGAGCCTAACCCTGGCTAAACGAGCTCTCGTCTGTATCCACCACCTAATCCATAATAAGGTAATACTCTAGGCTCATTTAGCCAGGGTTAGGCTCGTTTAGCCAGGGTTAGGATCGTTTAGCCAGGGTTAGGATCGTTTAGCCAGGGTTAGGATCGTTTAGCCAGGGTTAGGCTTGTTTAGCCACAGTAAGGTTAGGTTAGGTTAATTAATACCAAAATACATTTTTCTAGTAATATTTGATGTGTTTTGCTTAGATTTTGACTTCCATTTCCCTTGAAAATGAGCCAAACTTCAAAGTACTATAACTTTGTTGGATCTCATTTCCGACGGAAATGGAGGTCATATTTGAACAAATCACATCAAATACTACTAGAAAAATGTATTTTGGTGTGTAAAATGACTGAGTGTGATAAAATACATAATAACCAATCACAGAAAACGAGTCATTTCCGACGGTTTTGAAGGTCAGATTTGTTCAAAACGCATCAAAAACCATAGGAAAAACAAATTTCACCTTCAAAATTGACCTAACAACCTATCCTAACAACCTATCCTAACAACTAAACCTAACCTAACCTATCCTAAAAGAAAAATAGGAATTACCTTTAAAATCTAAGACAGAATAATCACAGTACCGTCTTTTCTTCGTTTTAAGCACAACGTAACTTTTTCTACAATACCACAGTTTCTGGTCTTGATGATATGTACACTCCGTTTTACAATGTGGACACTTCTCTACTGTCGGTAGAACACCGTGAGCACGCAGAAACAACACTTTTTTCTAAATTTTTATAGAAAGTGACAATACAGCGGTAATAATCAAACAAACACATGTCACACAAAGCCATTCTGGTAGCAAACTAATTCAAATTCGAAATGGATGGAGCACTCTGATTGGGCAGACATGTGATGTCAACACAAATGAACGTACGAACACGCACTAGATACACACCAAAAAAATGTTTATATCTCGAAAACAAAGCATTTGCGACAGAAATGCTATAGAAGAAAAGTGTCTTAGAATTTAAAAATTTACCTAATGAATGTATAATAATTGCTGGACATTAGACGGGTGTAATACTATAATAATACCTAATTTTTTGTGGAAATGCAAGATTATAGAAAAAATTACGTTACATTTTTATAGTAAATATTTCCTGTTTTGGTTAATATTCGTATTTTGACCCAGTCACACCCAGCTATAACAGCAATATATATTGAATAACTAATCAAAACTGAATAAGAAAATATATATATTATCTTGTGCAAATTTGTATAAAATGTACTTTTTTATAAAAAAAATGTTTTCTACTTTCTAATATGTATGTATATAAATTTCGGTTAATTTGTTTATTTTGGCTACCTTTTTTGGTATATTTGGTGATTCTGGCTACTTTGTAATTCAATTTGTCCTGTTTTACAAGTAAATCATTTTTAGCAATTTTTCGTCTGTTCAGTTTGTTTTTTGTGACGAAGTATGACGTGTCAGTTATGCATATTTGATTTTTAAGATGTGATCCGCCATATTGCCCTCGATGAAGACAAGAGTTTAGACCTTTTTTTCAATCACAGAATAATTAAGATATCCGTGACCTGCCCTAAATGCAATAGTGCTTGTATTTTAACAAAAGACCAGAAGGTCTTTAAGTGCTATAAAAAATTCTTAAAAATATCCGTGTGACATTTCAGTTTAAAGGCACGTGGAATTTAGCGGACTACCCATGCAAGGTTGGTACATGTTATTACATTATCATTTGTATAATTTAGGTCTCAGGGGTATGGGGGCTCTGCCCCCGTAAAGATCACGCATCACAAATTGATCGGTCCTAATGTTTTGCGGACAGTTCAGTACGTTATACTAGTTAGGTCAACTGTACGCCCTTGATGATTAGTTAGGTTAAGTCATGATTATTTTCGTTTAAATTCATTAGTTTAAACAAAAATGACGAGTGCAAACTTTTCTGGTTAATTTTGAGGTGTTTTGTACGAAACTGCCATCTGTTTCCTGGTCAAATGCGTAGTTCGTGCAGAACACCTCAAAATTGACCAGAAACGTTTGCTCTCATTATAAAAAGAGAGTGGGTCAAAAAACGAATAATTACCCCTGTTTTGGCTATAGCTAATATACTTTTTTCATAAAATATTTTTCTTGATTGGGCTATTTTTTCGCTACTCTGTGACTTAATTAGTTAGTTGGTTTCTGTTCTGGCTATTTTTTTTTCTAATTAGATTTAGTTAAGAAAATAAATTTTTATAGTGGGCACACTAGGGGCCATTTCGGCCTATCGAGGTGACCATGACTCCAGATTTGAAAAAATTTACTGGAGCACAGCTCTGAATTTACTTTTTTTTCCCTTATACCACTAGATAGGTTAATGATAGTAAACTCTTGAATTGACAACATACCAATTACAAATTGTTTTAGCTAAACATAATAATTCAATAATGTATAGTTTATAACTCACCTTAAGTTTATTTATTCATTGCAGCAGCAATGTATTGATTTACACTTGCTTAAATGGGCTATGGAAATGTCAAATTTGTTGCTTTTTGCTTTATTAGATTTGGATGCAACACTTGAACTTGAAGGTATATTTTGACTCTTCTCTTTATTAACCACAATAGCTTGGTGAGTTTCTTTTGTTAGGCGCAAAATTGCATTCAATGTCTTCTGGATTTGGGAATTTTCAAATTCCTCTAAAGCAGTTTTGTTAGTCTGATGCGCAGATTCCTCACTTACCTTTTGTTTCTTAGGTGGAGGAGAAGCACTTTCTTCAGTCTGTGAAACATCTAGTGAAAAAGTTTCATTTTCTAGATTAGCAGTTGATGAAGTTGGTTCATTTTTGAGGTCTAGCACTAGCACATTTTGTGAACAAACTAAATGATTGCTTTGCTGTATCTCTTTGCTGCACTTCATCCTGGTATTTCTTTACTGCAATATCTAAGCTGTGGGCCCAAACTCTGGGACCTCTTGTATTGTAACAAATATTTTTTTTGGAATTAAAATGTTCCTCCCAGTTTTGCTTCTTTGAATATTTGTTCTTGCATTGACCACAAAAGTAACCCCTTTTAACACCCTCACTTTTCTCTCCAACTTCATCAATATTAGGATCCATTATTGATTATTGACTACTAGGGTGTTTCATACCTATAGGGTAAAATAAAAATGAGCTTGGAGTTTTAATCCACACGTTTCTCCGTATTCTAAAGAACAAGAAAACACGTTTGTGCAAGTTTGAACCAGATCGCGCTGCATTTAGAGGTCCCCAACTTTGACGACTTTTTGTCAGTTCATTTCTCGCCTGCCTGCAGTGAAGACGGTTTTCTTCGTCACTTGAGCGGTTCGTGTTGTATAGCCTATTGGACAACTATGGAGGTAATTATATATGCTACTAATTATCTCATTTTACTGTGGTATTGAAATTTATTATTATTTAATTTCTGTCATTTTACTGTGGTAGTGATATTTATTATTAATATTACATGAAATTAATTAGTCTGTTGCATATTGGACAACTAAGCTGGTAATTATTTATGATACTAATTAATGTAATTTTACTGCGGTATTGAAATTTATTTAATTAATGAATTGTCAAAGAGAACGTAGTGTACACGTATCAGTTTTATAAATAAAGAAAAGCAGTAACTGGGACTCGAACCAGTGTCATAGCCGTTTGGTGGCATCGCTCAAGTCGGCGTACACAGCACGCTATCCACTCCCTAGATGGTGTAGTGGATAGCGTGCTGTGTACGCCAACTTGAGCGATGCCGCCAAACGGCTATGACACTGGTTCAAGTCCTAGTTACTGCTTTTCTTTATTTAATTAATGAAATTAATTATGATGTGGAATTATTTAGTTTGTTTTCTTTTCCAGGTGTCTACCAGAGCGAAAACAGAAGTGTTTCTTATTGTCTTATTGGCCAGACGGATGCGAACATCACATCAAGTGGCCTTCCAACTCAGTTGCAAGTACTCAAAAAGTACTTTTACCACCAAAAGGAGAAAAAATTTGGACGTACTAAATGCCTGTGCCTGGATGCCTGTCTCATATTTTGGGAGAGAGCGAGAATCCCCATGATGCGTTGAGATTCTGCCTTGAGGAAGATGGAATCCCTTCTCAAGGAATACGACCGGCTTGTGAAGCACAAGTCACATAAAGCAGAGTCCTTCCGAGTGAAGGAGGCGATGTTCAAGGAGGCAATAGCGAAGGAGATCATGGACATTGCTCATTCACAGGCTAAGGAAATGATGAAGAATCAGGAGGACATCCACTTTCTCGACATGCAGCGTGAAGATCCAAATTCCTGCAGCATGAGCCCTGTTGACATGAAGCTTCACTATAAGGAGATTAGGAAAAGGAAGAGGCTGGACAAGATTAAGGAACAACAGGAGAAGGCCAGGAAGGAACAAGGAGCTGCAGAAGATATGGGGGCTTTAGTGATTTCAACTTCGTCAGAGACTGACTCAGATGTTGTTGACCCAACCGTGGAAGTTTTTCCATCCTCCTCCAAGGGAAATACCAAGAAGTGACGCAGGAATCTGATCTCACAGGATGTGACGACTACCTATGATCGGCTGAATATTTCGTACCGCGATTCAGCTATGTCGTACGCTGTTCTCTGACGAAGAGCAGAAGCAGTATTTGCTCAAAACTGTGATGCAGCATAGGGCGAAATACCCGAATAAAACCAAGAAGGATTTCATGGACAAATGATTCGCAAGAAGTGGTTATGTTTTTTGTATCTTTGTGAAAATGTGTAGTGAAATGGTACTCGTTTGTTGAATAAAAATTCATTGACAGATTTTTGTTTAATTTTTTCCGTTTATGATCTGTCAGAGCATCAAACTGGGGACCCATAAACTTTAAACTATTGAATTAATACTTCGGTTTATCAGTCTCCTCAGCAAATGGAACAAGGGGATCCATGTGGATTAAAATTTTTCCAAACTTTTAATTTATGAAACACCCTATTGACTACCTGAAAAAATACAAAATAAGTAAAAGTTAGTAAATATAGTATGGTAAAAGTGAGTAAAAGTAAGTAAATATAGTACAATGAAAGTGAGTAAAAGTAAGTGCTTTAAACTTAGTAAAAGTAAGGAAGAGTAAGTAAAAGTAAGTGCTTTAAACTTAGTAAAAGTAAGGAAGAGTAAGTTAAAGTAAGTAAAAGTAAGTTTAAACTTAACTAAACTTTTCAATTCTAGAGTCATGGTGGATTACTTAAAACCGCACAAGTAATTATCTGGCCAATTTATCAAACCTGGCTGAGATCAATGGAACATAGTCCAATCCTGATAATTTTATATTAAAAAAATAATACGTTTTAATAAAATTTTAATTATCAAAACATTGAAGCTTAACAAAAAATAAAAATAATTGTTAAATATGGAATTACCAACTAAACTTAAAATAACTAAATTTGTAATTTAAAAAAATTGGTTTGTACAAGAATGTATACGCAAAAAAATTGCATAACATCTAGCAGATGAACAAAACCCAAACCCAAATTTACTTTTTCTCATGGTCAAATTTACTGGAGCAATGCTCCCAAGATCCCAGAAATCTGGAGTCATGGAGGACTGGAGGTGGCTCCACTATGTAAAAACTGCGTGTACATTGGCAACAACCAATTTTTACAAAACTACCGTAATTAATTATCAATTTAAAACTAAAGATAGAATCTCTGGATCCAGAGGATCAAAGTCATAATAGGCTACTATCCACAAATATGTTACACTCTATATCTATTTATAACTGACATGCAAATATATCAGATCCAAAGAATCTAGTCAATTTCATTATGGTACCCATCAGTACCAGTACCTTGCCAACTAAAAATAAGTCATGGTCCACATCAATTGTGGACCAGTCACAATTTACAACCATATACATTACAATATATATACTTAGGAGGAAAAGTGTAGGTGTGGCTGTAAAGACTGTACAGTAATGTAGAAATGTGTGCGCACCCATTTTGGGTCTTCTATTTAAAGGTGTTTGTGGGGCAAGTGAAGATCATGAGTTTTTCAATACCTCACAGTACTATGGGGGGCACTGCTCAGCAGAGGAATCTCTCTAAACCAGGTGTGTAAGGATAGAGAGTATCCCCTAACCCAAGATGCTGCCTCCTTATATCTCACAATACCTGTGTTGAGCTGTGGGATCTATCACCCAAATGCACATAATATATATGAAATAAACTAGTAGCATTCATGCAATAAAAATGGGCTTAAACACCATCACCAGATGTCCCTTGCAGACATCAACCTATCCAACCTTCTTTTGAAAGAATCATGTGTATCTGAAGTCACTACTTCTGTCAGACTGTTCCAAAACTTAATTACTCTGTTTGTAAAACTATGTTTTCTTAAATTTGTTCTACATCTTGGCTTAAATAATTTCATACTATGACCTCTAGTCTGGTTATTGTGATCTTTAATGAAGAGAGACTCAAAATCTATCTTATCCAACCCTTTTTGTCATGTTATACACCTCTATCATATCACCCCTTAACCTCCTCCTTTTTAATGAGAACATGCTTAGATACGCCAGTCATTCCTTATATGTCAATTGTCTTAGAGATGAGATCATTCTTGTTGCTCATTTCTGTACTTTTTCCAGTTTTTCAATATCTTGTATCAAATAGGGACTGTTAAATTGAGTGCAGTATTTGAGGAGGGGTCTCACATGAAATGTATAGTTGCTTTATAATATTGGGTGATTTGTATTCAGCGTGTGTGTGTGTGCATGAGATCGAGTCTAGCATTTGCTTTATTTCTGATTACTGTACAGTGATTTGAGGGTTTAAGTTCATTAGTCACAGTGACACACAAGTCTCTCTCTCTTTCATCATTTTTAATCCAAATTCCATTCATATTGTATTCAAATTCTAGATTTTTTGGCCCAATATGCATAACCTTGCACTTATCAATATTAAATTTCATCTTCCACTTATCTGCTCAGGCTGTTACTCTGTCTAAGTCTTTTTGTATTGTCATTGCTCCTGCTACTGACTTAACATTATGGCCTAATTTTGTATTATAGCAAATTTTGAGGTTTTACATGATAGGCCCTTCTCTAGATCATTTATATAGACAACAAAAAGCAGAGGTCCTAGCACAGACCCCTGTGTGACTCCGCTCAATATGGGTCTCCAAGTAGACTTATTTTCATTTAGATGAACTCTCTGTTTTCTGTTTCTCAACCATTCTTCTATCCAGTCAGCTATATGACTTCTTATACCATGGACTCTAACTTTTATCAACAATCTTGCATGAGGAACAGTATGAAATGCCTTTGCAAAATCTAAGTATACTATATCTACTGGCTCTTTCCAAATGCAATACGACTCCATCATAAAATTCAATCAAGTTGGTTAGACAGGACTTTCCATTTCAAAAGCCATGCTGGCTATCATTTATAAGGTTGCACTTTTCAAGGAACTCAGTAACTTTACCTCTAATGATACTTTCGAGTAATTTGCAAATAATGGAGGTGAGGCTGATGGGTCTGTAGTTTTTTGACAAGTTTCTATTTCCTTTTTTAAAGATTGGAGCAACATTTGCTTTCTTCCAATCCTCTGGAATTTCAGTACATATCAATGATTTATTAAAAACAATTTCTAGTGCCTGTGCTATATTCTTTTTGGCAGCTTTTATGACTATTGGATGCATTTCATCTGGCCCTGGAGATTTTTCCATTTTTAATTTATCTATTGCTTTTAGGATATCTAGTTTTGTTACCCTTAATTCATTTATTTCTCTATCTTGTCCTGGTAGTATAAGATCAGGAATATTATTTAAATTTTCATTTGTGAATACTGATGTGAAGTATTTGTTTAGTTCTTCAGTTATTTCAAGATCATCATCATCTATAGTTTTATCATCTATATGGAGGGGGCCAATTTTCTTTTTCACTCTACTTTTCAAATTGAAGTGACTGAAAAACTTCTTAGGATTGTATTTTGAATTCTTGGCTAGGCTTTTTTCCAGGTCTCGTTTGCTATCTCTGATTGCATTCTTCCAAATGCTTTTTTTACTTAAATATATTTCGGAGTCTGTGCCATTTTTAGTTCTTTTGAATTTATAAAATGCTTTTGTTTTTTCTCTGATTGCTCTTTTTACGTTGCAGTTTATCCAAGGCTGTTTTTTATTTTTTCCAATTCCCTTTTTACACTGGGATATGCTTCCTTTGTATGTTCATTATTATACTTTTAAATTTTTCCCACATACTAGTTAGCCTACTGTCTGTTCAGACTGTAGAATATCTGTCCAATTTATTAGACACAGATCATTTACTAGTCCATTTATATTTCCTCTTTTAAAATCTGGTATTTCTACTTTATTTTCACTAGGTCTTGAATTATAAACAATATTAAACCGAAGGATACAATGATCACCTGAACCTAGTGTTTCTGAAACTGAGATATCCTGGAAGGTATCTGGATTATTTGTTAGAATTAAATCTAGAATGGCATTGGCCCTGGTTGGCTCCTTTACTAACTGGGTTAAACCATTCTCAATTATACAGTCTAAGAATCTCTCATTACTTTCTGGTGTTTGTAGTATTTCCCAGTCTATATGCCTATAATTGAAATCTCCAACAATAATAATATTGCTTGTCATTGCTTTATTTATTTCATCAATAAGTTTATTTTCTACATACTTATTTTCTTCTCTACTTTTGGGGATTATTCCAACTGAACATCCCTCAGGTGGTCTATAGATACCCCCTATCCTGATTTTCCTGGCATTTTTATGCCCAATATCTATCCATACAGATTCAACTATTTCTTCTTTAACGGAGGTAACTTCAACTAGATTCAGATTTGTCTTGGCATAAATAAATACTCCACCACCCTCTGAATATTTACATCCATAATAAAAAAGTTCATAGCCATCAATTTCATAAGTAATGGTATTTTCTCTCTCACTAAATGGACTATTTGGTATCGTACTGAATTTGGCCAAGTTAGTGACAATCATAACATCAGGATTTTCGATACCTATGTATGCCTTGAATTCATTTATTTTATCTCGGATACTTCTTGCATTTACATAGAAAAATGACAAAGAACCCTTGGAATATTTTGCTTATAATTTAGTGTGGTTCTTGTTCTGTGGTGGTATATTATTTGCATCTCTCTTACTTTCTTTGTTGACCTTTTTCTTTTGAGTTTTAATTATATATTTTATTAGTTTATTGTTATCAAGAGTATCAGTATTTGTACTAATTTGGCCTATTCCTTTGGTTTTTAGTCAATTATATGATACAATCTTTGATAGTAAATCAGTCCATTTACTATTAAGGTGAATTCTCTATTATAGAACTCTTTTTTTGTAAAATTTATTCCACAGTTTGATATATGTAATTTCCATGAAATGGTTACTCTTAATATCGAAGTAGACTGAAATACTACATGGTAACATGGTAAAAATTATATAGTGGGCACACTAAGGGCCCTTTGGCCCATTTGGGTGTCTCCACTGTTAATATAAACAAACCATAAATACAGTTACATGCAAAATTAAGATCCAATTGATCTCTGGTAATTGTAGATTGTCACACATCTACTAGCTGTACATTAACTTCAAAACTTTGGATCTTGTGGATCATTCATCAATACCACTACTGTACGAATTGTAGATATCACATGGTTATCTATACAGCTATATAGCCATATATCTACATAGCTACAACCTGAATAATATAATACAAGCTCTACAATTAAGATAGGAGTAGTAGGTGGGACTGTAAAGACTGTATAGAGTATTTGAATGTACACCCATTTAAAGGTGTCTATGAGGCAAGTGAACATAATGAGCCTTTCATACATCACAGTGCTATGGGGGGCACCGCTCAGTAGAGAAATCTCTTTAAATGGTGGGTATAAAGACAGAGAGTATCCCCTAACCCAAGATGCTACTACCTCTGTACATCCCATCACTCTGTATGGGTGATGAGATTTACCCAAATAAAAAATAAACTATATATATATATATGTGGGAAGGGTTCACAAACCTCTTCTCCACACCATTACCAGTTCCAACTAAACATCATTACCAGATACCTCTTTCAGTCATTAATTTATCTAGTTTATTCTTAAAAGTCTCCAAAGTATGGGAACTCACAAATTCATCTAAGCTATTCCAGAAATTTACTATTCTATTTGAAAAACTATATTGTACTAACTGTGATTTACATCTTTGCTGAAAAAGCTTAAGGCTATGGCCTCTTGTCCTATCATTGTGATCCTTTGTTAAAAGAGAGTGGAAGTCTATATTATCTAACTCATTTATTATTTTATATACTTCTATCATATCACCTCGTAACCTTTTTGCTTTAGGGAAAACATGTTTAAGTGCTCCAATCTCTCTCTATAACTAAGGTTTTGTAACCTATGCCAAATGGACTTGCCATACTCTGACCTAAACCTGCACAAGTCAGACTGGACATCAATAAATAACTGTCTGGGAGAAATAAACTGGGAAGATGAATTAGAAAACCTAGAATCAGAAGAATGCTGGAGTAGAATACAATACCTGCTATCATCAGCATTATATAAGCACACACCAAAGAAAAACAATAGTGCAAAGAAGCACCTGACAAAAGAACACAGATACAGGAGGACTCTTATGAGAAAGAGAACAAAGCTATCTAAACAACTGACAAAGCAATTAAGTGATACAAGACATAGTAACATCTGGAATCAGATACTGATGTTAGAACTTAAAATAAAGGAGTCAACCATAAGAGAGAATATTGATAATGAACACAAAGCTATTGGCACTATAAAGGAAAATAGCAAATTCTCCTTTAGCTATGCTAAATGCAAAGCAGTTATCAAAATGAACATTGGCCCATTGCTTGCTAAAGATGGACTAACTCTCACATCTAATCCACAGGAAATGGCAAACATTCTATAATCTCAATATGCTTTAAGCTGGAGTACCCCTGTAGTAGCAAAGAAAATAAAAACTACAGCATTTTTTGATAGAGAAGAAAATGACCAAGACAAACCATTATTGGAAGATATACAAATAACCACTAGAGATATACAACAGACAATAACAGAGCTACTGAGGAGTTCAGCCCCTAGTCCAGATGGAATTGGAGCCAAGATTCTTAAGGAATGCAAACATACTTTATCTCTGCCTTTGAAAATCCTGTGAAGATCCTCACTAGACACCAGTAGAATACCACCAATCATGAAACAAGCAAATATTACCCCAATCTACAAAGGAAGCCAAGAATTATAGACCCATATCCTTAACTTCTCATATCAAAATATTTGAGAAAGTCCTGAAAAGGCACATTGTCAGTTTTATAGAAAATGAACATCTCTTAGAAGACTTTCAACATGGCCTTACTGAACTTATAGACCATTGCAATACAATCCTACAATATTTGGGAGAAAACCACAATGTTGATGTCATCTATCTAGACTTTGCAAAAGCTTTTGACAAGGTTGACCATGGTATATTATTCCATAAACTAAAAGAACTTGGTATTTGTGGAAAAATAGGAAAATGGATCCATGCCTTTCTCTCTGACAGAAAACAAATAACAATTGTAAATGGAGCAAGATCTATAGAAAAAGAAGTGATTAGTGGCAAGGCTGTGGAGTCGGAGTTGTGGAGTCGGAGTCGGAAGCAATTTTGGTGGTGCTGGAGTCGGAGTCGGTAAAAATGTACCGACTCCGACTCCGACCTCAATATAAATTTTAATAAAATATGTTTTTGTGTGTGATATCACTGGCAGCTATGGTGGTTAAACCACTTAAATAATAAACACAATGTTTTCCATTTCAGACACTAATGCCATTAATTCATTTTTTCTTTCCAGATAATATTTTTTATTTTTAATGCTTATTTAATTTCGAGTTCTTTCTAAATTTCATAAGTTTTTAACTTTCAAGTCTAAAACCCCTTTCACAATGGCAAAGACACTTCCAACAAAGTCTGCAGTTTTTGAATATTTTACAATAACCACAGATGGGAAACATTTCGTGTGTCAGTGTATGATAGAAGATGATGATGATGAAAAATTATGTGAAGCAAAAATCAGTGGTTTTACTGGCTCTGATAAAAATGCACCAACCAGAGCATCAAATTTGAAAAGACATTTGCAGCGTTTCCATCCCAAAATTTTAGAAGTTGTCATTGAGAAAGATAGTAATAAAAACCAGTAGCCTGATGATTCACTTGGTAGTGATGAAATGCCATTCTGGGTTAATATAATCAAAGTATATTTTATATTATTATTTAGAGGCAGGAGTCGGAGTCGGAGGCTTGGTCTTCCGACTCCACAGCCCTCATTAGTGGAGTGCTGCACGGTACAGTACTGGGACCAATTCTATTCATTATAATGCTAAACAATATAAACTGTAACCTAGGAAGCTCTCTCCTGTCATTCGCAGATGATACCAGAATACTAAGACCAATTGCAGAAAAAGAAGACTGTGTAGAGCTACAAAAAGATCTACAAACTATATATGCATGGGCAGATGCAAACAATATGGCCTTCAATGAAGACAAATTTGAACTAATTAAGTATGGACCAAATAAATACCTGAAAGAACAATTCAACTACACTGGACCCACAGGAAAAGATATTGTACAAACTGATCATGTAAGGGATCTAGGGATTATATTATCTGAAGATGCAACATTCAACAGGCACATTGACAAAGTAACCTCATCATGCAAACAACTAATAGGATATATACTGAGGACATTCAGAACTAGGGACAGCATGACCATGCTTACCCTGTGGAAATCACTTGTTCATCCACGCATTGACTACTGCTCTCAATTATGGTTTCCCCACAAACAGAATGAATTGTAAAAAATTGAGGGCCTACAAAGAACCTTTACCTTGTATATTAAACAACCTGATGGGCAACAGGTGAGTAAAAACAAATTAAACTACTGGGATAGGCTCAGAGACCTTGACCTTTATTCCATAGCGAGAAGGTTTGAGAGATACATGCTAATCTACATCTGGAAAATTCTAGAAGGGCTTTTAGTTGCCCCCAATACTGAACCAATTGTGCCCACCTTAGCAAGAACTGGCAGAATGTGTCAAAAATACCACCTACCACCAAACAGTCTGAGAAGGATTCAAACCCTTCAATATAATAGTATCTCTAGGCAGGGTTCTCGCCTGTTTAACTCCTTGCCTCAGTACCTTAGAGATAAAAGTGCAGTCCCAGTAGATACTTTTAAAAAACACTTGGACATGTTTTAAGCCAACATACCTGACCAACCCACAGTGCCAGGGTATACCTCTGCCAGACCAGCCCCCACAAATTCAATATGGGACCAAATCGTTTGGCAGGAGCAAGAGAAAAGAAGGGTGGTGACGCCATTGTGGCCCTGCCTCAGGAGGCACTGAGCGGACTTCGTGGGAGCAGCGCACCCTTGAGGCAGAAGCACTTCAAGGTTCAAGCTCTGTCTGAGAAACTAAGGTGTCTAAGGCATGGTATCACCCTTGTGGCTCTCTTTTGTACTTTTTCTAGCCTGTCTTTGTCTTGCTCTAAATAAGGACTACTGAACTGAATGCCATACTCAAGAAGAGGCCTCACATATGAAGTGTAGAGCCTATTTATAATTTCTAGCAATTTCTATTCTATATGTTTCTGCATTAGGTTCAATCTAGCATTAGCCTTGTTTCTAATTTCAATACAATGAGTTGTTGTTGTTTAGCTGATCAGTCCACCCTGATCGAGGAAGCCAGCGGCATGCAGGAAACTGATCACCCTCTCTAGAGTGGACCAGAGGTTCAGCGCACTAGTGATGATGTATTGTGTTGTTCGTTGTTGCGGTACAGTCTGTCATAATATGTTCAATTGTTTGTGGTGTGTCCTGGCACAGGTGGCAGGTGTTGTCTGTGGAGTTGTCTAGTCTGTGTTTATATGTCCGTAAGTTGGGGTGGGGTGATGTCCACATTGGAATTGTGCTAAGTTAACTCAATCCAATCTGCTCAGGCTGATCTCTGACCTGTTAATGGGTGGTGGCTTCGCACCTAGGACTGCATTTGGACTGAGTCGTGTGTGTGTGTTTTCTGTACTGTGTGATGTCTGTAGGGCTTGGTATGGAATGGAGTATTTGGTTATAATGTGTGTCTGGTGTTACCTTAATGGTGCGAGGTGTCAGTGCATGATTGTACATGTAGTGGCAAGGGTGTTGTGGGTTAGTTGTCGCTGCTGCCATGAATTGTGTTCCCCTCATGTCTAAATGTTCCCTAACTTTCAGTATTTTTGTTTCTGTGTGCAGGTGTTTTATTGGTGTTGTTTGAGTGCATCCTATAATGATACGAAGTACGTTGTTAAACTAATTGGTCTATAGTTTTTAGCTAGGTGTTTGTTTCCTTTTTTGAAAAGTGGGATTACATTTGCTTTTTTCCAGTCTTCTGGAACTTCGCTGTTAATCAATGAAAGGTTGAAAAGTATTTTAAGTGCTTGGGCTATGCTATATTTTGCTTCCTTTACTATTTTAATTTAAATTTCATTAGGTTCTGGTGACTTATCTATGTTTAGCCTGTCCACCATGGAGGACATGCACAATACACAATTACGAACACAGTTAGGTGGACCAGCCATGAGTGGATCCATCCTAGGGTCGTTGTTGGTCTGAAACATTATAACATTATAACAATTGCTCTCAAAATATCCACTTCCTCAAAATACTGTATATATGATTTAGTATCTCTCTTGTGTTACTAATGTAAAATCTGGAATTTTATTTACAGTTTCCTTTGTAAATAGTACTGAGCAGAAATATATATCTAGCTCCAACAATTTCAAAATCATCTTCAATAATTTTGTCATCAGTATGAAGGGGTCCTACTGCTGAAATGTATATAACGAGCCTACTTTATAGTTTCACAACATGTATTTTATGAGTACATTACTATGGAAAAACTGTACATGCCTGTCATACACTTTACAATTTACAACAAAGCCTAATTCAAATCCAGGCTTATACACACCTACAATATGGTATCGTATATGGTACCTATAATTCATAGTTAAATACAAATTATTAATTTATTGTATTAAATAACTACAAAATTGCGTCGAGATTGGTGACAAAGTCTATTAGGAATGGAAAAAATTGCCATACATAGAACCCAAAATGTAGACATTGGGCCTGCATAACAAGAAGAAAAACATATGTTTTCGTATCAAAATTTTCCATTGCTGGTTCATGAAAATTACTTCAAGAGAAGAAATACTGAAAATACAGAATGGGACAATATGTATTACTATGTTCCTTGAATTTTCTTTGAAGTGCTTTTGCCTCAAGGGTGCACTGCTCCCACAAAGACTGCTTAGTGCCTCCTGAGGCGGGGCCACAATGTAGTCACCACCCTTTTTTTCTCTTGCTCTTTCCATATGATTTGGTCCACTATTGAATTTGTGAGGGCTGATCTGGCAGAGGAATACCCTGGCAGTGTGAGTTGGTCAGGTATGTTGGCTAAGAACATGGGTAATTATGTCACAAATGACATGGCCTGAAGTTGAAATAAAAAATTTATTTTTCTAGTGTATTTTGGTGTGCTCTGTTCAAATATAACCTTCATTTCTTGTACAAATGAATAGAAATACATGTTTGGGCCATGCAATGACAACTGTATTTCTGTTCATTTGCACAAGAAATGAAGGTCATATTCAAACAAAGCACACCAAAATACACTTGAAAAATATATTTTTGACTACATTTTATACAATAAAGCATAACCTAACATGTTCATGTTACGAGATCTCGTAAATGACACATTACCACAGGAAACATGCAAAACACCTCAAAATTAACCAGGAAAGTTTGCTCATCATTTTCGTTTAAACTAATAAAAATATCACGACAACCTAACCAATCATCAAGGGCATACAGTTGACCTAACCAGGCATTCAATTAAGCTAACCAGGCATTCAATTAAGCTAACCAGGCATTCAATTAAGCTAACCAGGCATTCAATTAAGCTAACCAGGCATTCAATTAAGCTAACCAGGCATTCAGTTGACCTAACCAGGCATTCAATTAACCTAACTGGTTAATATTGGTTATTTCACCTAAATATCTTCTGATCTTTTCGTATTAGGCACTCACTGTCACAGTTTGGGCAAGTTAAGGATGAGAGAATAACGCTGTAATTGGTAAAAACATCCAATGCTTTGTCTTCATCTAGGGTACATAATGAATCAAGTTCTCAAAGTCGAAACCACATGAATGGCACGTCATAATTCTATCACAAACACCACCAAACTGAATCCAATTAGAAAAAAAAAAATAGCCAGAACAGAAATCAACAAACTAATTAAGTCAGAGTAGTGAAAAAATAGCCTAAAATTATACTTGTCAAAACCAAAATGAGTATATATATATATATATTATTAGTATCATAATTTCACCATTAATATGCATTTGCACAAAAAATGAGTGACAAATTTGAATAAAGCGACTAAAACTACCTCTCAAAAAGTTATTTTGATTTACAGGTCCAGCCCATGTCATTTAAAACATATTAACCAAAACATGTCCAAATGTTTTTTAAAAGTATCTACTGGGACTGCACTTACCAGTATATCTCTAAGGTACTGAGGCAAGGAGTTAAACAGGTGAGAACCTTGCCTAGAGAGGTATTTTTTTACAAGAGTACATTACATGCTTTTGAGGAATTTTACCTTTGCAATCATTAGTTTAGACAATTTAAGACATTTTTCTTCTATAACATTTCTTTCGCAAATTACGTATAATGAGATATTACATGTTTACTTTGTTTTAGCCACCTATTGGTGCAATCATGCGGTTCAAATTTTGAATTCAGTCAGTCTCGCCCAAGCACGTGACTGCTCTTCATTTTTTTGTAGTTCAGGCCACCCTCCTCTACCCACCACAGTCAGAGCATCCAATTCCACCGCACATTGAAGATGATGATGACCTTAAACCTGGCAAGGAGCTAAACAGGTAAGAACCCTGCCTAGAGATGCTATTATATTGAAGGTTTGAATCCTTCTCAGGCTGTTTGGTGGGAGGTGATGTTTTTGACACATTCTGCCAGTTCTTGTCAAGGTGGGCACAATTGGTTCAGTATTGGGGGCAACTAAAAGCCCTTCTAGAATTTTCCAGGTATAGATCAGGATGTATCTCTCAAACCTCCTCTCTATGGAATAAAGGTCAAGGTCTCTGAGCCTACCCCAGTAGTTTAATTTGTTTTTACTCACCTGTTTCTCATCGGGTTTAATATATGAAGTAAAGGTTCTTTGTAGGCCCTCAGTTTTTTGCAATTCATTCTGTTTGTGGGGAAACCCTAATTGAGAGCAGTAGTTGATGTGTGGAAGAATAAGTGATTTCCACAGGGTAAGCATGGTCATACTGTCCCTAGTTCTGAATGTCCTCAGTATATGCTGGTATCCTATTAGTTAACTCACCTGGTTGGTTCCTCCGACAAGGGAGCATTAGCCAGAATACAAAAAGCCCCACAATGAAGCAGAGGAACCCAAACCTGCAGGCATGCTAGTCCCTGTTAATCCCATTAAAACTAAGTATTTACAAACAAAGCTTATGGACTGGAAAATGTACCTTAGTGCACATAGATATAACTAGATCGTATTGCATGCATATGTAATGAGGTAGATTCAATCAAATGCATACAGCTTAAAACCTAAACAGTCATGCAGGCCTTTCTTGAAGCTCTCCAAACTGCCACTCTGCACCACTCATTCAGGCAAACTATAACATTCAGACACACATCTGACACTAAAATATCGGCTTCTGCATTCCAAAGCACTATACTCATGGGCCACCTTGAAATGGGCCCCTGGTGAAGCCAGGGGCCAATGTAAAAAAGTCCTCAGTATGCAAGCTGGACTTACCATGGAAGAGCCTCCAGCATCTAATCATATCCACCCTCAATAATCTGCCCCTGACAGAGTACCAGTTAAGTCTCCTGAGTCTATTGGGATAATCCAACTCCTCCATTCCCTCAATATTACGAGTCCACCTACGCTGAACAGACTCCAGGAGATGGAGATCTGAGTAGCCAGTTGCCCAAACTAAGGATGAAAACTCCAGAAGAGGCCTGATGTGGGTTTGGTAGAGATGAGTCATAAAATCAGGTGATCTGCACACTGTTGACCTAAGGAAATTTGAAACCAGTCCACCAGCCTTATTAACAATATTTCTTATGTGCAGATGAAACTTGAGAGACATCCACCATCACACCGAGATCAGTATAAGAGTCGACGAACTGGATAGGGGTTGCATTTAAATTATAATAATAGTATGGTTCTAATTCCTGCCAATCTATGAGACCTCTGTGAAACCTTAGTACTGCACACTTGCTAGCATTAATAGATAGCCCCCAAGAGGCAGCAGTTTCTACTATCAAATTGATATCCTATTGGCCAGATGCTATATCACAGTGTCAGAGAAAAATCAGGATGATCAATAATAAGATAGATCTTTGGATCATCAGCAAAGATCTTAAATTTAGATGAAATCTGACGGGACAAAATTGACATATATCAAAAAAAGAATTGGCCCCAGAATGGAGCCCTGGGGTACCCCACTTAACACCTGTCTATAACTGCTGGTAACTCCAGAGACTGACATGCATCCACCTTCCAACCAAGAATTCATGAATCCAAACAAGGATATTACCCCAGATGCCCAGTTCACTCAGTTTCTGCAGGAGCACCAAGTGACAAACAACATCAAAGGCTTTAGAAAAATCAAAAAATTTATTAAATCCACCACTCTACCCTGTTCCACCCAGCTAGACACACCATTGTAGGTCAACAATAGCTGGTCCTCCACTGATTTACCTTTACAGAATCCAAACTGGTTAGCTGAAATTAAATCATTGAGGTAAAGATAATCATATATAGGACTCCCTCACTATACGATCGGGATATGTTCCTGAAAAACTGATCATATAGTGATCGATTGTACAGCGAGCCCATTATAACATGGGTTCAATGGAGATACATTCTAGGACTTGTCCAACCCTAGTACATAATTATAATTACCCTGTATCACCACCCCAAAAGCATTTTTATAATGAAAAATACACTCACATACTGTATTAAAAGAAATATAAATGAAAACACCACTGGACTCGGCACCACGCTTGGAAGACATCACTACAGTACAGTTGTATTCACTTCACCATGTCTTCAACACTAAAACAATCACTCCACACACCGCACAGAACAGTTGCGATCGCGTGGTAGGGCACACGTAACCACAAGTAATCGTTGATAAACGTAAAAGCACTGGGATGAACGCGGGGAAATACAGGTATACAATCAAGAAGGCCGCCATGTGAGACACTGAGAGCGAGCGTGGGAGATGGTGCGTGAGTTGGCCACGGGCAGTGCTGATGAATGTAAACATTGGTTGGCCATTTTGGAAAAGTTAAATGACTATGGACTTGCGCACAGCCAGTACTGCCACCCAGAAAAATTTGCTCGCTCTGCTCAATCGATCGTAATAGCCAGTCTTGAGATCGTATAGGCAGAAAAAAGTGTTAAAAAGTGTAGATTGTTCTATCAAAATATCATATACCGAGCCAACATATAGCAAGGGAGTCCTGTATATGCTGTCCAACCAGTCGCTTGAAACTCTTACAGCAAACAGATGTAAGGCTAACAGGTCTATAATTAAGGGGGTTGTGTCTTGAGCCCTTCTTGAAGATTGGTACCATCTCAGAAAGCTTCCACAGGTCAGGAAGTACCTCTGTATTAAAACTAGCTGTGAATATTAAGTATAAAGGATAAGCAAGACCTGCTGCACAGGATCTGAGCAACTGTGGGTGCATGCCATCAGGGCCCATGCAGTACTAGACCCATCATCAAGGTTCGACAAGATGTTATACACTTTAGAAACAGAAAAGTGAAAATTTGGCAGAACCATTGGAGAAGCCTGATGGGGAAAAGACTCAGGGGTCACAACCCTATTGTAAACACTTGTAAATGTATCAGCCAGACACTCTGCCATAAGTGCATTATCACCAGTAGCAATGCCAGATGTAAGCATGAGTTGCTCCGCACCCGGTTGGCTGACCTTCTTTTGGCATATTTAAGAATACAGTAATTTTGGCTTGGACTTAAATCCAGTCACAAGTGACTTTTCATGAGTCTTAGCCCTGAACTGCCTGTTTATAAGATAATTTCTAAAAATAAAATTTAGGTTATTATAGTCAAGAAGAGCATCACTGGCCTCCCCAGAAGACCTGCCATACTGTGCTTGGACAGATTTATAATACAACCAGTTGTTTGTATCATGAGGTTATTTTGTCAGTGTGCCTGTTGAATGTTCCATCTTCAGATAATATCAGGTTGTAACATAAATTCTGCTTGATAAGAAAATGGATGATAGATAATAGAATAACCTTTAGATAATGTGAAATAGTTTTAGAAATGTTGCAAAATACATGTGGCGACAGGTTCCCACATGTTTTATCACGATACAGAATGACTTAGGCTAGTGTAGGATTAGACTAATAAATATTTTCTCCACATGATTTGTCACAAGTGAATCTTTAACATTGAATTGATATTTGCACATCACTGCATTCTCTGCAACTGCAGGCACTGTTTTTGAATCAGATCATCACTGGTGATGAAAAATGGGTCCTCTATAACAATATTAAGTGTCAACATCAGTGGCTTAGCTGTGAAACAAAGCCTGAACCTCAGCCAAGGAATGGGCTCCATCCAAAGAAAATTTTGATATGCGTTTGATAGGATATGCAAGGAATTATTCATTTTGAGCTTCTGCCAGATAACCAAACAATCACAGCTGAAGTCTACTGCCAACAACTCCAATGATTGAAGATGGCATTACAAGAAAAATGTCCTGCATTAATTATTAATTGCAGAGGTGTTCTATTCCACCAGGATAATGCGCACCCTCACACTGCTCAAATCACCATTGCCCAATTGGAGGCATTTGGTTGGGAAAAAATGCCTCATCCACCTTATTCTCCGGACATCGCACCTTCAGACTACCATTTATTCAGAAGTCTGCAACACCACCTAGATAGACAAAAGTTGCAATCCAGGGAAGCTATTGAAAATGAAGTGATCGCTTTTTTAACTCAAAACCAAGGGATTTCCTCGAATGTGGCATAAAAAAAACTTTTCTACAGGTGAGGGAGGATATAGAAAAAGAAGGGAATTATATTGATGATTAATTTGTCATTGTTATTTTTAATTTTTGTTCTGAATGAACTAAAAAATTGAGCAGAATATATGTTACAACCTTATATGGGTCATTCCATGTCAGTTCAACGGAATTTTGGGTTGAAAAAATGTGACCATCACCGTTTTTTTTTTTTTTAAATTGGCACACTTATAGATCTCAGTGAGAAAAACAGAATGGCACTTGTTTCAACACTAGGTTTCAACACTCTAGGTTTCAACACACTAGGTTTCAACACACTCTAGGTTTCAACACTCTCTAGGTTTCAACACTCTCTAGGTTTCAACACTCTCTAGGTTTCAACACTCTCTAGGTTTCAACACACTCTAGGTTTCAACACTCTCTAGGTTTCAACACTCTCTAGGTTTCAACACACTCTAGGTTTCAACACTCTCTAGGTTTCAACACTCTCTAGGTTTCAACACTCTCTAGGTTTCAACACTCTCTAGGTTTCAACACTCTCTAGGTTTCAACACTCTCTAGGTTTCAACACTCTCTAGGTTTCAACACTCTCTAGGTTTCAACACTCTCTAGGTTTCAACACTCTCTAGGTTTCAACACTCTCTAGGTTTCAACACTCTCTAGGTTTCAACACTCTCTAGGTTTCAACACTCTCTAGGTTTCAACACTCTCTAGGTTTCAACACTCTCTAGGTTTCAACACTCTCTAGGTTTCAACACTCTCTAGGTTTCAACACTCTCTAGGTTTCAACACTCTCTAGGTTTCAACACTCTCTAGGTTTCAACACTCTCTAGGTTTCAACACTCTCTAGGTTTCAACACTCTCTAGGTTTCAACACTCTCTAGGTTTCAACACTCTCTAGGTTTCAACACTCTCTAGGTTTCAACACACTCTAGGTTTCAACACTCTCTAGGTTTCAACACTCTCTAGGTTTCAACACTCTCTAGGTTTCAACACTCTCTAGGTTTCAACACTCTCTAGGTTTCAACACTCTCTAGGTTTCAACACTCTCTAGGTTTCAACACTCTCTAGGTTCAACACTCTCTAGGTTTCAACACTCTCTAGGTTTCAACACTCTCTAGGTTTCAACACTCTCTAGGTTTCAACACTCTAGGTTTCAACACTCTCTAGGTTTCAACACACTCTAGGTTTCAACACTCTCTAGGTTTCAACACTCTAGGTTTTCAACACTCTCTAGGTTTCAACACTCTCTAGGTTTCAACACTCTAGGTTTCAACACTCTCTAGGTTTCAACACTCTCTAGGTTTCAACATCTCTAGGTTTCAACACTCTCTAGGTTTCAACACTCTCTAGGTTCAACACTCTCTAGGTTTCAACACTCTCTAGGTTTCAACACTCTCTAGGTTTCAACACTCTCTAGGTTTCAACACTCTCTAGGTTTCAACACTCTCTAGGTTTCAACACTCTCTAGGTTTCAACACTCTCTAGGTTTCAACACTCTCTAGGTTTCAACACTCTCTAGGTTTCAACACTCTCTAGGTTTCAACACTCTCTAGGTTCAACACTCTCTAGGTTTCAACACTCTCTAGGTTTCAACACTCTCTAGGTTTCAAACACTCTCTAGGTTTCAACACTCTCTAGGTTTCAACACTCTCTAGGTTTCAACACTCTCTAGGTTTCAACACTCTCTAGGTTTCAACACTCTCTAGGTTTCAACACTCTCTAGGTTTCAACACTCTCTAGGTTTCAACATCTCTAGGTTTCAAACACTCTCTAGGTTTCAACACTCTCTAGGTTTCAACACTCTCTAGGTTTCAACACTCTCTAGGTTTCAACACTCTCTAGGTTCAACACTCTCTAGGTTTCAACACTCTCTAGGTTTCAACACTCTCTAGGTTTCAACACTCTCTAGGTTTCAACACTCTCTAGGTTTCAACACTCTCTAGGTTTCAACACTCTCTAGGTTTCAACACTCTCTAGGTTTCAACACTCTCTAGGTTTCAACACTCTCTAGGTTTCAACACTCTCTAGTTTCAACACTCTCTAGGTTTCAACACTCTCTAGGTTTCAACACTCTCTAGGTTTCAACACTCTCTAGGTTTCAACACTCTCTAGGTTTCAACACTCTCTAGGTTTCAACACTCTCTAGGTTTCAACACTCTCTAGGTTTCAACACTCTCTAGGTTTCAACACTCTCTAGGTTTCAACACTCTCTAGGTTTCAACACTCTCTAGGTTTCAACACTCTCTAGGTTTCAACACTCTCTAGGTTTCAACACTCTCTAGGTTTCAACACTCTCTAGGTTTCAACACTCTCTAGGTTTCAACACTCTCTAGGTTCAACACTCTCTAGGTTTCAACACTCTCTAGGTTTCAACACTCTCTAGGTTTCAACACACTCTAGGTTTCAACACTCTCTAGGTTTCAACACTCTCTAGGTTTCAACACTCTCTAGGTTTCAACACTCTCTAGGTTTCAACACTCTCTAGGTTTCAACACTCTCTAGGTTTCAACACTCTCTAGGTTTCAACACTCTCTAGGTTTCAACACTCTCTAGGTTTCAACACTCTCTAGGTTTCAACACTCTCTAGGTTTCAACACTCTCTAGGTTTCAACACTCTCTAGGTTTCAACACTCTCTAGGTTTCAACACTCTCTAGGTTTCAACACTCTCTAGGTTTCAACACTCTCTAGGTTTCAACACTCTCTAGGTTTCAACACTCTCTAGGTTTCAACACTCTCTAGGTTTCAACACTCTCTAGGTTTCAACACTCTCTAGGTTCAACACTCTCTAGGTTTCAACACTCTCTAGGTTTCAACACTCTCTAGGTTTCAACACTCTCTAGGTTTCAAACACTCTCTAGGTTTCAACACTCTCTAGGTTTCAACACTCTCTAGGTTTCAACACTCTCTAGGTTTCAACACTCTCTAGGTTTCAACACTCTCTAGGTTTCAACACTCTCTAGGTTTCAACACTCTCTAGGTTTCAACACTCTCTAGGTTTCAACACTCTCTAGGTTTCAACACTCTCTAGGTTTCAACACTCTCTAGGTTTCAACACTCTCTAGGTTTCAACACTCTCTAGGTTTCAACACTCTCTAGGTTTCAACACTCTCTAGGTTTCAACACTCTCTAGGTTTCAACACTCTCTAGGTTTCAACACTCTCTAGGTTTCAACACTCTCTATAGGTTTCAACACTCTCTAGGTTTCAACACTCTCTAGGTTTCAACACTCTCTAGGTTTCAACACTCTCTAGGTTTCAACACTCTCTAGGTTTCAACACTCTCTAGGTTTCAACACTCTCTAGGTTTCAACACTCTCTAGGTTTCAACACTCTCTAGGTTTCAACACTCTCTAGGTTTCAACACTCTCTAGGTTTCAACACTCTCTAGGTTTCAACACTCTCTAGGTTTCAACACTCTCTAGGTTTCAACACTCTCTAGGTTTCAACACTCTCTAGGTTTCAACACTCTCTAGGTTTCAACACTCTCTAGGTTTCAACACTCTCTAGGTTTCAACACTCTCTAGGTTTCAACACTCTCTAGGTTTCAACACTCTCTAGGTTTCAACACTCTCTAGGTTTCAACACTCTCTAGGTTTCAACACTCTCTAGGTTTCAACACTCTCTAGGTTTCAACACTCTCTAGGTTTCAACACTCTCTAGGTTTCAACACTCTCTAGGTTTCAACACTCTCTAGGTTTCAACACTCTCTAGGTTTCAACACTCTCTAGGTTTCAACACTCTCTAGGTTTCAACACTCTCTAGGTTTCAACACTCTCTAGGTTTCAACACTCTCTAGGTTTCAACACTCTCTAGGTTTCAACACTCTCTAGGTTTCAACACTCTAGGTTTCAACACTCTCTAGGTTTCAACACTCTCTAGTTTCAACACTCTCTAGGTTTCAACACTCTCTAGGTTTCAACACTCTCTAGGTTTCAACACTCTCTAGGTTTCAACACTCTCTAGGTTTCAACACTCTCTAGGTTTCAACACTCTCTAGGTTTCAACACTCTCTAGGTTTCAACACTCTCTAGGTTTCAACACTCTCTAGGTTTCAACACTCTCTAGGTTTCAACACTCTCTAGGTTTCAACACTCTCTAGGTTTCAACACTCTCTAGGTTTCAACACTCTCTAGGTTTCAACACTCTCTAGGTTTCAACACTCTCTAGGTTTCAACACTCTCTAGGTTTCAACACTCTCTAGGTTTCAACACTCTCTAGGTTTCAACACTCTCTAGGTTTCAACACTCTCTAGGTTTCAACACTCTCTAGGTTTCAACACTCTCTAGGTTTCAACACTCTCTAGGTTTCAACACTCTCTAGGTTTCAACACTCTCTAGGTTTCAACACTCTCTAGGTTTCAACACTCTCTAGGTTTCAACACTCTCTAGGTTTCAACACTCTCTAGGTTTCAACACTCTCTAGGTTTCAACACTCTCTAGGTTTCAACACTCTCTAGGTTTCAACACTCTCTAGGTTTCAACACTCTCTAGGTTTCAACACTCTCTAGGTTTCAACACTCTCTAGGTTTCAACACTCTCTAGGTTTCAACACTCTCTAGGTTTCAACACTCTCTAGGTTTCAACACTCTCTAGGTTTCAACACTCTCTAGGTTTCAACACTCTCTAGGTTTCAACACTCTCTAGGTTTCAACACTCTCTAGGTTTCAACACTCTCTAGGTTTCAACACTCTCTAGGTTTCAACACTCTCTAGGTTTCAACACTCTCTAGGTTTCAACACTCTCTAGGTTTCAACACTCTCTAGGTTTCAACACTCTCTAGGTTTCAACACTCTCTAGGTTTCAACACTCTCTAGGTTTCAACACTCTCTAGGTTTCAACACTCTCTAGGTTTCAACACTCTCTAGGTTTCAACACTCTCTAGGTTTCAACACTCTCTAGGTTTCAACACTCTCTAGGTTTCAACACTCTCTAGGTTTCAACACTCTCTAGGTTTCAACACTCTCTAGGTTTCAACACTCTCTAGGTTTCAACACTCTCTAGGTTTCAACACTCTCTAGGTTTCAACACTCTCTAGGTTTCAACACTCTCTAGGTTTCAACACTCTCTAGGTTTCAACACTCTCTAGGTTTCAACACTCTCTAGGTTTCAACACTCTCTAGGTTTCAACACTCTCTAGGTTTCAACACTCTCTAGGTTTCAACACTCTCTAGGTTTCAACACTCTCTAGGTTTCAACACTCTCTAGGTTTCAACACTCTCTAGGTTTCAACACTCTCTAGGTTTCAACACTCTCTAGGTTTCAACACTCTCTAGGTTTCAACACTCTCTAGGTTTCAACACTCTCTAGGTTTCAACACTCTCTAGGTTTCAACACTCTCTAGGTTTCAACACTCTCTAGGTTTCAACACTCTCTAGGTTTCAACACTCTCTAGGTTTCAACACTCTCTAGGTTTCAACACTCTCTAGGTTTCAACACTCTCTAGGTTTCAACACTCTCTAGGTTTCAACACTCTCTAGGTTTCAACACTCTCTAGGTTTCAACACTCTCTAGGTTTCAACACTCTCTAGGTTTCAACACTCTCTAGGTTTCAACACTCTCTAGGTTTCAACACTCTCTAGGTTTCAACACTCTCTAGGTTTCAACACTCTCTAGGTTTCAACACTCTCTAGGTTTCAACACTCTCTAGGTTTCAACACTCTCTAGGTTTCAACACTCTCTAGGTTTCAACACTCTCTAGGTTTCAACACTCTCTAGGTTTCAACACTCTCTAGGTTTCAACACTCTCTAGGTTTCAACACTCTCTAGGTTTCAACACTCTCTAGGTTTCAACACTCTCTAGGTTTCAACACTCTCTAGGTTTCAACACTCTCTAGGTTTCAACACTCTCTAGGTTTCAACACTCTCTAGGTTTCAACACTCTCTAGGTTTCAACACTCTCTAGGTTTCAACACTCTCTAGGTTTCAACACTCTCTAGGTTTCAACACTCTCTAGGTTTCAACACTCTCTAGGTTTCAACACTCTCTAGGTTTCAACACTCTCTAGGTTTCAACACTCTCTAGGTTTCAACACTCTCTAGGTTTCAACACTCTCTAGGTTTCAACACTCTCTAGGTTTCAACACTCTCTTTCAACACTCTCTAGGTTTCAACACTCTCTAGGTTTCAACACTCTCTAGGTTTCAACACTCTCTAGGTTTCAACACTCTCTAGGTTTCAACACTCTCTAGGTTTCGGAGATATGGCCATTCAAATTTTGTAAAAAAATGTAAATTTCCAAGGTCATACCATATTTTAACATGAAATATCTCAGCTCCTATTGCACATACAGAGACCATTTAAACACTATTTTAAAGCTTTTAAGCAGATCTACAACTTTGTTTCTATTCATATTTTACCTCGGTGGTCAAGAAAAAAGTTGATCTTATTTTTTACCTTTGACTTTGTGTAGGTCATTTGATGTCACAACCGATTTCTTTCTCCTTTCACCCAATTTTGGGTACACATGTCTACCTTAACCTATAACAAGATTTTTAGTGTTGATTAAGTTAGTATAGATGCTACAGCCATTTCAGTGGACCATACCTACCTCCATTTTGACCAAGTACCTTTTTCCTCCAAACTTTGGAGCACCGTTTCTTTGGAACTGTTTGAGTTAGTGTTGAGAAAAGTAACATTAGATTTGTCTCAGAGATCTATAATGTCTGCTATTTTTAAGACAATTTGCCTTTTAATATGTATATTAAAATAACCTATTCCTTTATTTTTACCAATTGAGTCATAAGAACTGATTCTTGTCTAGCTGGGTGAAACCATGAAAAAAAAGAGGCATCAACATAACTTTATATTTAAAAAAAGGCAGTTATTTACAATATATTTAATTTTTGCTTTCTTTCCCACCTACCATCAGCTCCTTTTACAATATGGTAGAGTTTGTCCTCTCAGTAAGTCACTCGAAACCAGCTAACTTGACTAAAATTCCTAACTTCCAGCACGCAGACTTTTGTAAATTTTGAAATAAATTGTCACACATTAATGGGGAACTCCAACGCAAAACTAATGTGGGAATCGTTTGAAACAGTATTTAGGACTATAAATGAGAAATGTGTACTGTACAAAATTAAGCGTGTGAAAGTAAATAACAAGCCGTTGTGGTTTACTTCTAGAGTAGAGATAGGGCTTATAGGCTACATAAGTGCGATAAAGACAATTTGTGGTTATGAAACAACTACATATCTCTAAGGCGTGAAGCAAAAAGTGTGATAAAAAAGTCCAAGCGTGAATTTGAAATCTCCATAGCTCGTAATGGTAAAGAAAACCCCAAGCGATTCTTTCAATACGTCAACAATAGAAATCCAGTAAAAAGTGTCTTGGGGCAATTGAAAAATATTAATGGAGATCTAGTTTCTGAAAACAAGGAAATGGCTACCTTGCTAAATGAATTCTTTGTCAGTTTTTACTATAGAAGATGCAAGATAAAATAAAAACGTAAATCACCAGGGCTGGATTCCATATATCCCATACAACTAAAAGAATTAAAAGATACCATTGTTGTGCTGCTAACAAAGATTTTTAATGCGTCTATTTCTGAGGGGGTGCATACCAGATAATTTCGTTAGCAAACATAACACCTATCTTTAAGAAAGGTGATAAAGGTGTGGTGGGAAATTATAGGCCAATCAGTTTAATGTCTGTTGTAGGTAAGCTACTGGAATCAATAATTAGGGATCATATAGTTGAACACTTAGAATTGCATAACTTAGTTAGAAATACACAGCACGGTTTTAGGCAAAACAAATCTTGCTTAACTAATCTTTTAGAATTTTTTCAAAGCATGGTTGATTAGGGTGTGTCAAATTTTTCAACTTTCAAATTCCAAATATGAGGGGTGCTAAAAAGTTGCAGCATGACTTAGGAATTCTAAAGATATTTTTGTTAATTTAATATAATTTAGTTTTGCTTGGTAAGAAGCTACATAAAAATAGTGACTTTTTTGACTTTTTTGTGGAATTATATAATAATTATTATATTAATAATTATATATGCTGTTTTTGCTTATTTCACAGGTTGAAACATATTCATCAGTGTGCTGAAGATTACTTGTCCATCAGTGCTACCATCCTAACCAGTGGGAATTGACCTACCATGGCTTCTAAAAGGAGGACAAGACTAGGGACATTCACAAATATGAGCAACCTAATTGGAACTGGTA
Source organism: Bathynomus jamesi (assembly GCA_023014485.1). Lineage (NCBI taxonomy): Eukaryota > Metazoa > Arthropoda > Malacostraca > Isopoda > Cirolanidae > Bathynomus > Bathynomus jamesi. Next base: position 390,934 of record JAJOZX010002411.1, on the reverse strand, counting down.
GAGAGTTGTTGCCCTCTGAACTCCCAACTCTGCGAGACGTTCTGAAATATGGGCTACTGCTAAGAGAACAAAGTGGTGAGGATGTGAGAAACTACCCAGCAGCCAGTCTTGCAAAGGACATTTACCCTAAAGTGCTTGAAAGGTGGGAACGAGCAAACAGTTCTTTTGTAGCCCCCGTTGTAAATTCACGAGTCACAATCTTAAACAAGATCCAAGAGAGCTGGGAGCAGGCCAAAAACATATCTCCTGGGAGAGGAAAGCTACATGTCAAAGAGGCTTTCATTGCAAAACTTGACGAGCTTTTTGACATCCTCAGTTGCAAGTGTAAAATTGTTCTCTGCTCTGAATTTGGCTGCCTTGCAGATGCTGGTTGCAAAAACGAAACTCACATTAACTGTACATGCCCTAGGGAGATGAAGATCCCTGTGAAGGAACTTGCTTTCATTAAAGGTCAGAGAGACAAGTCTGATTCTATTGGACCATATCAGATTGGCTTGCCAGATCAACCTGAGCACAACAGACAAGTTAAAAAGCAGAAGCGGCAAGAAGACGAAAGAAGGCTTGCTGAATATAAGCAGACAAGTAAGCAGGATGTTTCAATACCATCAAATGAAATAATTTTCTCTGATAATGAAAATGAAGAACAAATAGCTGATGCTCAAGATGGAAAGGATGGAAGTTATGAAGTGACATTAGAAATACCAAGCACGTCTTCAACTTCCAATAAAAAGCCAGAGTACAACATATTAGAAATACCTAATGTTGCTATGCAGAGCATCAGATATGGTGTTGGCCTGCGTGCCACAGCTGCCATCACCACTGCTGCCTTTATGGATGCTGGCTTGATCACTGAAGAAGACAAGAGACTTGTAGTTGATCATAATAAAGTCAAGAGGGCCCAAGAAAAAGTTATGAGATCCCTGGATCAGGAATTTGATGATCTTTGTAAGAAGGGTGAAATTGACTGCATCTTCTTTGATGGCTGTCAAGATACAACTAAAGTTATGCTGAAAGCAGACAATTCAGATCGTCAGTTCCCCAGCATCATCAAAGAAGAGCATTATTCTGTGTGCAGTGAGCCAGGTGGAAGATATCTCTACCACTTCACTCCTGAGAAAGGCTCAATGAGAAAAAAACCTGCTGAAGTTATTGCTGATAATCTTGTAGATTTCACGAAGAAGAAGGGCATTGATAAAAGCCTGCAGGCCATTGGAGGTGATTCTACAAATGTTAACACTGGCTGGGAGGGTGGTTCCATGCATTGGGTAGAGGTCAAGCTTTGCCGTAAGCTGATCTGGTTGGTTTGTGCCCTCCACACTAATGAGTTACCCCTGCGACACTTGATCACAGCACTGGATGGGAAGACCTTGTCTAACAAGAAGTGGACAGGTAACATTGGCAAGATGCTAGACACTGCAACCGAACTTGAAATTGATCCTTCATTCACCAAACTCTCAATTGGAGAGCCTCTTACTTCACTGAGTGACAATGTCGTAAAGGATATCTCTACTGATCAAGCGTACGGGTATAGGATCACACAGGCCACAAGGACAGGAGAACTTCCCACAGATCTGGCCCTTCTTGAAATTGGTCCAGTGAGCCATTCAAGGTGGTTGACAACAGCAAACAGGCTTTGTCGCATATGGGTTTCAAAACATGGCCTTAAAGGCAAAACCCTCAACAACTTAAGACTGATAGTGGAATATATTGTTGGTGTGTACTACCCCTGTTGGTTCAACATCAAAGTAAAACACACTTGGGTGGAAGGCCCACGCCACATCTTGTTTCAGCTGCGGCTAGTTAGGCTGCAAAAGAAGGCTGTAGTGGATGCTGTTTTGCCAACCATCAAGCGCTCAGCATGGTATGCATTCAGCGAAATGATAATCCAGACACACTTGTGCTCAGATGACAGTGAGGAGAGGAGAGCTGGTGTCCAAAAGATTGTTGACATGAGGGGTGGAGATGATGATGACACTTGGAGATCTTTCTGTACGTCCCAGGAAGACACCTTCCATCAACCCCAGTGCTTCTTCCGTGTTGGAGCTGACAGACTGGTCTGACAGGGTATTTGAACCTCCTTTGACATGTAAACTGACTACAGCGGAAGTAAAGAAGTTCTTTGACAAGCCTATGCAAGTTCCACAGTGGCCCTGTCATGCTCAGTCAATAGAGAGGTGTGTGAAACAAGTCACAGAGGCAGCAGGCAGGGTGTATACACATGAGAAATGTGAGGGCTATATCAGAGGCCAAGAAGCAAGTCAGCAGCTGATGTCCAAGAATGAATCAAAGCAAGACTTGATGAAACTACTTGTTTAAATATTTTTTTTTTACTGATGTCATTACTTTCTAATGTTGTTTTATGATTACTAGGATATGTTTTATGATTACTAGGATATGTTTTATGCAGAGAAACAAATTTTTATAGCATTACCTGACATTTTGAGAAGCTAAAATTAATAAATGTTGTTTTCTGAGAGCAATTTGTGTGCTTTTTAATCAAACATAGATTTACCAAGCTAAGTGTTGAGCAATCACAAAAATAATAGCAGATTTGAATTCTTCACATCCAAAAACATATTTTTAAAACCCCTCAGTAAAGGAATTGGCAAAAATTAATTTTCACCTCCCAAATTGACACACCCTAATGGTTGATGCTTATGATAGTCATCGGGCAGTTGATGTAGTGTACAGTCAACCCTCGCTATAATGGACCCCGTTAGAGTGGATATCGGATAAACCGGACACACCACTGGCGACGTTAACCAGAAAAAGAAGCGTGTGACCCTGTCGGTGACCCAGAAGCTGGAATTAATCAAGAAGTTAGAGGCGGGTGCTTCGGTGGCCAAGGTGTGCGCGGAGTATGGCGTGAAAAAGCAAACTGTTTCCGACATTCGTAAGGCCAAGGACAAGCTAACTTTTATATTTTTATTATATTTCATTATTTTCTGTATCATTTATCATGTATCATGTTCAGCAGACAGTGCACAGTACTGTATATAGTATCTCCATTACTGTATCGTATACCATAGGTTACCAGTACCGTCAGTTATATCGGACAATCGGCTATAATGGACACTTTTTCCCCCCTATTAGTCCGTTATAACGAGGGTTGACTGTATTTAGATTTTCAAAAAGCATTTGACACCGTACCGCACAAAAGACTCATTGAGAAAACTAAGGCTCATGGAATCAGGGGTGTAGTAGTAAATTGGATAGAAGAGTGGTTGCGAGGTAGGAAAAAGAGGGTGATCATTGATGGAGCAGAGTCGTGTTGGGCTAATGTAGTGAGTGGCATTCCTCAGGGTTCTGTATTGGGCCCCTTGCTTTTTCTTATATATATTAATGATTTAAATGTCAGCCTAGTCAGTACAGTTTCAAAGTTTGCGGATGACATGAAGCTGGGTGGTAGGGCAATTAATGATGAAGATAGAGGTAAAATCCAGGAAGATCTGAATAAAATTGGTGATTGGTCAGTCATATGGCAAATAAGATTTAACGTTGATAAGTGCAAAATTTTACGTATAGTTTCGCGTAACAGTAATTTTGCATATAGTATGTCGGGGAAAGAGTTGATAAGCATAGAGCAGGAAAAAGATTTAGGAGTTATAGTCACTGGTGATTTAAAAGTAGTGAAACAAAGTACAGCAGCGGCCAATAAAGCAAACAAAGTATTAGGTTTTATAGCTTGGAATTTTGAGTACGAATCGCGCGATATTATAGTTCCTCTTTATAAATCATTAGTTAGACCCCATTTTGAGTATGTGATCCAATTTTGGAATCTGCATATGCACAAAGATATAGACAAAATTGAAAGAGTTCAAAGACGAGCAACTAAGATGATTCCGTCGCTTAGGTCAAAGTTGTATGAGGAGAGGCTTAAAGAGTTAAAATTGACTACACTTGAGACTAGGAGGCTAAGGGGTGATCTAATCCAGGTTTTCAAAATTATGAATGGGTTTCATAATGTAGACAGAGATAGCTTTTTCGAAATATCTCAATATAATAGGACTAGAAATAATGGGTGTAAGTTGACAAGTAGAAGGTTCGAGACAGCAGTTGCCAAAAACTTTTTTAGGCATAGAATGATAGAATAGTAAATAGCTGGAATAGTTTGTCAGTAGAAGTAATTAATAGCACGTCTATAAACATGTTTAAAAATTGATTAGATGCATATGTTGATAGATTGGGTATAGTTTAAGGTAGTAAAATTAAGGGTTGGATAAGATAGATTTTGATTCTCTCTCCATTAAAGATCACAATAACCAGACTAGAGGTCATAGTATGAAATTATTTAAGCCAAGATGTAGAACAAATTTAGGAAAACATAGTTTTACAAGTGTTGTGGGATATAGGGAGGCAGCATCTTGGGTTAGGGGGTACTCTCTGTCCTTACACACCCCATTTAAAGAGATTCCTCTGCTGAGTGGTGCCCCCCATAGTACTGTGAGGTATTGAAAAACTTGTGATCTTCACTTGCTCCACAAACACCTTTAAATGGGAGACCCATAATGGGTGCACACACATTTCTACATTACTGTACAGTCTTTACAGCCACACCTACACTTTTCCTCCTAAGTATATACTGTACAGTCGACTCGACTTAGGTAATTAATCCGTTCTGAGACGAGTTACTTAACTCGAAAATGACATAAGTCGAACCCCAAAATACATGTAAATCGGGTAATCTGTTCCAGGACCCCAAAAAGTACCCTATTGAAAATAATAAAATAATTAAATTTTTTTTATAAAAACAGTGTATATAAACAGTTATAATGGTAATTAATAATTATTATTAAGAAACACCATCTGTAAAAGAAAATACACATCAAAAATTAATAATAAAAAATTTATTTTCTATCACTTATTTTAAAATTGTAAATAAAATTTCAGCACTATTTTTATTTATTATTGCACAAAATTATTTAATTAGTGAAGCACTGGTTCTAATTCTTTGCACAATTTATTGAATCACAGAAAAAAATTATAGTGTGTTATTTCGTCAATGTTTCAACTTCATACAGGCACTTTTTTATCTTAGATTATTTAATAATCCTTAATAATTTCACATTTATTAATTTGCCAAATTATTAATCACTTCATACAGTATCACTTCATACAGTATCACTTTATATAATGCACAGTAAAAATAACAATGAAATAACGTGAAATACCCAGCATCCTGCCAGTGAGTGGTCACGCACTGCGTTTGCAATTACACAACACGAAATAATTACGTAAGACGAATCAATTACAGTCAATGGGGGGCTTCTCATAACTCGAAATTACATAAGACAGGGTCGACTGTATATTGTAATGTGTATAGCTGTAAATTGTGATGGTCTGCAATTGATATGGACCGTGACTTATTTTTGGTTGGCAAAGTACTGGTATTGATGGATACTGTAATGAAATTGACTGGATTCTTTGGATCTGATATATTTGCATGTCGGTTATAAATAGATATAGAATGTAATATATTTGTGGATAGTAGTCTATTATGAATGCAAAAAAACTTCTTTTTTCTACGTGAAGGTCAAAATATGAAATTAAAACCCACTCTAATAGACAGAGTTTATTTCCACAACAGTTTCGACGCCCACTGGCATCCTCCTTGGGTGGATACAAAAAAATGAATGAACCAAAACAAGAGGGAAAAACAGTCCAGGGACCGACTGTTAAGAAATTCACATCTAGGTTAGATCCCATTCTCCCGACACTGGAAAGGCATTTTCATAAGTACATTCGCACAAATTTAAAACTATCTTCCTGTTCTAAACATACAGATTCTATTATTTTTTTTTATTTTTTACATAATTATTACATTTATTATTAAATTTATTACATTTAATATTGCATAATTATTTATTACAGAAATTATAAATTTATTATTACATTGGTTATTACATTGTTGTTTATTATACAGAACTTATAAACTGAAAAAGCAAATGAAAAAGGCAATTAGGAAATAATCCAGAGACCATTGAGAAATTTGCACCTAGGTTAGATACTGTTCTCCCGACACCGGAAGGGCATTTTTATTACAGGGTCCCGCTTATAAGAACATTCGCACAAGTTAAAACACTTCTTGTTCTATACATACAGATTCTAATATTTTGACATAATTACTGCATTTATTATTGCATTTACATTTTTTTAACATTTATTATTATTACCTTTACCCTAATTATTAAATTTATAATATTACCTTTATTATTACATCTGTTGCATTTATATTTATTTCCACATTTACTAAAAGCGAGTAAGGAACCAATCCAGAGACCTTTAAGAAATTCACACTTAGGTTAGAACACGTTCCCCCGACTCTGTAAGGGATTTTTTGACCAAGAATCTCATTAAAGGGTCTAACTTATAAGTGCCTTCGCACAAATTAAAATTATCTACTTTTTCTATACACACAGATTCTATTATTTTTCTTTTGACATAATTATTACATTTATAAAGTACCTTACTTGATTCCCAATCTATAGCATGATTATTTTGGCTGGCGTGATAAAAAATGGCATTATTAGTATTGCAACTTCTGAAGGCATATTTGTGTTCTTTAATATGGGTTTCAATATTTCTTCCAGTTTCTCCCACATATACTAAATCACAACTTTTACAGGGGATGCTGTATACACAGGCTTGTTCCTCTTTTGCAACGTTATTCCTAACCAATTTACTTTTCACGGTAGACGAATATTTGAATGCCAAAGCAAACTTAAAATCTTTCATCAACGGTTTTACTCTTTCTAAGCCGGCAATGTAAGGCAAACACTCATATTGTTTTTGGTTAACTGAAGGTTCCCGAGGGGCATAAAAAGATTTTCTGGCTTTAAAATATGCCTTTCTGATAAACCACTCAGGATATTTTAAATCCTTAAAAATGTTCCAAATCTTTGAATTTTCCGGGTCCAGCAAATGTGGGCTACAAATCCTGAGTGCTCTTAGAAACATGGAAGAAATAATTGAGCTTTTAACCCCTTCATCATGATATGAAAAATAATGAATGTATGAATTACAATGAGTAGGTTTTCTATAGACATGAAATTGGGCTTTCCGCTTTCGTTAATGACCAAAACATCTAGAAAAGGTAATTGTTTGTCGTTCTCCCATTCATATTTAAATTTAATAGAGGGAACAAGATTATTTAATGACTGAAAGAAAGTGTCAAAATTGTTCCAGTGGTCAGGCCAAAATGAGAAAATATCATTTACATAACGAAACCAAATTAGATTCCCGGGACATATTGTTTGCAACAATTCCGACTCATAATATTCCATGTATAATGTACTCAGTATTGGGGATAAAGGGGACCCCATTCCCATACCAAAACATTGCAAATAAAATTCTTCACCAAAGGAGAAGGCATTGTTGGTGACACAGAGTTTTATCAGTTCTAAAAATACAGATGTGGGCATGCCTAGTTGTACGTTACATGTTGGCAATTTTCTATCTAAAAAACTAAGTACATCATCAATGGGAATTTTCGTAAACAAGGACTCAATGTCAATGTTCTTATAAGCGGGACCCTGTAATAAAAATGCCCTTCCGGTGTCGGGAGAATGGTATCTAACCTACAGTTTTGTGATGACACCTTACATGCTGATTTTTTCCTCATTAATTTTTTGTGGTTTTGTGATAGTGCCATAGCTCCAGGGTTTGTAGTTTTGTCTTCCATAACACTGTGTAACACTGATTCTGTTTATATAGAATTTGTTGTTTTTATATGCATTTGTGGGTGCCGAGTCCAAATCTGGCCTTGGTTTGTGTGTATCATCACTGGTTTCAGAGATAATCCATTTTTCATGTTTTACCAGTATAATGTTGTTATGGGTGCAGCAATATCAGAATAATCAGGAATTGTTGAGAAATCTGAATGTTCATTGACAGTTTCTTGCTCTAGAAATTGCCTGAAACTTCCATTGTGCTATATAAAGAAGAGCGCAGAGTCTGAGAAGTCAGTAAGTGTGAGCACACAAAGAAAGCAGGTTGTTTGTCTGATGGTTACCAGCACTGAGGTACTGTGTTTCTGTGCTTCTTTGTGCTGACAATTTGAGTGTTATCAATCCTTTTTTATTGCAAACATTATTTCAGTGTTGTGAATATATCTTTTTTCTGGAATCTGTAATCTGTTGCAGATTTAATAACTCTTCTCTCAATATCTGCAGGTTATGATTAATGTAGTACAGTTTGGTAAAGAGAATGGCAACTAGAGCTTGTAAACACTCGCCGGATATATTCTGCTATGTTTGTGGGTATTACATAGGCCCCAAGCAAGTATCGCACAAGATTGTGAAAGGCACCAAGTTCTGGATCATGTATCGGCTCTATTTTGGTATGCCTATGGGTGACCAAGATAAGCCCTGGGCATCCTATGTGATCTGTGGAAGCTGCCACTCCACACTTGAAGGGTGGTTGCGGGGAGTACGCAAGGCAATGCCCTTTGCAGTACCCAGAATATAGAGAGAACCAAAGAGCCACGACGACGATTGCTACTACTGCATGGTAGATGTTTCTAAGTACAGGAAAGTTAAAGGAAGGCAGACTCTTCAGTATCCAAGCATAGTGTCGTCCATAGCTCCTGTACCACATGGCGAAGGTCTTCCAATACCACATCCACCAGAACAGGTATCTATCCATTACTTTACCTTCTGTATTTACAGTCTGTGGGTCATTGTGTGTCAATATTTTTCTTAGTGCTGATGCTCTTCTAGATATATAGCTATGCTTATATTTTGTTTCTTTGCTTTGCAGGTTGAAAATGAGGATGCAGCTAGCTCATCTGAGATGTCGGCTGGTGAGGAGTCATGATGAAGAATATACAGTAACTTTCAGTACAAACCTTCACTTTCCAAATCAGAGGGAATTGGACGACTTAATTAGAGATTTGGGTCTGACGAAATCAGGGTCTGAGCTTCTGACCTCCAGACTCAAAGAGTGGAATTTGCTTGGAGAAGACTGCAAGAGCACTGTATACCAAAAGTGGCATGAAGAGTTTGCAAGGTTCTACGATGTCAATGGCTCTCTCTGTTATTGCAGCGAGGTTAATGGTCTATTCACAACTATTGGGTTAACACATATACCCTCAGAGTGGTGCCTGTTTATTGACAGTTCAACTCTGAGTTTAAAAGCTGTTCTACTCCACAATGGGAACAAATATCCATCTATACCAGTTGCACATTCTGTTCAAATGAAAGAGGACTATGAAAATGTCAAACAACTGCTCACTCAAATCAGGTATGAACAATATAACTGGGACGTGTGTGGTGATTTCAAAATGATTGGTTTCCTGTTAGGTTTACAAGGAGGGTTTACTAAATATTCATGTTTTCTTTGCCTGTGGGATAGCAGGGCTTCAACTGAGCACTATGAAACAGTTCAGTGGCCTCCACATGAAGGACTGCAACCAGGAAAGTACAATGTACTCAGGGAACCTCTTGTGAAGCCTGACATAGTTCTGCTACCACCTCTCCATATTAAGTTGGGTCTAATTAAGCAGTTTGTAACTGCGTTAGATTTTGGAGGGGAAGTTTTTCAACAGATTCGGGTCATGCTCCCTAAACTCTGAGGCCAAAGTCAAGGCTGGCATCTTTGTAGGACCACAAGTGAAGGTGCTCTTTAATTCAAAGAACCTTAAAGCCAAGATGACTCTGATCGAAAAAGAGGCTTGGTGTGCTTTCTGTGATGTGGTTCGTGGGTTTTTAGCAGGGCTGTGGAGTCGGAGTCAGGAGTCGGAGTTGTGGAGTTGGTAAATTTTGAGTGGAGTCGGAAGTGCATAGTTGGATGGAGTCGGGGTTGGTGCAAATCCTTCAATTATAACCATAACAGCCTAGGCCTAGCTCAATTTTATGAATAAAATAGATTTAACTTAATGTTTTAATATATAATATATAAATAACATATAAATATATAAATATAGTTGCTTATAATTAATAAGGATTATAATTAATTAATTAATAATAAGGAAATTTAAAAATTTTGTACTAGCAACCCTAAATCTTTTTCAGATTTTTAGATTTCAATTTGATAATTTTGATAAGCATCACTGAAAGAAGATTTAATGGAAGCGATCCTTTTTTTAATAAGAACAAATTCAGTTTAGGTTAGTACATTTTGTTACGGATGTTTATAATAATACAAAAACATCTTATTAATTTGCTAAGCCAATAATAATCTTATTTTGTTTAAGTTTCAATCAGTTTGTATTTTGGGATTTATTGTAATTTTTGAATAAAGAGAAAAAAAGCCATTAAGGCATAGTTACAGCCACTAAGTAACCTGATGAGTCATGTGGTGGTGATGAAATGCCTTGTTTATGAATCTCCATTGGCCTAATAAAGCTAATCGTAATCAATTTGGCCTTAACATTCCATTGAAGTCAGAGTTGTAATTATACAAGTCAGATTTCTGGAGTCGGAGTTGGAGTCGGCAAATTTTATCACCGACTCCACAGCCCTGGTTTTTAGGCAACCATAAAGCACCAAACTATAAGGAGTTAGTGTCAAACTTGATTAAGTGCTATGGCAAAATGGGGTGCTGTATGTCTTTAAAATTACACTATCTGCATTCACATCTAGACTTTTTTCGTGATAACCTGGGTGATGTGAGTGAAGAACATGGTGAAAGATTCCATCAAGATATTCAGATGATGAAGAAAAGGTACCAGGGCCATTGGGATGCTTCCATGATGAGAGACTATGTATGGTTGCTGATCAGAAAGGATAAGAATGTTCATACGTGGAAGTCGCGTTCTTCAATGCATTTTTAAGGCACACACACTGCATAATGAGACTTGTTATTCTCTTATCGGTTCTCCTCATGATATATATTATATCCTTTGCACCATTTTGCGTTTGTCAAACAATTTTGGCTCGATAAACATTAATTTCCAATAGTGTTTTTATTTTCAGAAAATATTTGTTAGCCTTCTTTATATACTTTGCCATATGAAAAGTGTGATAACCTATATTTTTGAAACAGTCGATGATAGAGCAAAACCAATATCATTTTTGGAATCAGTGCCCCGAAATCATTAAGAAATGACAGAAAAATCACAATAAACAGAAAATTTTTCAAATTTTGTTACCCAGTGTAATTGTTGTTAGTTTAAAGTTCTGAGTTTAATTTTATGATGTTAGAGTCTTATGAGTAAGTTAAATTGCTGTAATAAGTTTTATAACCTACACCACAGGTTAAATTAAAAATTTAGTGTGTTTTTAGTTAGGAATTTTTTAGTTTTTAGTTTAAAGAGTAGGGCCTACTTTGAAAGATAGGCTTTTAGTAGGTCTAAATTGTAAAGTTTGAAGTAAGTCTTTAGTGTATGAGTGTTAGGCCTATTAAGGTTGTGTGCCTATGAAATAGGCCTACGATGCTGTGGGCCTACTAAGTAGGCTTAGTGAAGTGGGCCTATTTTGTGTAGGACCTATAAAGCGAGAAGCCTATTAAATGAATGAGGCTTTGTTACTGCTGCCATATCATTAGCCTTGGCCTTTGCCAATTATTACATTAGGTATGGTAAAGTAGAGCTAGGCCTAACTGGCTAAGCCTAGCCTCTGTTAGTGTAAATTTTAGAGGGGTTGGGTCCCCACATGACTGGGCCACCATATAAAAAAAAACTATATAGGGTTATGAGTTGATTGCTATCAACCTGGTGATCCAGTGAAAATTTCTGCCAGATTTAATGCTAGAGTTGACTGTAAAGACCCTATGTTTGTTTTGTTAAAAAGTTGTGTGTGGAGGTCTTCAAAAGACCTTGTTAAGTAATTTTTTTGGGTATTTAGCACTACCTAATGGTAAAAAAGGAAACTACCATACCTTCTTATTTCATTGGATCTTGCTTCTGGTTGTAGGCTATGTGGTTGCCTATGTGCCTCTCTTTTGATGTAGGTGATAGGGTTATGCAAGGAATTTATTCAATCTAATTAATACAGGCAATTCACTATGCCTAAATACATGAAGAGATAGGCCTATCCTTTGGTTTTATTAGTTTTATTTTATTAGTGTTTTACTCAGAACTTGTAGGAAGATTAAACACATCTTCCTTGCCTACAGCAACCCTCATAACTAGGCAGCTCTCAGCTATAAATCTTTAGTTGCTTAAATCTTAGTTGCATAGTTCAAATGAAAAATCCCCAGACATCTAATTTTTTGTGTTTTCATTATTTCTCCTATCAAAGTAATTTTCCATGAGCCAGTGATAGAAAATTTTTATACAAAAAATGTTTTTCGTGTTATGTTTCTTGTTGTTATTCCTACATATTTGGTTCTATGTATGGCAATTTTTTCCATTTCCAATAGGCTTTGTTGCCAATCCTGAGGTAATTTTGTAGTTAGTTTAATATAGAATAGTTATGAAAAGTTAACCATTCATTTGGAAAAACTTAACAAATAAAAAAAATTAGTTTAACTCCAACATACTGTAAAACATCAAAGATTTTGAGGAAAATAAAGTTAAAAAGCGAAAGTTTTCATACACTTCAAAATTATTTAATACTTTGTGTGTCCACCTTTTACTTGAATGACTTCACTTTTGGGTATTTTTGTACAAAGTTTTGACATCTCTCATTAGAAATTTTAGCCTGTTCCTTTAAAGAAAATTGTTGTAATTCATTCAGATTTGAAGGGTTCCTCTCGCAAACAGCTTTTTTCAAACCAAACCATAAATTTTCAATTGAGATCTGGGTTTTGACTGGGCCAGTCAAAGATTCTTTTGTTGAAGCCATTTTATGGTGCTCTTAGTTTTATGTTTTACATCATTAGCTTGTTGCAGTACATTTGTGACCCATTTGCAACTCCTGAATTGAAAGCAGTATATTTTCTAAAATTTCCTGATATTTCTTCAAATTCAAGATTCCATTGATAGACAACAATCTTTCCTGGACCAGATGCACTAAAGCATCCCCAAAGAAGCAAACTACCATCATCATGTTTAACCATAGGATTTATTTTCTTGAATGCAGTACAGTAAACACTCGTCCAATGCAGGGGTTAGGTTCCTTGACAATGGCGCATTAGGTAAATCCACATTGGACAAACTTAATACCTTATGGGATAAATGGGGATATGTGAAAGCGGCTGTGTAAAGTCTCCCAATAATACTTAGCTACATAGATTTTTTATTCACACACAAATGAATTTCCCTACCTATATTGTATATGAAATAAGAAATAATAAAATCATAAACATAATGATATTTACATTGATAAATAAAAATATATTAAATGAAAATAGCACACATCTTTTCTTCACTCTTTCAGATGGTGTGTATGGTAGACATTTTCACGTGATACTCTCAGCCAAGTGATGTTATGCTCATACCACCATGCAACTTATCTAGAATCTTTATTTTTTCGGCTAATATCATAACCTTATGACTTTTCTTCTCTTCACTATTACTTGCAGATGCTTTACGTTTTGGTGCCATACTGCTGTCTAAGGGTAATAGCAAAACAATGGCAAAATATGACAAAAACAATCCAACACAACTTCACTGAACTTAATGTGGTAGCGGGACTGAGACAAAGGGTGATGTGAGGGGTGATGCAAAAGAGAGGGAGATGCGGGAGTGTGTAGGAGAAAACACTAGCGCATGCATTGGCACGTGTACAGTACTACTGTATTAGTGTGTGTTTGGCGGACTGTGTATAATAAAATTTTCCAATTTTGGCAAATAATTGTTCACATTTATTTTTCTATGTACTGTATAAGCAAATTCACAATGGACAAATATGCATTGGACAAGGGTTTACTGTATTTCTTTTTACAAAACATACTGTTGCTTGTTCCTGAATAAATTCAATTTTAGTCTCATCTGTCTAGAGAACTTTCTTCCGGAATCCAGAATGCAAATCCATTGTTTTGATGATCCTTGGTGTACTTTAAATGAGCTTCTTTGTGTGCTCTTCTTAGCAGAGGTTTTCTTCATGTAGCAGACCATTCTTTCGCAATGTATGATGTACACCCGCCGCAAAATGACTTCAGACCTTCGTGCGATATTCCGCTGAGAAAGCGGTCTGAAACCAATTTGCATTTCTCACGCTACCGAGTAAAATATTTTGTCTGGAAGTATCTGGCATGTTGTTAGTCGATCCCTTTATGCTACTGCAGAGGCAAAACTCGTCAGTGTTTAGATAGAGGTGACGTGGGGGTGTTGTGTTTCTGCCTTACCACGTCCAGAATTCTTGGATTTTTGTGTGCAGTCGTTTGTGTTCTTTATTTTTCTTAAAGTGCAGTGGACATGCCTGGGAAGTATTGTTCTATTGAGGAGAAGGCCTGTATTCTTGCATGGAGGCAAGAAAATGTCCCGATAAAGACGATATGCGAGCGTACTGGTCGGGCGAAGTCGATCATCATGAAGCTGCTGGCGGTGGCTAGAGGCCTACCACTAGTGATGGGACGATTAATCGGAATCGAGAATCGGAAGAATCGAGCATTTTTCAGGAATCGGAATCGAGAGAATTGTACCATGATTTCCGATTCTTAAAACGATTCTTTAACTTTTAATTGAACCAGTTTTGCAATGTAAACTTTAAAATTTAAATGAAAGAGGATAGCAAATTTTATTTTTATTGTATTGTAGCTATACATTAAAACATGTATATCCATGATGTGTAATCAAGAAGATTAAAATGAATTGTTACAACTTACAGTTGATTTTTATTTTTAAACCAATCTATTATAATTTATAATTTATATTACCATACTCATAATGTAAATAGTTAATCTTACCAGAGTAAAATATGATAATTTCCAGAAAAACAAGTATAGAATTATATTTAAAAATATTGAGAATTGGAATTGGAATAGAGACTTTTTAGTGGTATCGGAATCGTTAAAAATTTTGGTATCGTCCCATCACTACCTACCACCCAACATCGTACCGAAGCACAATTTCGGTGGTGGAAGGCGAAGGAAGACGTTTAAGGCCAGGGATAACCTCATAAAGAGAGAAGTGTTGAAGAACCCTCGACTTACAGCATCTCAATTGAAAAAGAACCATCCCAAGCTGCTGGAAGTCATGTCTGTTCGAACGATCCAGCACCGGCTGCAGAAGGACTTGGGGTTACCATGCCGTACCGCCGCCAAGAAGCCACTTATCACCGACGGCATGAAGAAGCAGCGTGTTGCCTTTGCAAAGAAATATGTTCATCGGACATTGGCACAGTGGAGGAAGGTGATGTTTTCAGATGAAAGCATGTTCCAGGTGTTCCAGATTCGATCTGCCAAGGTGCAATGCCATCATCTGCTGAGTCAGTGATGGTGTGGGGGTGTTTTTCTGGTGAGAAGGGAAATGGGGGTCTGTACTTCCTTCCCAAGAATGTGGTGATGAATGGTGACCATTATATTGACGTTCTTAATGACCATTTGTTGAACCACTTTGCCATTCATGGCAGAGAGATTTTTATGCACGACAGTGCCCCCTGTCACAAGGCCAAGAAGGTGACGAAATGGCTTAATGAGCGGAAGATTAAGGTGTTAGAGTGGCCTGGCAATAGCCCCGATCTCAACCCCATCGAGAACTGTTGGCATTACATGAAGAAGATCATGGCAGAGAAGAAGACTCCTAACCTCGCGAACCTTAAGATGGAGCTGATAAAGGTGTGGTGCAAGGAGATGACATTGGACTACTTCAGGAAGCTCAGTGATTCCATGCCCAAACGGCTCCAGGGGGTCCTCAAGAACAAGGGAGCCATGACTTCATATTGATGTAACTAAGTTTTTAAACATATTTGGTTTTTTATAATGATGTTTGTGCTTTTCCTCCAAAATGGTAGATGGTCTGAAGTCATTTTGCGGGGGGTGTACAGTAGAGGGATGGATATCAATCTTAGACAGTCTTAATGTTTGGCAAATATAATTTGCAGTCACTTATGGATTCACAGCAGTCACACTTTCACTTCAGCTAGCTGTACATTTTGAATGTTATCCACACCTTGGTAGAGTTCTGATTGTTCCAACGCCTTTCCACTTCTTTATAACTGCAGCAGATGATGTACTACTACTAAGTTTCTGAAAACAAGGAAATGGCTACATTACTAAACAAATTTTTTACGTCAGTTTTTACTATAGAAGATGTAACAAATATCCCTATGGTCATAGACATAATACCTTTTGATAATGGTCATATTTTGGATAATATAGTGGTTAGTGAAGGGGAGGTAATGCACTATATTGATAAAATGAAAACGCGTAAATCACCGGGGCCAGATTCCATATATCCCATACAACTAAAAGAATTAAAAGATAGCATTGTTGTGCTGCTAACAAAAATTTTTAATGCGTCTATTTCTGAGGGGTGCGTACCAGATAATTTCAAGTTAGCAAACGTAACACCTATCTTTAAGAAAGGCAATAAAGGTGCGTGGGAAATTATAGGCCAATTAGTTTAACGTCTGTTGTAGGTAAGCTACTGGAATCAATAATTAGGGATTGTATAGTGGAACACTTAGAATTGCATAAACTAGTTAGAAATATGCAGCATGGTTTTAGGCGAAACAAATCTTGCTTAACTAATCTTTTAGAATTTTTCCAAAGCGTGGTTGACATTTACGATAGACATCGGGTGGTTGATGTAGTGTATTTAGATTTTCAAAAAGCATTTGACACTGTGCCGCACAAAAGACTCATTGAAAAAACTAAGGCTCATGAAATCAGGGGTGTAGTAATAAATTGGCTAGAAGAGTGGTTGCGAGGTACGAAACAGAGGGTGGTCATTGATGGAGCGGAGTCGTGTTGGGCTAATGTAGCGAGTGGCGTTCCTCAGGGTTCTGTATTGGGCCCCTTGCTTTTTCTTATATATATTAACAATTTAGATGTTGGCCTAGTCAGTACAGTTTCAAAGTTTGCGGATGACACGAAGCTGGGTGGTAGGGCGATTAATGACGAAGATAGAGGTAAAATCCAGGAAGATCTGAATAAAATCGTTGATTGGTCAGTCACATGGCAAATGAGATTTAACGTTGATAAGTGCAAAATTTTGCATATAGGTTCGCGTAATGGTAATTTTGCGTATAGTATGTCAGGGAAAGATTTAACAAGCATAGAGCAGGAAAAAGATTTAGGAGTTATAGTCACTGGTGATTTAAAAGTAGTGAAACAAAGTACAGCAATGGTCAATAAGGTGAACAAAGTGTTTGGTTTTATAGCTTGAAATTTTGAGTACAAATTGTGCGATATTATAGTTCCTCTTTATAAATCATTAGTTAGACCCCATTTGGAGTACGCGGTCCAATTTTGGAATCTGCATATGCACAAAGATATAGAAAAAATCGAAAGAGTTCAAAGACGAGCAACTAAGATGATTCCGTTGCTTAGGTCAAAGTTGTACGAGGATAGGCTTAAGGAGTTAAAATTGACAATACTCGAGACTAGGAGGCTAAGGGGTGATCTAATCCAAGTTTTCAAAATTATGAATGGGTTCGATAACGTAGAGATAGCTTTTTCAAAATATCTCAATATAATAGGACTAGAAATAACGGATGTAAGTTGACAAGTAGAAGGTTCGAGACAGCAGTTGCCAAAAACTTTTTTACGCATAGAATAGTAAATAGCTGGAATAGTTTGCCAGTAGAAGTAATTAGTAGCACGTCTATAAACATGTTTAAAAATTGATTAGATGCATATGTTGATAGATTGTGTATAGTTTAAGGTAGTAAAATTAAGGCTTGTGGTGATAGATCCCACAGCTCAACACAAGTGTTGTGGGATATAGGGAGGCAGCTGGGTTAGGGGATATACTCTGTCCTTACACACCCCATTTAAAGAGATTCCTCTGCTGAGCAGTGTCCCCCATAGTACTGTGAGGTATTGAAAAACTCATGATCTTCACTTGCCCCACAAACACCTTTAAATGGGAGACCCAAAATGGGTGCACATACACAGTTCTACCTTACTGTACAGTCTTTACAGCCACACCTACACTTTTCCTCCTAAGTATATATATATTGTAATGTATATGGTGGTAAATTTTGACTTGGTCCGCAATTGATATGGACCGTGACTTATTTTTCGTTGGTAAGGTACTAGTATTGATGGATACTGTAATGAAATTGACTGGATTCTTTGGATCTGATATATTTGCATGTCGGTTATAAATAGATAGAGTGTAACATATTTGTGGATAGTAGTCTATTATGACTTGATCCTCTGGATCCAGAGATTCTATCTTTAGTTTTAAATTGATAATTAATTAGTTTTAAATTGATAATTATTTAGCTATGTAAAAATTGGTCGTTGCCAATGTACAGGCAGTTGTTACATAAATTTCTTATGTTTTTGTGGTTTGGAACCCACGTAGAATTGTGGGTCCCCTCCGCCACCACGGAGGACATACACACTGCACAATTACGAACACAGTTAGGTAGACCAGCCTTGAGTGGATCCTAGGGTCTTTGCTGGTCTGAAACATTATAACATTATAACATTATACTACTACTACTACTACTACTAGCAATAATGGATCTCGACCCATTGCTTACTGATGGCTTGTACAGTCCTCCATCTTTCATAGTCACAGAATAAATTCTAGAATTCAGAATTGCAGTCTCTAATGAATAAACAGCCAACCACTGATAAAACTTTTAAATTCTTCAAGCTTAAGATGGACACAAAATATTTAATAATTCCATAAATAAATGTACAAAAACTTTTGCATTTTATCTTTTTCTTTATTTTCCTCAAGTTCTTTGATGTTTTGCGTTATACATTGGAGTTAAGCTAAATTTTTTTTTTTTTTTTTTTCCAAATGAACTTGAACTTTTCATAACTATCTTAAACATGGTATAAAAGACAAGGATGAATAGAACTAAAATATTTCTCTATATGAATACTTATGTTGTGAGTGCTACTGTATTTTAAATAAAAACTACTGTTCAGCAACATTAAAATAGGGGGGGTTTCAAGGGTCAATTTTTTTCTTTGGGTTTTTTTACAAAACAAAGAAAAAACCCATATATACAGTGCCCGCGAAAAGTATCCGATCACTCAAGAAAATACAATATTTTCCCTTGATATTCAGAGACACGTAATTCACTTTCTATTTGTTCTAGCGACATCTGGTAACTTTGAGGTTGCTCGCTGATATGAGAGCTATCCAACGCATTCTCAAATTAGTGTTCTGGTAGCCTTCGTTGCGGGTGGCTGTCTCTCAAATTTGTCAGATTTCACTGTTTGTGTAAATTTCTTGATATTTTTTTTTTTTTTACAGAAAGTGGTGTAAATAAAATTTAATATAATGTGTGCTAAAAAACAACTTAAGAGTGATTGTCGAGGTGCTATTGTTGCTTTGCATGCATGTGGGAAATCACAGAGACAGATAGCTAAGGAATTAAACATATCCCAAAGTACCGTTAATTTATGGGTTTCACGGGCTAAGAACAATGGTGGCCTAACCACGCCAGTCCCTAAAAAACGATCTGGCAGACCGAGAAAAACAAATTCGCGAACAGACAAACTTATGAAACGTTTAGTATTGAAAAACCCAACAATAACTGCGAAAGAAATAAAATTTAATATGAATAATTTGTTATCTGGTGTTTCTGAACGAACTATCCAGGAGCGGCTCCAAAAAGAACTCGGATTACCATCTCGCCATGCTGCTAAGAAACCGTTCATTAATGAAAAAATGCGTAAAAAACGTGTCGCATTTTGTAAAAAATACATTCATTGGACTGTTGATGACTGGAAGAAGGTTTTATTTAGCGATGAGTCGACATTTTTGACATTCAGAAGTTGTCCAAAAAAGGTTCGCCGGCCTATTGGCTCAAATAGGATGGACCCTAAATACACCCAAAAGACAATGAAACACCCTCCAAGTGTGATGGTTTGGGGTTGTTTCGGTTACTATGGGCGTGGAAACTTATATTTTCTTCCGAAGAACACAACTATGAATGGTGCACGGTATTTAGCAATGCTACAGGATAAACTTCCAATGGCAATGGCAATCCAAAGGACAAAAACATACATGCATGATGGTGCACCATGTCACAGGGCCAAAATAGTGACAAAATGGATTACTGACAATAAATTTGATATTTTGGATTGGCCTGGTAATAGTCCAGATCTCAATCCGATAGAAAATCTGTGGCTAATAATAAAAAATAAGGTTGAATGCCACGACACTGGCTCAGTCGAAAAATTACAAGAGGCCATCAAAAAGGTATGGTGCAAGGAAATATCAGTGGAAGTTTGTCAAAACTTGATTAAATCCATGCCAAAACGTCTAGAACAAGTCATCCAAACCAAAGGACAGATGACAAAATACTAATATAAGGTTAGTATACATTTAAACATTGTTTTTTATGTAAAAAATACAAATTTCAAGGGTGATCGGATACTTTTCGCGGGCACTGTATATATATATAGGGTGAGTCAAAAGTAGCGCCCAATTTCTGTTTTTTCAGCTGTCAGATTCTTTCTGGGAAGTCATGTTTGTTAATAATTATCTTGCAGATTATTAATTTTCTTAGTTTATTTATTTTTGTTTTTGTTTTGCAGGTTATTGCTGAGAGTTTGGAAAGTTACTGAATTTGCACCAAATTGAACCATGAATTACCTTTCAATGAATCAACGCATTGCGGCTGTGAAACATTACTACAAATGTAATGAACAACCAACGATGGTGGCACGCTGTTTGGCACTGGAATTTGATATTAACCCACCCCAGGGAAGAAACATACGATTGATTGTTGAGAAATTTGAAGCAACAGGGTCGGTAGCCACTGCAAAGAAGTCCGGTCGTCCAAAAATGGCAACGAATGTAGCTAAGGCTGAAGAAGCCATCAGGAGACTGGAACAAAGTCCGCAAAAGTCAACTCGCCGTTTATCTGCAGAGTTGGAAGTGAGCCAATCAAGTGTTATCCGTATCCTTCACCAGAAAAAATGGAAACGTTACATTCCACGCTTACTGCATGCCCTTCATGATGGAGATGACGACCGCCATCTTCAATTTTACGAAGAGTTCTTAGCTAAACTTGACAAAGAGGACACAATGCTAGACAACACCTGGTGGTCAGATGAGGCATGTTTTAAGCTTAATGGCACAATTAACAGACACAATTGTGTCTACTGGGCTGCGGAGAACCCAAGAGTGACAGTTGAGTAGGAGGTAAATTTACCTGGCGTGACAGTTTGGGCAGCCATATCTCCATTAGGGATAATTGGACCCTTTTTCTTTGAGGGATCTGTCACTGCAGAAATTTACCTGGATATGCTGCAAACCTTCTTTTGGCCCAGGGTACAAGATCAGGACTGTTATTTCCAGCAAGATGGAGCTCCACCTATTTATGGACGTCATGTTCATCAGTGGCTTGATGAAAACTTTCCCGGAAAGTGGATCGGCCGCCGCGGTCTGATCAAGTGGCCGGCATGCTCCCCAGACCTTACACCTCCAGATTTCTTTCTTTGGGGGCTCATGAAAGACCTTGTTTATTGTGAAAAGCCTCGTACCATTCAGGAATTGAAGGCTCAAATCACTGCAAAGTTTGAGGAAATTGATATCGAACTCTGCAGGCGTGTGTGCCACTCTGTGCCTGCTCGGCTGCAATTGTGCATCGATCACGAGGGAGGGCACTTTGAAAATTGCAAGTAAAACAGCTTGGTACAGTTCCGTAATAATTTTCCCCCGAATAAATGGTTAGATAAACATGTCATTCATTTATTTCTACCTTCTTGTACACTGTAATACAAATGGCAAACAAACAATCAACTGACAGAAATCGGGCGCTACTTTTGACTCACCCTATATATATATACATACTGTATATATATATATATACTGGTCCGCAAAAGTATTTACTAATTGAGAAATATCCAGATATTAATGGTAGCTTTATTTTTTTTGATTTAGTAAAATTTATTTTGTTAATATATTTTTTATGGTAATTTATCTTATGTAGAATGCAAATAAATTAGTATAAGACAGTAATTATTAGATTAAATACAATATTTTGCCACTTTAAAAGTCATTGTAATTAATTCCCATAGAGTTTCTTCAATATTTTGATAATTTGGCATCACTAAATTAAAAGTCCTCTAATTTTGAAATTGGTAGTACCCTACAGATTATGCGCAGTTTAGTGTGCTGTCAGCCTTGATAGGGGAAGGTTCATTTTAATGCTGTTCAACGAAATTTTTACTTATATATTTCCAATTTGAGAGGATGGTTAAGACACAGGAGTTATCTAGCCAAGACTTAGGAGAATTGACTGCTCTTGTTAAAATAGGTAATTATTCCAATACAAGTACAGTATTGCAAAAATGCTGAAGATAAGTGAAGGTACAGTCAGATACCATAAGAAATGTATTTTAAACCAAGGAAGTACCCGTAAGTTAGTCTGAACTGGAAGAAAGAGGGTTTTGTCAGAGCGTGGTGTAAGGCATCTAAAAATTCTGGCTTTGGAGAATAGATTTATGACAGCAAATGACTTGAGTAAAGAATTAGTGAAAGTGGGAGAAAGAAAAGTTAGTGCTGATACAGGAAAAAGAAGGTTATCAGATAATAAAATATTTGCTAGGATAAGTAAGAAAAAAACCTTTGTCAAAGAAGAATGTGATAGTACGATTAGAATGTGCTATTCAACACAAATATTGGGATGCTGAGAACTGCTTGAAAATTGTATGGAGTGATGAAAGCAGATTTGAAATGTTTGGTAGTGGTAAAAGGAGGAAAATTGTTAATAGATGAATTGGTGAAGAATATAAGAATGAATGCCTTATTCCAATGGTGAAAAAAGGAGGTGGGGGAATCAATGTGTGGGGGCTGCTTCTCATCAAAGGGAATTGGAAAATTAGACCAGATCACTGGGAATGAAAATGGACACATGGATCAATATGTATTCAAACAACTATTCACTAATATTGCAATCCCAGCTGCTAAGGAACTTCATGGAGATTATGCAAGCTTCATATTTCAACAGGATAATGATCCTAAGCATAGTGCTAAATCACTAAAACAGCTCTACAGTAAGTTTGAAGAAGAAGGGTTTAAAATGCTAGGATAACCATCTCAGAGTCCAGATTTAAATCCTATTATTGAACATCTTTGGGATGAGCTCGATAGAAAAGTAAGAACAAGAGAAGATAAGGCAAAAATAAAGAAGATTTATGGAGAGTTCTGCAAGAAAAGTGGTATAAAATCAGTCCTGAATCATGCATGAAGTTGGTTGACTCAATACCTTGGCATCTTGAACTAGTCCGAAAGAACAAAGGTGGCCATACAGGATACTAATTTTCAGAAGTTTTTATAAATAAATTTTTACAAATAAGTATGGTATTTTTCTTTTACTAGCCTGTTTTATTGTCAAATATATGAAATAATATTATATTACAATTAAATATCTTATGTATACATTCTTATTCCAAATATATTACAACTTACGATTCATAAATACTTTCGTGGCCCAATATATATATATATATATATATATATATATATATATTAGTCTTGGTAACAAAAAATGTAACACAAAGGTTTTATAGATTGTTGGAGAAGATTTTTATTTCATATTGAACATTTTTTAAAGTAAATTTCAGGATAAAATGCTCAGAGTGCGTATATTTCTTAGTATAATAATTACTCTAATTATCATCATATGTATTGCCATATATGCCTCAGATTCTTTAAATATCCATCCATTTATCCATATTTCAAAGCAGAATTATCAGATTTATTCTCCAGAAACAGGTAAGATATTTTGAATTTTATAATTACACTTGTATATATACCAACAATTTATTATTATTATTATAATTATATATGTATATAATGTTTAGGGTTGTTTAATCTCCTCTGTTACAGTCATGGTCATAGGATAGACCTATGACTTTCTATGGGATCCAAACCACTACCCTGTACTGTAAGTCAGAGAAACACTTTAATTGCTGAATTATAAAGTCCTGGCTGAAACTCTAACCTTGTACATTAAGATTAGCATTGTGGTATTGTACCACTTGGTTACCTTATATATATATATATATATATATATATATATATATATATATATATATATATATATATATATATATATATGATACACACAGACTGTGCATGGAACAAGGAACTCTTCTAGGAAAATTAAATCCACTGTAGTCCGAATAAGTAATGGTAAATGAAAAACACTATAGTTTTTTCTTTTTCATGATGTTAGCCTGACATGGGCAACAGGCCATTTGCAAAGAGGCCCCCAAAAATATAGCTTCCCTCACCAGTTATCTGCAAAGCACATAATAAATATATATACACATACAGGGTGGCCCCCAAAAAATGGCACCAATTTTGAGAAGTGATATCTCAATAACCATTGCAGCTAGGGACTTAAAAAAACAACCAAATGAAAGAGAATTCTTTTCTCTTTAAATACTTATTCTATGGCTTGATGGTTATAAGCCTATATAATGCCCAAAATTGGCTTCCAAAAAAAATATACAAAAAAAGTTGCGCATTTATATTTATTCCTTGATCCTAATTTTAAATGAAATTTTTCTATTCCAGACCCCTCAAGATGGGATTGAGAGAATCTGATAAGAACATTATACAAGCACTACGTGAAGAAAAAGGATATTCATTAAACAGAATCCTTTACGAATTTCCAAATAGAAATTGGAAAAAAAGAACTGTGGCACATTTTTTACAAAAACTTAAAGAAACCGGCAGCAGTCAATGGCGTCCGGGAAGTGGTCGACCAAAAAGTATTAGAATGCCAGAAAACATTGTAAAAGTAAATGAAATGGTTTTAAGTCGAGGAACAACCGGGAACAAGTAAAAGTGAATGTGAAGTTGTGAAAGAAACCGGGATTTCACATTCATCAGTACAGCAAATAATTCGAAAAGATCTTGGGTTGAAAACATTTAAGAGGGTGAAGGTTACTGCTTTATCAGAGCCTGTGAAAGAAAGACGTTTCCATCGATGTAAAAATCTATTGCAAAGATTTCAGTCAAATGAGTCTGTGAAAAAAATTTGGTTTTCTGATGAGAAACGATTTATGGTCAAAACACCACGAAATACCCAAAATGATCGGGTTCGTGCAGCAGTGGCAACAAAAACTCATGTTGACCCAAAATGACTTTTGCGTGAAAAAAAACTTTTCAGATTTGATAATGGTTTCCCTTGCAGCGTCATCTGAGAACAAAACATCCATCATTTTTATTCAGCGAGGCGTTAAAATTAACTCAATTTACTACTGTAATGACATTTTGTCTCCAATGTTGTCAGAGATCAAGGAGACGAGCACTGATTTTGTGTTCATGCAAGATAGAGCCCCATCTCATACGCCAAGGAAACAATAACATTTCTCAATAATAATTGTCCTAGTTTTATCGAACCAAATAATTGGCCACCATGCAGCCCAGATCTAAACCCCATTGACTACTTTGTGTGGTCTGCCTTAGAGAGAGAAGTCTACCATGGTCAGAAAATCCGTGATGTGAACCATCTTCGTGAATGAATTCAGGCTGCATGGGAAAATCTCTCACAAGTGACGATCTCAAAGGCAATTTCAAAATGGAGGGCGAGATTACAGGCTGTGGTTGACCATAATGGAGGGCAGATTGAGCCATTTATTGAAAATTAGGTTTAACTTAAAACCACACAACTTCATTTAAAGACCGTAAATTAGAAGATAATTAATTAGAAAAAAATAAAAGGAATAAATATAAATGCGCAACTTTTTTTTGTATATTTTTCTTATAAGCCAATTTTTGGCATTACATGGGTTTATAACCATCAAGCTATTGAATAAGTATTTAAAGAGAAAAGAATTATCTTTCATTTGGTTGTTTTTTAAAATCCCTAACTGCAATGGTTATTGAGATATCACTTCTGAAAATTGGTGCCATTTTTTTTGGGCCACCCTGTATATATATTTGTAAGTATATCATCATACTTGAGTAATAATATGAAAAAATCTGTGGAATTAAGATAATAAAATGAAAAGTAATTAAAATTGAAACATTAAAAAAGTTAAACTCCAAACCTTTTTGAAGGCTGAATTTTCTTCTGTCAGGTGGTAACTAAAACTTTAAAGGGGAAGAAACATGACTGTTGTACAGCTGGCAGGTGGAAATCATTTAAAAGATTCTTTATTGTTCTTTCACTTGATAGAAAAAGTTAAGTGAGAGGGTCAGTGTTAAAAATCCTGGACTCTTATTGAAATTACCGGTACTTGTATTTTTCATTAAATAGGATTTAATTAACTTTCTTTTCTTCTCTAAGGTTTGAAAATAAAAACCCACTCTAATAGACAGTGTTTAGTTCCACAACAGTTTTGATGCCCACTGGCATCCTCCTTGGGTGGATACAGAAAAATGAATGAACAAAAACAAGAGGGGAAACAGTCCAGGGGACCATTAAGAAATTCGCACCTAGATTAGATCCCATTCTCCCGACACCGGAAGGGCATTTTCATTAAAGGGACCCTTCTGGTGTCAGGAGAACGGGATCTAACCTAGGTGCGAATTTCTTAACAGTCCCTGGACTGTTTTCCATCTTGTTTTGGTTCATTCGTTTTTCTGTATCCACCCGAGGAGGATGCCAGTGGGCATCGAAACTGTTGTGGAAATAAACTCTGTCTATTAGAGTGGAGTTTTTATTTTCATATTTTGACCTTCACATAGAAAAAAGTGAAGTTGTTTTGCATTCTCTAAGGTTGTTAAGCATATTAAAGTGTTATTATATTGCAATTATGATGAAATTTTATAGATAACCAGAATTATTAATATCTTGCTTGAGATGGTCCTCATGAAGAAAATTTCTCATAGTATGAGGAACTTTAGACAGTACCGTATAATGACATTATCAGGTAAGTGATTTTCTTGATAAGTAAAAAAGTAAAACAAGGGTTTTTTCCCAATTTTGATCTCTCTAAGAATGTGAACTATAAAAATTCTTTTTTGCAAAGTTGAGAGATTTATTAATAAAATTCAAAGGATAATATAATTTAATAGTCCTTTATGGATCTAACTTCATCATCTGCTTTACATGCCTTAAGCATTTGCAACCATCATTTTCTTAATAATGAAGTTAGATTTATAAAGTACACTTTTATTAAATTGTCTTATTCTTTGAATTTTAAGAAATCTTTTAACTTAGCATAAAAGAATTTCTACAGTAGTTTCACTACTCATTACAGTGGGGGGTGGTTAACATTAACCTCTCTCAATAACTGGTTCCTAACATGACTCTTTTATGAGTCTTTTAAACCATTTCCACCTATCATATGTACAATAATAGTTTTTCTATCCTTTAATTCCTCTTACTTTTAGTTACCACCTGATAGAGGAAGGTTCAGCCTTTGAAAAGCTTTGTGGTTTAGCATTTTTAAAGTTTTTAATGTTTTAATTTTAATAATTATCTTAATGTTTTATCTTAATTTGGGGAACTTTTCATACATATACAGTTGTGCAAGAAATTTTAAGTACAGCAGTATATTATCATGTTTGTTCTTTTAAAATCCTTATGAAATTTAGCTAATGAACATGCAATATTGCAAATTAAGTTATACCAATCCAATTTTTGTTGTAATTAACTACTTTAACTCAAAATTTAATATTCTTTTGTGCACAAGTTTAAGTATAGCATTAGAATCCATTGTAGAGTTATTCAAGCAGTGAATATTAGGGTGTGTCAATTTTGTCAACTTTTTTCAAATCAATTTTGGTAGTGAAAATATAGTCTCTTTTCATGTCAAAACTTGAAATTGGCCAACCAAAATGAAATAAAATAACCCTTACCTACATCAATTTTACCTTAAAGTTTCAGAAATTGACTCTTACTAAATAATAGGACATAAATTGATTAACTATTCATCTTTCACAGAATTATCCCACTGATCTTATATGGAGTGTTTTCAAGGTCATATAGTTGTTGTACAGTGTACAAGTCACAACATGAATAGAACTGTCCCTCACTCTTAGTCCTCAGTTGCCTCTTAGATGTCATAGATGGTGGTTTGCTGTTATTGCTTTTGTACCTACTTCATAGTTATTCTACTAGACCAGGGGTTCCCAAATTGGTGTTCCGCGGAACACTTGTATACTGTGAGAAGTGTTCCGCGGAACACAATTTGGGAACCCCTGTACTAGCCGAATACTACAGTTTAACTAAGTATGATTATTGATTATTACAATTATTTATTATTATCATATTCTTCTGTCTAATTATTATGTAATCCCATGAAATATTTTTTTATTGAATTTTAGAACATCGAATGACTAAACTTTGAAAATCATAATTGATATAAAATACTTAAGTTTTTTTTTCTTTTCAGATATTCCTAAGATGCCAAAATTGAAGACAAGAGGTCAGTCATCATGCCACTTGAGCCTGTTAGTTGGTACAGGCAAGGAGCTTCCTGTATCAGAACTACCAACAGTGTGAGACATGCTGAGACTAGGGTTACTCCTTCGTGAACAAAATACAAAGGATAGAAGGAACTACACAGAGAAAGAGCTCATAAGGGACATGATTCTCCCTCTTCTGCATCAGTGGAAAAAAGCTGTGTTATTCAAACCACCTGTACTTAATCAGTATAGAACTATTGAGCTAAAATTAAAAAAGCTGTGGCACAAAGCAGTTGGGACATCACTTGGTAAAGGAAAACTAGCAAAGAAAAATAGATTTCTGCACACACTTGATACTCTTCTTGACATTTTTAACTACCAGTGTCCCATAGAGTTGTGTTCTGAAGCCAATTGTTCTCCCTCATGCAGAAGAGAACCTCACCCTCACATTGATTGTCGCTGTCCTTGTGAGAAGAAGATCCTTGTTTTGGAGCTGGCTTTCATAAAGGCACAGAGAACAAAGGCAGGAGGCCAAGGAAGTATGCAGATTGGTTCGGCAGATTATTCAGAAACTAAAAAACAGATTGTTATTGCTAAGAAAAAAGAGAAAATCTGAGAGAGGGAAGAAAAGAAGAAAAAGAAGAGTGAAGAAGCCACCCTTTGCCGAAGAGAATGAAATATGACACTAAAGAGTGACGGAGTAAAGACATCTCAAACATTGCCTTTGCCAGTATTCGCCACCATATGGGGCTACGAGAGACTGCAGAGATTGCCACTGCTGTTTGGATAGATGCAGGCCTCATCAGCCGAGAGGATACATCCTTAGTGATAGATCATAATAAGATAAGAAGAGCACAAGAAAAAATAATGAAGGAAATATCTGATCAGCATGAAAAAGATTTGGAGGAGGAAGGTCTCTCTTGCCTTTTGTTTGATGGAAGAAGAGATGACACAAAAGTTCTCCTAGAGGTAGAGGGAATGGACAGAAAGTTTCCCGGTCTCATCAAAGAAGAACACTACTGTGTGTGTTCTGAACCTGGTGGCCACTATTTGTTTCACTTTTCCTGAAGCAGAAGTAGAAGGCAAGAAACATGCAGAGGGAATTGCTGATCAAATAATATGTTGGCTTCAAGAAAGATGATGACGACAGTTCACTGCAGGCTGTTGGTGGAGACTCAAATGTGGTGAACACTGGATGGCAGGGTGGTGTTATGATGCATTTAGAGAAAAAACTTGGAAGAAGGCTTGTTTGGATTGTATGTGATTTGCACACAGGGGAACTACCTCTTTGTTGTCTCATCCAGGAACTTGATGGTCCTACAAAGAGCAACAAGTGGTCAGGTCCCCTTGGCAACATGCTAGATGAAGCAATGGAATTAGAAATAAATACAAAATTTCCAAAGGTCCAACTAGGCCCTCCCCTTCCAGTGTTGTCTGAAGTAGTTATCAAAGACCTCAGCATGGATCAATGTTACGCTTATTGTATTGTTCAAGCAATCAGATCAGGAGAGTTGCCTCAAAATCTGGCTCTCTTGGAGATTGGACCCGTAAGTCACGGTCGTTGGTTAACTACATTGATTCGCTTCTGCAGGATTTGGGTTTCCAAACATGCACTGAAGGGCAAAATGCTACAGAATTTGATGTTGATTGTTGAATTTATTATTGGGTTTTATCTTCCTCACTGGTTCAATGTAAAACTTAATCCAATGTGGATGGAGGGGCCCAACCACATCTTGTTTCAATTACAGCTACTGAGAACCCAAAGGAAAGTAGTGGTGGACATCATGTTACCTGTGGTGAGAAGGTCCGCTTGGTATGCTAGGCCAGAGGCAGTTTTGCAAGCAATACTCTGCAGCCAATGTACCAAAGAGCGAACTGAGGCTGTGGAAATCATTCTAAAGCTTAGAGGAACATCACTAGATGATGACCAGCTGGGAGACTGCTCTGTTCAGACAAGGAAGGTACCTCCGATAAATGTCAATGCCACGAAATTGTCAGAATTAGTTAACTTGAGTTCGGAAGTTTTGGAGCCACCACTGACAACATGTATAACAAACAAAGATTTAACACAACTTAAAGAGGCCCCAATGCAAGTGCCAAAGTGGCCTTCTCACACTCAGAGTGTGGAGAGATGTGTGAAAATGGTCACAGAAGCAGCTAGTCAAGTTTACAGTCACGAGAGGTGAGAAGGCTACATCAAAGCGCAAGTAGCAAGCCGAATGCTGATGTCAAGGAACTGCAGCAAAAAGGACATGACTGCATTGGTTACTTTCAAATAAAGACTCTGAATGATATCTTATTGCCACTTTAAATGTTGATAGGATGTTTGCTAACATTTATTTTTTTGTTACAAATTTACGGAAAAATGGAATTTTTTAATTAAAATTGATGTAGGTAGGAGTTATTTTTTATTGTTTTTGAAGCAAGGATATTATTTTGTATGCTAAATGATTACATTAAATTGCTACCAAATCACATGATTTTCAATTTAGTCATTTCACCCCCAAAATTGACACACCCTAGTGGAACATTCTGGAAAATTTGACAAATTTCTAGAAAATTTTTAAGTAAACATTTTTGGTAGTTTATGGTGGTCAAAGTATAAAACATGAATGTTGAATACTGTTCAGTCATCAGTCCACCATGGGCAAAGGCAAAAAGCTGTCTCAGGATCTTAAAAGATAGAATTATTGCTTTGTATAGTGATAATAGAAAGCCTGTTAGAAAGGTTGGTGAAAAACTTGCTATGCCTTTTACCTCAGTTTCAGATGTTATTTGTAAGTGGAAGTACCTTGGAATCACCAAACTACCCCTTCATATTGGATGACCACAAAAGATTCCCAACCATGCTGTTTGTAAAATCATCAAGGAGGCTACTACTAACCCTTGGTTGAATTTTTTAGACCTAAAGTATTCTTTGAGCCAAATTGGAATTGATGTTAATCTCTCCATTGTATGGCATCATGGAGCTTTATCATTAAATATAATTCCTTAAAAGAGAACTATGATTGATCTTTTACAAGACCATGTATGTATCATTTATTTAAATGCAATTTTTATATTTATTTGCAGAGAAGAATTCTTGTACACAAAAAGGCATTTTCCATTACTGAATCAGTAATGGAAGATATCTTATGATTTTGTTGCAAAATATTACCTTCAAAGGAATGAGACAATGTGTCATAACATGTTGAATTTAATCTATAATGATTAGTGTATCATCTTCGATGGGTTTATTGAAGTCTTATGGCTTTTTCTACCATATGAATGTATGAAACTTTAAAATAGTTTAAAATATGTACTTTATTCTCTGATTAACAAAAAAGTAGGCCCTACTTTAGATGTTTATTTCAATAAGTTATTTTATTATTCTAAAGTTTGTCATTACAAAGAGATACCTTAACCCTTTTGCTGTGGCAAATTTTTAATACTACGAATTTTGGAACTGTACCGTATATGGGCCACCTGCAGTGAAAGGATCAAATGTTAAGTGTAATAACTTGTTCTAATTAATCTTGAATTTATTATTATTATTATTAAAAAAATAATCTTCTGCAGCTTAAATCCCATCTCGATATGGGGTCGCTGTTCTTGATGAGTCTCCTCCATTCTCTTCTGTCATGCACCATGTCCTCATCCAAATTTTTCTCCTGGATGTCTGCTGTCATGCAATCCCTCCACCTCATCTTCAGTCTACCTCCTCTTCTCCATCCTGGCACCTCCATTTCCAGCACCCTACGTCCCACGTAATCATCCTCCTCTTCTCATCATGTGCCCATACCATCTCAGTCTGGCTTCTTGGACTTTTCTTGATGCCTTTACTACTTTCACCGTACCTTTAATGCATTCATTTCTGATTTGATCCCTTCTAGTTACACTGCACATCCATCGCAACATTTTCACTTCAGCTACATCCATCTTTCTGTCACATGCTAGTCTTCATTGGCACTGTCTCCATTGGCACTGTCTCCATTCCATACAACATGGCTGGCCTAACCACTATTTTGAAGACCTTCCCTTTCAGCTTCACCGGCATCCTACGATCACAGAGAACTCCCGATACCTCTCTCCAGCTCCTCCATCCTGACTGTATCCTACGATTCACCTCTCCCTCTGCTCCCTGATCCCAAGTATTTAAAATGATCTACCCATTTCATCAGTTCATCGTTTAGCATCACTCCCCCTCATTCATCCGGTTGTACATTACATCTCAGATATTGAGTCTTCTTCTGACTAACTTTCATACCTCTACTTTCCAATGCCTCCCTCCAATTTTCTAGCTGTTGTTCTACCTCCTGTCTTGTCTCTGCGCACAACACTACATCATTGGCATACATCATGCACCAAGGAGCAACCCCTCTAACCTCCTCAGTCAACACATCCAACACCACATTGAGTACGAATGGACTCAGTGCTGACCCCTGATGCAGACCAACCCCAACTCCAAAACTCTCCGTCACACTAACACTACACCTCACTTTCGTCGTAACCCCTCTATACATTTCCTGAATCAATCTGACATACTTCTCTGGGACCATCTTCTCCCTCAGGCATGACTCTAGATTTGAAAAAATTTACTGGAGCACAGCTCTGAATTTACCACCTATCTAGTGGTGTAAGGACACCACTAGATAGGTTAATGATAGTAAACTCTTGAATTGATGACATACCAATTACAAATTGTTTTAGCTAAACATAATAATACAATAATGTACAGTTTATAACTCACCTTAAGTTTATTTATTCATTGCAGCAGCAACAGTGGATGATGTTAGACCTTTCATGTAGGCATTTGTTGTGAATTTACCGCCATGTATGCTTGGCCACTGATCAATGGCTTTCTGTGTGATCATTACAGCAGATCTAGTGCCTGGAGCTGGACCCTCCTTCACAATTCTGCACAGCTTAGTCAAATGAGATGGCTTAATGGATCCTTTGTGTTCAACAATGTAACCAAGAATGGAGAATGTCCCTTCAGCTGGTGCTTCACTCCAGGCAGTTGATCCATCTTTATCAAAATGCTTTAATCTCTCTCTGATTCCTTTCCACAGCTGTTCTATATATTCTGTCAGCCAATTTATCACTGAGTCTTTTGTAAAACTACTTTCAGATCTGGTTCTGGATGGTCTAGCAACTTCAGCAACCTGGTAGTAATCAGAACGTTTCTTGATGTATTTGTAAACTTCATTTAGGATGTAATCCTCAGCTGTTAGTTCCTTTTGCTGCCCTGTGGTATCATTCTTAAATTCAGAAACTACATCATTTGCATTTCCTCCATTAGCTAATTTGGAAATTGTTTCCATCACTCTTAACATAACAGTTTTCCCTCCTTTATAAAATATATTTTCTACAAATTCTGCACTAACTGTGGTTTTTTGAGCTACTTGCAACATAATCTTTGTTACATAGGAAATCAATACATAGAACTTGGCACTAATTTCTTTCTCTTGTGGATGATCAAAAAACACAATTTTCCACAAATCTGTCAAATTGATCAAATTCGTAATTAACCATGCGAATATCAGATTTGAGTTTTGGTCTCTTAAAACCAATGATATTGTCAAGAGCCATATTGGTATAGTCAAGGCCTGATCTCAGATTTGAAGAGTGATTCTGAATAAAGTCTAAAAGCTCACTTAGTTTACAAATTTTCTTCAATGCATCAACGTGGGCTCTGTTCACAAGATGCATTAAGTCCCATCGAAATTTGAAATTTTCTCCAAACAACTTTTTCATTTCATTTTTAAATGGCTCGTTGTCCTTACAAAAAGCCCCATCTCCAACCATTCCAGATACCTTGGATTTAATTGCTTCTTCAGATAGTTTCAAGTGATTAGGAGACTTCAACACACCAAAAATTTCATTGGCCAAATAAACTCCTGATTTGCTGCATACTAAATTTATCCCAGCAAGTTTTACAGTCTTATCTTCTTCACTCATAACTAATACAACTAGCATGCTTAATAGGGTGCATTAAACGCCCCATGATTTTCAAAAAGTTGTTGGATTTTAATGTCTATTCCCTCAAATGTTACACTTGTTGGTAGAAGTATGTATGCAAAAAATAAATCAAATCGGAGGTGGTCCTGGGTGGCCACCGGCCACTTTTATATATTTAGTAGTGATGCACCGAATATTCGGCAAATATTTGGTATTACTTATAATACTAATATACAAATATTCGGTATTACTATACTTACATTGATTGAAAGTTGAAAATGTATAAAACACAACGCCAATGTCACTACTCCAACTTTGCTCATTTCCGCAAATTTGGCCTCGCTTTGCGGTCACATTCAACCACTTGAAGAAGATTTTGGAAGTGGTCTTCTCCTCTTGCAGCTGAGACAAAATCAGTTGTGAGCTTTACTGCTCTCTCCGCAGGGTCATTCACAACATTTAACCCATCCACAATGGACTTGGCTGCCTTGAAGTGGTCATTGTTCTGCCAATTGTCAACATCCTCTGTTAGGAAGGTCATATCCAGGTGAAGAAGGTTCACTGTAAACCACGAGTCCTCGTTCACAAGATCAGCCAGGGTTGTTGCTTCTGTAATTTTTGGAAATGATGGTTTGCCATATCCAGAACCGTAGCGGTGTTTTGGAGTGCTTGGCATTTCATCTGGTTGTATGGCCAGTAACACATCTGCAAGGGCACGATGCTCCTTTTGAGGTACTGCATTGCTGAACAGTGCCAAAACAACCAGTTCTGGGGTTAAATACCACAAATGTCTATCAAAGGCTTTCACAGCGCTGACTGAAATGATTGAGTTGACAGCTTTATAGTTGAGCAGAGTCTTGTATAAGCACAAATCAAACCATGGGGCATTTGAAGCAGACTGACATATGAGCCACCAATCACAATAAATATAAACAACAAACTCCTTCAGTTTTTCCTGTTGATGTTGTGTTGTTACAGTTCCTCGAGGTAGTACAGAAATTTGCTCTTCAAGTAGGCATATTTTGATGGAATAAAGAATCTTTGACATCCACCTTGCTTTATGCATGGCCCCAGGTCTGTGGAGTGTTCCTTGTTTTGTGACATCATCATCGAGGACTACCTGGCAGAGTTGTGCCATTTCCTTGTAGTCTTCCCTACAGTATGAAGCGCTTGTGCGGATTGTGCTTAAAACCTTGTTTTTGCAGGATAAAAGCAGTTGTTGTGCATCGTCATTGTACATTGAAATGTCAATTTTGGTTAAACTTTCATCCTTTGCATGCGATATGCGTTCCCAATTCTTCTGGAATCTTTGGAACAAAGATGCTTCTGGAGACTTTGATGTCTCAATTTTGAGAGCGTCAAACACATGATCCAGGATTACCTCTCCAACATGATGGCGACATGCACACCACAGAAGAGCACGGTCCAGTTTTGATTGAATGGTAACACAGGCAGCTGTAACGTGTCCAGTGTTTGATGCTGTTGTGTCAAAACATAAGTTGACAACTGACTGTTTGCACTTCCATGAATGTAGAAACGTGTAAGTGTGCTCGGCAATGATGTCACCTGATGACATCACTTCCACGAGGATATCTAGCCACTCCCAGTAGCTTTACATCAGTGGCATTCCCAACCAACACTGGCAATCTTTCTTCCTTGCCATTCTTGTTTGTGAGCGTATGCATCTGCTTGCCATCCCAGTGAAGTGTTGCAGCTGTTGGGGCGATCCAATTTTCTCGAATATCTTTGGCACTAGCACTTGTTATTGATCGTCGAGCCTTATCAGCAGTTGAATACGACTTGGCCACACGACGTGGATCACCTCCTGCCTCTTGAATTACAGCTTCGGTGAGCACAGCCTGTTGAACAGGAGTTATGTTTAGTCGAGTAGCAACAGACACGACTGAAGGCCTTTTCAGAATATCATGAGGAATAAAGGCAGACGTACCTGCATATGTTGATCTGTGGTGACTACGCTTCCTTTGAAGCTCTGGAATTGCCTCCTCTTCAGTTTCTTCCAAGCTATCTGCAGAGGCACTATCATCAGAGCATACAGAACTTTTCATCTCTTGTACACTGGATGATTCATGACGTTCTCGTCTTGAAGCTTCCGCTAAGATGCGTTTTTCTTTTCTACGATCTTTATTAGCTTTCTTCTTGTCAACACTACCAAATGAGGCTACTCTGTCAGATTTCATTGACTCTAAAAATGCTCTATCTTCCTCATTCTTAATGTTTGTCATTGCATCTTTTGTCCATACACTAAAGGTCTTATCAAGATGTTCATTCATGGATTGCAACTTAGCCAAAGTGTTTGGAGATTCTCTGCGAGAAACAGGTATTTGACACAATTTGTTATTGTCATTAAGAAGGTCAAGTATTAGTTTGCAGCATTGATGGTCTGAAAGCATAGGAATATTTGCTTTAGTGTAGAATGTTTTCAGCTGGATAAGGACTATGCTGGCAGATTTCCATTTGAGTGGCTGTGTTTGTTTGCCTTCACATATTTCTTTCTGGATGTGCCACATCACGCATCGAAGAACCTGCCGGCAAGTTGGGAGGCGGACTCCTGTCAATGTACCATCTCCTTCTGTAAGAGCATTGCCAAGACCAAAAATGGCACTTGCTAATCTGGTCTTCTTAGCTTCCATTGTTATAGCTTCCATTGTTTCTGAAAGACAATAAAGGATATTATTAGACTATAAGTGAAGTTTCGTTTATGGTACATGTTTTATGTAAATCACCCCTTTAGGGTGCATCAAACGCCCTTAGGTTCTTGGATTTTAATGTCTATTCTCTCAAATGTTATGTAAATCACCCCTTAGCAACTCTATATTAAAAGAAACAATGTAAGTAGTCAACTAGTTGGTAAATAAAAAAAGAGGATATTTTTACATAGCGCGGCCCCCGAAAATTGCCGCGAAAATATAAAAGTGACCGGTGGCCACCCAGAACCACCGCCGATTTAATTAATATTTGGCATACACACTTCTAGCAACAAGTGTAACATTTGAGAGAATAGACATTAAAATCCAAGAACCTAAGGGCGTTTGATGCACCCTAATGCTTAATCCCAAAATTGTTCCAATGTCAGCTGTTATTGTTACTGAAGTTTGTTCTAAGAACCACTTTACAGTTTGTTCTTTAAGTTGATTATCTAATAGCTCACAAATTGTCTCGCACGCATGTGTGCTATGATTCAAATTTCCAACCTCACAACCTGACCTATGTAATACAGCTAGAAGTACTGGATATAGAGCCCATGCAGTTTGTTTTCATTATGTAGTATAAGATGTTGCCACATAAGTCTTCTATGCGTTTAGTAGTGTTCCGAGAAGATGTTTTCATCACTTCATAAACAGCAGCTCTTTGATGATGCTGAAGTTTAATTAAATGTCTCTTCAGGTGGGTTTTCAGATTTCTAAACCATCTCTCTTGATTTTCTCCTTGTTTGCATACATAGGTTAAATCTTTAACATTGAAGTAACCTTTTATGTTAGAATGTTTGTCTGAAGCACCTGCTTTGGGGTCTGTGCAAGCTATGCAATATAATGTAAACATTTTATCATCAGAAGCATCATC
Source organism: Bathynomus jamesi (assembly GCA_023014485.1). Lineage (NCBI taxonomy): Eukaryota > Metazoa > Arthropoda > Malacostraca > Isopoda > Cirolanidae > Bathynomus > Bathynomus jamesi. The sequence goes on along the minus strand of JAJOZX010002411.1, from coordinate 353,136 downwards.
AATATCTTCTTGATTATCATCATCATCATCATCATCATCATCATCATCATCCTCAACAGCTATATCTACATCAGGCATATTAGTGTCACTATTTGCAATGTTTTCCATTATATCACTTGGTACTGAAAATGAATCATCAGCATGCCCTAGATCCTTCTTTTCCACCAATTTGAATGTAGATTTGATCAAATCATTGTTCAGGATTTCTTGTATTGATTTACACTTGCTTAAATGGGCTATGGAAATGTCAAATTTGTTGCTTTTTGCTTTGGATGCAACACTTGAACTTGAAGGCATATTTTGACTTCTCTTTATTAACCACAACAGCTTGGTGAGTTTCTTTTGTTAGGCGCAAAATTGCATTCAATGTCTTCTGGATTTGGGAATTTTCAGATTCCTCTAAAGCAGTTTTGTTAGTCTGATGCGCAGATTCCTCACTTACCTTTTGTTTCTTAGGTGGAGGAGAAGCACTTTCTTCAGTCTGTGAAACATCTAGTGAAAAAGTTTCATTTTCTAGATTAGCAGTTGATGAAAAGTTGGTTCATTTTTCTGAGGTCTAGCACTAGCACATTTTGTGAACAAACTAAATGACTGCTTTGCCGTATCTCTTTGCTGCACTTCATCCTGGTATTTCTTTACTGCAATATCTAAGCTGTGGGCCCAAACTCTGGGACCTCTTGTATTGTAACAAATATTTTTTTTGGAATTAAAATGTTCCTCCCAGTTTTGCTTCTTTGAATATTTGTTCTTGCATTGACCACAAAAGTAACCCCTTTTAACACCCTCACTTTTCTCTCCAACTTCATCAATATTAGGATCCATTATTGATTATTGACTACCTGAAAAAATACAAAATAAGTAAAAGTTAGTAAATATAGTATGGTAAAAGTGAGTAAAAGTAAGTAAATATAGTACAATGAAAGTAAGTAAAAGTAAGTGCTTTAAACTTAGTAAAAGTAAGGAAGAGTAAGTAAAAGTAAGTAAGTTAAAGTAAGTAAAAGTAAGTTTAAACTTAACTAAACTTTTCAATTCTAGAGTCATGGTGGATTACTTAAAACCGCACAAGTAATTATCTGGCCAATTTATCAAACCTGGCCAAGATCAATGGAACATAGTCCAATCCTGATAATTTTATATTAAAAAAATATACGTTTTAATAAAATTTTAATTATCAAAACATTGAAGCTTAACAAAAAATAAAAATAATTGTTAAATATGGAATTACCAACTAAACTTAAAATAACTAAATTTGTAATTTAAAAAAATTGGTTTGTACAAGAACGTATATGCAAAAAAATTGCATAATGTCTAGCGGATGAACAAAACCCAAACCCAAATTTACTTTTTCTCATGGTCAAATTTACTGGAGCAATGCTCCCAAGATCCCAGGAATCTGGAGTCATGCCCTCAGGCACCTCCAAACCTCTTGTCTCGGTGTCCTATCATACGCCTTCTCTAAGTCTATGAAAACCATGTGCAATGCCTTCTGTCCTTCCCTGTACCTTTCCTCCAACTGTCATAATGCAAAAATAGCATCAGATGTACTTCATCCGGGCATAAAACCAAATTGCTCTGTTGACACGCCTGCCTCCTCCCTCAGCCTTAAGTCCACAATTCACTCCCACACCTTCATGGTGTGCGATATCAGCTTGATACCCCTATAATTTGAGCATTCCTGTATATCCCCTTTCTCTTTGAATATGGGTACTATGATACTGGCACGCCATTCCTCCAGGACCACCTCTTGGTCGCAGAGCTTTTCCATAAGATCATGCAGGAGATCCACTCCTTCATAGCCAAGTGCCTTTCATACCTCTGCCGGTATCTCATCAGGACCCATCGCTTTACCACTCTTCATTTTATCCAATGCCTTCTTCACTTCCACTCTTTCCACCTTCCTCCTCATTGCCATATTATTATTATTATTATATCCATACAAGAAAGATACTGTATTCTAAATTAATTTCTAAACTTTATCACTACAAAAGAAATACTACAAATATTAATTTAAAGTTATTCTAAAGTTTATCAGGAAAGATTCTTTAAATTATTCTAATAAAACTAAAATTTGAAAATTGTGTTGATAAAAATTAGAAAATGCTTAAAATTAGTCACAACTGTAGTAGCTTTGTATGGAATTGCTTAGATTATTGTGTTTGAGAAATGCAGTTGAGAACCATAGTTTTATTTAAAAATCTTTTAAATTTATAAAGTTACTTCAGTAATTACATTTAACAGTAAGTACAATCTTTATAGTTTATTCTATAACAGTTATTTATAAACTATAATGATGATCTGGCTCTAAACAATGTTTAGTATAAGATAATTCTTTGACAACTTTATGGAATAACCGCAGTTATTACTAGCATTCAATAGTCAATAATCAGTTTAGGAAGTCATTAATACAGTGGTCAATATTCACTCAAGTAATAACTTGGTGTTTGCTGTAACTATACCAACTGTTCATTGTTCTCAACTAACTCAACTTTTGACCATCCATGTTCATTCTTCTCTCCTTCCTTGTACAGTCAGTGAAGCCTCCAGAAGAAAACAAATGACATAGCCTAGCTACAGTTGGTGGCTTGCTGATATGATTTGTACTATTAATTATTAGTATTTTTTCTTTATGATAATATTAACAACATACCTAGATAATTTTATTTATTTATAACTTCATCATATTGAATTTTACTATAGTATATTAATTATCATTGTATTAAATAGGATTAGCTACTTGTCATTTCTCATTTATAATAATTATATTCTTTGGTTCTAATCAGGGTTGGCATTAATGGGCCCAACTGGTTTTCCCCATCTGGGTTTAAAAAAAAAAAAAAACTTTAAAAACCCAGCATTTTTCCCCACTCAAGGATTTCTTCAAAGTTACTATATAGTTTACCTGCATCCTAACAATGTACAGTTCTAAGCACAACATTAACACACACAACCATTACTGTAATACAGTGGTACCTCTCTTAACGAATGTAATCCATTCCATTGAATGGCTCGTTAAGAGGAAATTTCATTATGAGATGCATTAGTTTAATGGGTTTTTCATTAATTGGTTCCAGAGACCCAAGAAAATGATATTATATACAGGGTGTACATAAAGTCAGGATCTATTTTTGTGAAGCAATTGGAAATTATATGGAATTCAATCATAAAATGATAGTGGTAACATTTATTAAATAATTAAGAGTAGGATTCGACGTGATGCCCATCAGTATCCCTGCACAGCTCAAATCGTTCCACAGCATTTCTAAACACATTCTGGAGCATTTGCGGGGTTATGCTATCTGCAGCAGTTCGTATACGTGTACGTAAGTTTTCAAGACTCGTAATCTTTGTCTGATAGACGTGCGATTTGATAAAGCCCCATGCAAAGAAATCTAAAGGGGTTAAATCTGGTGATCTCACTGGCCAAGGTCTGTTGCTTCCGCGTCCGATCCAGCGATTTGGAAAATGTCCATTTAGATAATCCTGAACAATTTTGGCATAGTGACAAGGAGCACTATCATGTTGATAGACGACGGTACTAACAATCCTATCCCCGTTGTCTATCAACATGATGGTGCTCCTTGTCACTATGCCAAAATTGTTCAGGATTATCTAAATGGACGTTTTCCAAATCACTGGATCAGACGCGGAAGCAACAGACCTTGGCCAGCGAGATCACCAGATTTAACCCCTTTAGATTTCTTTGCATGGGGCTTTATCAAATCACATGTCTATCAGACGAAGATTACGAGTCTTGAAAACTTACGTACACGTATACGAACTGCTGCAGATAACATAACCCCGCAAATGCTCCAGAATGTGTTTAGAAATGCTGCGGAACAATTTGAGCTGTGCAGGGATACTGATGGGTGTCACGTCGAATCCTACTCTTAATTTTTTAATAAATGTTACCACTTTATCATTTTAGGATTGAATTCCATATAATTTCCAAGTGCTTCACAAAAATAGATCCTGACTTTATGTACACCCTGTATATATATATATATATAATGATGTATAAATTATATTAAATGAAAACATAAATGAAAACACAAAATATAATACAATAATACAAAAAAAATGTAATTTATTTACCTTAGACTGGATGATGCTGGGCTTAAGGTGACTGGAGAAGGTGGTGGTGAGGAGGAGAGGGTTAGAATGGGCACTCATTGAGTGCTCATTATGAGGGTCTGCACTTGTGTGGAGTATTATGGTCAATGGGAGGCTTCTCATTAAGAGAAAATTTGTTATTAGGGTTACTCGTTGAGAAAGGTACCACTGTACTTGTGGTAAGATTTATTGACAAAATCTTACTGTAGAAGAGAAATTGGTAGGTATATAATATACAGTAGCCTTCAAACCTTTATCTAATTTTGCAAATAATGAAACAAATTCCTGTGAAACAAAGCCTTTTATTTTGTTATACACCGTCTGCTAAAAAAAAGGGTTCACTCTAAAAACATCCAATGAATCAACATTTTTTCAAACAATCAGTATGAAACTTATACACACAAAAGATACATAAAACATCTATCTGTGAACCAAATTTCAATGCAAAGCTATCAAAAATAATGATTTATTAAATATTTCTCTAATAATACTACAACTGATGCTCGATAAACTAATCAAGAATCCTTTATTTTCATTTTCACTTTTGTAAATTCTAATATACAATTTTTTTTTGCAGGGTTATAAAATATAGTGAATATGCCATTTTCAGAGGAAGATAAGATTATAATTAAGCATTATAGACTAGAAAAGGAATATGGATGAACAAAACTACTCTCTGAATTCCCCAACAAAGGATGGACTCTCGGTGGTTTGGGAAAGCTTCTAAAGAAAATTGACGAGACTGGGGATATCAAAAGAAGAGAGAGAAGTGGGCAACAAAAAACTGTTTGCATGCAGGTGTCAGTTGGCATATCAAAGTTAGGAAAAACATCCATTCATTTTATTGAGCCTTGTGTAAAAGTCAGTGCCGAGTACTATCAAAATACTCTACTGCGAAACATGCTTCCTGAAATGCAAAATCTGGTCAATGCTGGTTATTACCTTTCTCACCAATAGCAACTGTGAAATACTTAAAAAATAATGTCTCAGAATTACTTGAACCCCAAAATTGGCCACCTAACAGTCCTGACTTGAACCCTGTTGACTATGGAATCTGGAAAAAATTTAGCACAGAGAAGTTTATAGGAGCAGGGTGAGAAATGTTGGTCACTTGCGTCAGCTTCTTGTGGAGAAGTGGGAAGAGATACCACAGGAGCAGATTGATCAGGAGCGGCTGACAGGTAGGCACTGTGGAACTGCAGCACCCCAATGATCTTATGATCTTTATATTTAAATATTTAAAATAGCCTCTCTGATTTTTTTTTTCAATGAACTTTGATTTTTTAAATCAGATTATATCCTTTTTTCCTTAAACTATTTCATTACAGAACGAATAAATCACGAAAGTAGCTTCAGCCTTCCCGTGGAATTGCGTACTTAACAGTTCCAGATTTTGTTCGAAACGCTTGAAACCTCGGTGGTGGATGTACGAAGAGCGAGTCAGAATTGCGGGTTTAAGAGGATCCAAAGCACTTTGGACAGAACAGTGCCGATTTGTTTATTTGACGTGGTAGTTGTGTTGCTGTATCGTTTGCTAATTCAAAATTTAATTTCTGAATTGCATTTATCAATGATTCATTATCATTTATTTTTTGTCGTGAGATTGAAGTTAATTATATAATAATTGGATTATTTACAATATATAGCTTTCATTTCTTAGAATATTTTTTCGCTCAGAATAAAAACAGAAGAATGGAATTTGTTTATAAATAAAATTTTTGGCAAGTTCGAAATTACCCGTTAAGCGTAAGTATCCTATAATTGATTTTATGATACTATTTTACTTATTTTTATGACTGAGTAGTTATCTATTTGACTTTCTCTCTATATATATATATATATATATATATATAAAATCAACACAATTGTTCGCAATTTCTGAGGCAGCACCCCCATAACTGAAAGTCACGAGCTGCCACTGAGATCGATTGAACGATTGATGAATTTCACCTAAGATTGAAGAAAATTGTTGGAACAGAAGGGAAACATAGTGAACAATTTTTTTAATAGGAATTCCGAGAGAGTTAAATGTTAATTTGATTTCTTTTGTAAACTTAGGATTTAAGTTCTGTTTTGCAATTCAAAATCCTTTTTTTATTTTCATGGTTTTTTAATGGAGGCATTTCCTATATTTTATAAATCTTAGATGTATTTTATAACTAAAATGAGAATAAAAATTTTATTACCAAAGTTTTACTGCCTTTGTGGACTCCCAGAATTCAAAACTGGAGCAATGTTCACGAACAAAATTTGTTGAACATAAACAATCCTCATTAAATCATTAATTTTGAATACAATAATCTGAAAATTGGTGTACATATACACTGTTTACATAGTTTTGCTCTGTATGAGTTTCATTATGATTGGTTAATAAATGTTGATTTCATGGCTATTTTTAGAGTGAACTACTACTATTTTTTTTTTTTTTTGCAGATGGTGTAGCTAAACAAAATAGGTAAAAAAAATTTTAAATGGTCTAGCTAAATCAGTTAGAATAATTTTAAGTACTAGTGAGATCAATAACACTAAAGAAATAGCTAGCTTAAGTCTTTGGTAAGTTAGTAAAGTGATAACCAAAAAAGAATATTTTATTTCAAGTCTTAACTATTAATACTATAAACACCCAGGAATGTCTGTCAGTCTGTCATGCTCGAAAAGAGAAGAAGATTCTTGATATATATGGGCGATATTTGTATTTTAATGCATTAGAAAAAGGCATAATGAATTCTACTTTTAATTATAATTTTAAAAAGTGTAAAAAATATTTGCTTTTGCGTTCAGCTTTGAGCCGAAATTTAATCTGCAGCTAAGTTCAAAAATTTACCAAATGAGTTCTTTTTATGCACTTTCATACTGGTGCTGCAACCATTACAGACTAAATATTTTTACGGCTTTCAAAAAGTCTTCGAGTTGTCAATTTTCTTTTCTATAGTTTTATTGACTGAATAATTGACTCCCCAGTAATGGGGGGGGCTGTGGCTCCCCAATTACTGAGGTCAAAGGCCCCAGCACCACTGGTGTAGCTAAATGGGCCCGTAGGGCCCACTTTAGCTAGTGATAAAATATGTCTGCACCACTCATGAGATCAAGCACTAAATAAAAAGAACTTGTGTATCCAAATATTCCACATAGCTATAATAACTTAGAATAGGTACTCATTAGATCAAAAAAAAAGTTTATATCATTGGCTAACTGAAGAAGTGATACATATCCATACCATGTTACCAACACAAATCAGCAACAAAATGAAAAAATGGAGCCCTGTAATTAAACTTAAGCAGTAACTTTTAGTTATCAGATTCAGATTCATAAGGCATAGCCAAGCAAAGCTGTTTATGTATTTTTAATGTTTTTTAATTCTCGTATTTTGAAAACTTCAAATTTCCATTTTTTTCGGGTTTTATATGAATAAAAAAAGTCCAGGTGGATTGGGCTTTTTCAAAAAAGTTTTTTTTTTTTTTTTTTTTGCCAACCTTGGTTTTAATTGGGTATTCCTTGGGTGATGGATTGTTTACAAAGCCCACAACTTTGATAATAAGTACAACATAGCATATGAAGTTAAGTGTGATGAGTATAACCAGGATGTTTTGAATAATGAATCTAATGGACAAAACAAAAGCTAGAGTTTAAAGTTTCCTTTTACTTGTACTGTCTGAGAACTATAGTCACTTAATTCTGTTATTTACTTAGTCCACAAAAAAATATGATTCTGGTATTTTTGTTACTATTTTTTTCAACAAAACACACAAGTAATTATAAGAAATAATGAACTAACTGATGATCTAAAAGAAATACCTGAAACATTGAGAGCCTAGTATGAATCAATCTTCAGTACCTCAAAAAGTGACAGTGATACCTGACAAAGATGCATTCTTTGAAGAGAAATTGCAAGGAGTGTGTATAACAGACTTTGATTTTACCCCAGATGATGTAGTGCAAGTTATAGGACAAATTAAACCACATTCAGTTGCAGGTTTGGACAATTGGAATGCATTATTGATTAAATACTGTAAAAATGAAATAACCACCCTTATACTGGATATGGAGAAGATCCCTTGACACTGGAGAAACACCCAGCATCTTTAAAAGAGTGAACATTGTCCCTATATATGAAGGAAAGGGATAGATCTTGAGCAAAGAATTATAGACCAGTGTTATTGATGTCCCACCTCACCAAAGTATTTGAAAGAAAAGATAGAGAGAAAATCTATGATTTCTTGAGACACGAGAAAGATTCAACTAAAATCAGCATGGATTCCAATTAGGAAGATCATGCCTATCACAACTTATAGAGCACTATAACAATATCCTAGATGCACTTGAAGGTGATGACAATACGATGTCATATACAGATTTTCCTAAAGCTTTTGACATGTGATCATGGTACAATAGCACACAAAATGAAATATATGGGAATAATAGGCAAAGTGGGAAAATTGATCGAAACTTCCTCAGAGAATGTCTACAGGTCATCAAAATTCAAGGTATATCATAATCAGAAGTATGCAGCTCAGTGCCACAAGGTACAATACTGACATCACTCCTGTTCATTATCATGCTAACAGACATAGACAGTGGAGTAAACAGCAACAGCAACAGCAACAGTATAGTAACATCCTTTGTAGATGATACAAAGATCAGCAGAAAAATCAGCAATGCAAATGAAGTGGAGGCCATGCATAGTGACACAAACAAATATACAAATGGTCAGAAGACAACAACATGACATTTAACACTGAGAAATTTTAGCTCTTGAGATATGGTAGAAATTAGGAACTTAAACAGACTGCATATTATGCTCCAGATAGACAAGAAATTCAGAGAAGCACAAAAGCAATTGATTTGTGTTTAATAATGACCAATGATGCAAAATTTGATACACAAAATTAGATAGCGATAAATAAAGCAAAAAGAGTTGTGGGACAGGTACTAAGAATGTTCAAAAGAAGGGACAAGACAGTAATGATTCCCCTGTGAAAAACTGATTATTCCAAAATTTGAGAACTGCTCAGTCTTGACATCCCAACATAAAAAGGAAGAAACTAATAGACTAGAAAAAACAGACATTCCACAGCCAAGATTGATGGGTGCAAAGTGCTTAACTACTGGGAAAGACTACGTAAACTAAATTTGTACTTCCTGCAAAGAAGAGAGAGGTACACCATAATACTAGGGGGGCACTCAATATATTTTGCCCCACCCTTTTTTTCTTAGTTAAATAATAGGCCATGGGGCTGAAATGTCTTTTGGGCCATGAGTTTGAACTTTCTGCACTTCACATAACTAGATTTTTCCAGTTTGAACCTCCCTTCCTTGTATAAAACTGATGGTTGACGCAGTTTAAAAAATGGTGTCTGACAGTGATGTGCATCATAAATGGAGAGCTGTTATCAAGTTCTCAACTGCAGAGAAGGAAACAGTTGGAAATATTCACAAATGTCTACAAAATGTTTATGGAGATGCTGTTGTTGATCAAAGCATAGTTGGATGCTGGTTTAAATGTGAGAGATCATTGGCGAGAAGGAAAGCCAACCTCGATGATGAGCCATGCAGCAGTCACCCGGCATCGGCTGTGACATTTCACACTGTGCAACATGCTAACAGCATCATTCGATCAAATTGGCACATCACATACAAGGAGCTATCACTGGAGCTAGGAATTAGTGAAAGAAGTGTGAATACAATAATTCAGCAACTCAGATACTCAGTGTGTTCACGGTTTGTTCCTCATGAACTGACTGAAGATCACAAAGCCCAAAGAAAAGAAATTGAGTTGTTGATTCGATACGAGACAGAAGGGGATGACTTCCTTTCACGAATTGTGACACGGGATGAGACTTGGGTACACCACTTTGAACCTGAAACAAAATGCCAATCCATGGAGTGGCATCATGCAGACTCCCCACACAAGAAAAAGTTCAAAATGGTTCCCTCTGTAGGAAAGGTTATGGCCACCATCTTCTCGGACATGAAAGGGATGATTCTGGTGGACATTATGAAGAAAGGACAATCAACCAACTCGGAGGCATATATTACTACCCTACAGAGACATATAAAGTGAGTTTGACTGGAGAGAAAACTGGAAGACATCTTTCTTTTGCACAATAATGCAAGACCACACAACAGTTTGCAAACAAGAGAGGCCCTCACAAAAATGCACTTGACTGTGCTACTCCACCCTCCATACAGCCTGGATCTAGCACCTTCAGACTTCCATTTGTTTGGGCCAATGAAGGATGCTATTTGTGGAAGAAAGTTTCAGAGAGACAATGAGGTTGTTGAGGAAGTTAAGAGGTGGCTCCAGTGGAACCCAGCAGACTTTTACTCGCAAGGAATAAAGGCCCTTGTTTCGAGGTGGAGGGAAGCTGTAGAAAAGGATGGAGACTATGTGGAAAAATAAAAACTTGTGAAAAAGGTATGTAACTACTTGTGTTCAAAATTTCTGGAACTTAGAAGGAAACTTGGAAAGAAAAAAAAAAGGTGGGGCAAAATATATTGAGTGGCCCTCCTATATACATGGAAAATGATTGAAAAACTGGTACCAAACCTCAAACTAAACCCAATTACCATTCAAACAATGCTGGAAAATATGAAAGGTAGAATGTGTAGTGTTCCCAAATTAAAGGTCTAACAAGGGACCTCTTCAATGCTGAAGGAAAATAGTTTGGGTGTCAGGGGGGGGGGGGGGCAAGCCTTTTTAACCAGCTTCCAAAGCAGTGGTCAAATTTGAAGTCTTAATAGAAGACAGAACAGTATCAGATGAGCCAGGTATATGTGGCTCTGTGCTGTGGAGAGCTCAAGAAAGCAACTCACTCATCCACCAAACTAGGCTAGAGGTGGGGCCACTAGTTTGACCTTCATGTGAAGAGAGACCAACACAGAGAACATGAATGAGGTTAATGAGGAGGTATATATACATACAGTAGGGTCTCTATAGAGTGGTCAACCTGCCTAGTTGATTGAAAAATATGGTTGATTGGGAGTTCCAAGGAAAAGGAGATGATGTAAGTATAAAATGATATTTTATTATTTACAAACAATATACTGTAGTATATTTTCTAAACATGTACGTATTAGGGTGTGTCAATTTTGGGGGTGAAATGACTAAATTGAAAATCATGTGATTTGGTAGCAATTTAATGTAATCATTTGGCATACAAAATAATATCCTTGCTTCAAAAACAATAAAAAATAACTCCTACCCTACATCAATTTTAATTCAAAAATTCCATTTTTCCGTAAATTTGTAACAAAATAACAAATGTGCGCAAACATCCTATCAACATTTAAAGTGACAATAAGATATCATTCAGAGTCTTTATTTGAAAGTAACCAATGCAGTCATGTCCTTTTTGCTGCGGTTCCTTGATATCAGCATTCGGCTTGCTACTTACACTTTGATGTAGCCTTCTCGCCTCTCGTGACTGTAAACTTGACTAGCTGCTTCTGTGACCATTTTCACACATCTCTCCACACTCTGAGTGTGAGAAGGCCACTTTGGCACTTGCATTGGGGCCTCTTTAAGTTGTGTTAAATCTTTGTTTGTTATACATGTTGTCAGTGGTGGCTCCAAAACTTCCGAACTCAAGTTAACTAATTCTGACAATTTCGTGGCATTGACGTTTATTGGAGGTACCTTCCTTGTCTGAACAGAGCAGTCTCCCAGCTTGTCATCATCTAGTGATGTTCCTCTAAGCTTTAGAATGATTTCCACAGCCTCAGTTCGCTCTTTGGTACATTGGCTGCAGAGTATTGCTTGCAAAACTGCCTCTGGCCTAGCATACCAAGCGGACCTTCTCAATACAGGTAACACAATGTCCACCACTACTTTCCTTTGGGTTCTCAGTAGCTGTAATTGAAACAAGATGTGGTTGGGCCCCTCCATCCACATTGGATTAAGTTTCACATTGAACCAGTGGGGAAGATAAAACCCAATAATAAATTCAACAATCAACATCAAATTCTGTAGCATTTTGCCCTTCAGTGCATGTTTGGAAACCCAAATCCTGCAGAAACAAATTGCTGTAGTTAACCAATGACTGTGACTTACAGGTCCAATCTCCAAGCGAGCCAGATTTTGAGGCAACTCTCCTGATCTGATTGCTTGAACAATACGATAAGCGTAAGATTGATCTGTGCTGAGGTCTTTGATAACTTCTTCAGACAACAATGGAAGGGGAGGGCCTACTTGGACCTTTGGAAATTTTGTATTTATTTCTAATTCCATTGCTTCATCTAGCATGTTGCCAAGGGGTCCTGACCACTTGTTGCTCTTTGTAGGACCATCAAGTTCCTGGATGAGATGACAGAGAGGTAGTTCCCCTGTGTGCAAATCACATACAATCCAAACAAGCCTTCTTCCAAGTTTTTTCTAAATGCGTCATAACACCACCCTGCCATCCAGTATTCACCGCAGTTGAGTCTCCACCAATGGCCTGCAGTGAACTGTCAAGTCTTCTTTCTTGAAGCCAATATATTATTTGATCAGCAATTCCCTCTGCATGTTTCTTGCCTTCTACTTCTGCTTCAGGAACAAAGTGAAACAAATAGCGGCCACCAGGTTCGGAACACACAGAGTAGTGTTCTTCTTTGATGAGACTGGGAAACTTTCTGTCCATTCCCTCTACCTCTAGGAGAACTTTTGTGTCATCTCTTCTTCCATCAAACAAAAGGCAAGAGAGACCTTCCTCCTCCAAATCTTTTTCATGCTGATCAGATATTTCCTCCATTATTTTTTCTTGTGCTGCTCTTATCTTATGATCTATCACTAAGGATGTATCCTCTCGGCTGATGAGGCCTGCATCTATCCAAGTGGCAGTGGCAATCTCTGCAGTCTCTCGTAGCCCCGTATGGTAGCAAATACTGGCAAGGGCAATGTTTGAGATGTCTTTAGTGTTGTATTTCATTCTCTTCAGCGAAGGTTCAGATGGCATTTTGGAGCTATCATCTGATGTTGCTTCTTTCTGTTCATCTGAAGAGCTTTCAAAGAAGTGAGAAACCTCTTGATAGAGCTCTTCATCTCTTTGGGTGGTTTCTTCTCTCTCTCAGATTTTCTCTTTTTTCTTAGCAATAACAATCTGTTTTTTAGTTTCTGAATAATCTGCTGAACCAATCTGCATACTTCCTTGGCCTCCTGCCTTTGTTCTCTGTGCCTTTATGAAAGCCAGCTCCAAAACAGGGATCTTCTTCTCATGAGGACAGCGACAATCAATGTGAGGGTGAGGTTCTCTTCTGCATGAGGGAGAACAATTGCCTTCAGAACACAACTCTATGGGACACTGGTAGTTAAAAATGTCAAGAAGAGTATCAAGTATATGCAGAAATTTATTTTTCTTTGCTAGTTTTCCTTTACCAAGTGATGTCTCAACTGCTTTGTGCCACAGCCTTGTTAATTTTAGCTCAATAGTTCTATACTGATTGAGTACAGGTGGTTTGAATAACACACTAGCTTTTTTCCACTGATGCAGAAAAGGGGAATCATGTCCCTCATGAGCTCTTTCTCTGTGTAGTTCCTTCTATCCTTTGTATTTTGTTCATGAAGGAGTAACCCTAGTCTCAGCATGTCTCGCACTGTTGGTAGTTCTGATATGGGAAGCTCCTTGCCTGTACCGACTAAGAGGCTCAAGTGGCATGACGACTGACCTCTTGTCTTCAATTTTGGCATCTTAGGAATATCTGAAAAGAAAGAAAAACATTTAAGTATTTTATATCAATTACGATGTTTCAAAGTTTAGTCATTCGATGTTCTAAAATTCAATAAAAAAATATTTCATGGGATTACAACATAATTAGACAGAAGAATATGATGATAATAAATAATTGTAATAATCAATAACACCGGTCTGCATGAAAATCAATTTCTTTATTTTGAGTTGTGATTCTGTACCAGTTCGCTGCACTGAATTCAAAAATGCTACCAGTTTTTTTCTATCACCCACAGTTTTAAAGTTATTAGCAAAACAATTTTGGGGCGTTTTGTAATTTTTTACCTTTATCATTAATTTTGTTTTTTCATATTTTTCAGATAGATAATTCTAACAGTCTTTAAAATTTTAATAATGGCTTCTAGAGGATGTACCCATAGTCCAGACATATTTTGCTATATTTGTGGTTGGTATGATGATGTAAAACAAAGGCCAAATGTAACGACCTTCATTAAGAGAGCTTATCATGCTTATTTTGGAATTAAATTAGGAGGTCAAGACAAAAGTTGGGCTCCACACAAGGTTTGTCTTACGTGTGTTGGGGCACTAAGGAATTGGAGCAAAGGTAAAAAGAAAAGTTTGCCATTTGGGATCCCTATGGTATGGTGCGAGCCTAGAAACCATACTGATGACTGCTACTTCTGTTCTTGCAATGTTAAAGGTTATAATGCAAAGAATAAAGAGAGCCTTCAATACCCAAGTCTTCCATCTGCAATAAGGCCAGTACCCCACGGTCCAGAAGTTCCTATTCCCCACCCACCCGAGAGTCTGGATCAATACAATTCAGATGCTGATTCAGCTCCAAATCCAGACAATGATGTTTATGAATAGCCAACAGCTGACTGAGATCCTCCTAAACCATTAACCCAAGCTGAACTAAATGACTTAATCAGGGATTTGAATCTGCCTAAGGACTCTGCAGAACTTTTGGGGTCTAGATTGCAGGAGAACAATTTATTGGCATCCGACACATACTTTGCTTGGTACAGAAATTGTGAGAAAGTCTTCGTGCCTTTTTTCGAAGATGGTCCCTTGGTATTTTGCAAGGACATCACAGGATTAGTGTGCAAGCTAGGCATCAAATACCAAACCAGTGACTACGATAACATGAAACTGCTTCTGGATAAAATTCAGTATCAAAATCACAGATGGATATTGTGTGGGGATCTCAAAGTCCTTTGCATGCTACTTGGGCAGCAATCAGGATACACTAAGATGCCATGTTTCATCTGCGAATGGGATAGTCGAGCACGTGACCAGCACTGGAAGAGGAAAACTTGGCCTCCTAGAGGGAATCTTACCCCAGGATCAAAGAACATTTTACATGAACATCTAGTTGAACCAAATAAAATCCTCCTACCACCCTTGCACATTAAGTTAGGCTTGATGAAACAGTATGTCAAAGCATTGAATAGAGAAGGTGAGTGTTTGAAGTACATTTGTTCAAAATATCCAAAGATTAGCTATGAGGAAATAAAGGAAGGTGTTTTTATAGGTCCTTAGATTAGAAAGTTATTGACAGACGATCGTTTCCTGAACACAATGACCAATAAAGAAAAAGAAGCATGGCTTGGTTTCAAAGATGATGTTGAAAACTTCTTGGGAAACTACAAAAGCCAAAGTTATGAAAGACTGGTGGAAAATATGCTTAAAAAGTTTTGCGCCTTAGGCTGCAACATGAGCCTGAAAGTTCACTTCTTATTTTTGCATCTTGACCATTTTCCTGAAAATCTCAGAGATGTAAGTGAGGAGCAAGGGGAATGATTTCACCAGAACATCAAAACCATGGAAAGAAGATATCAAGGAAGATGGCATACAAATATGATGGTGGATTACTGCTGGTGTCTGCAATGAGATCAGCCTAACGCACAGCATAAGAAAACATCAAAGAAGCACTGGTTTAGTCATCATTAGTCAGATCTACCTTCATAGTCTTAAGTCTTTGGAATAAGTCCTGAAATGTTTGCAAGTAAAGAAGGTAAATATATTTTTTGTTATTTTTTTATTCTTTCATAAACAAGCAATATGCTTGTCCAAGAGCTAGGAGCTATTTAATTCTGCTTTAATTAGGTTTTACTCTATCACCTAAAGATTTCGTGCTACAAGGGGTGTTGTAATACCTCATCTGTCCCCAAATGTTAACCACCCATTGATGCGAGGGGGAGAGTATTTTGCTGGGAATGGGACTGGTCATTATATATATTTACCCTACATTATTATGTAAGCGTTACTGTAGTCTATAACAACAAAATTTATGGTTTAGCATGTGCAATCCAATGTTGGTCTCATTAAGATGGTTCACATTTGGGAATAAATGGGGGATTTATGACATATCCTGTAGTAAGAAAACCATACATGATAGGGAAAAACTAACTATATTTTTGAGATTGGCGCACTCAAATTATATAGAATCACCAACTAGTTTATAAAAATTGATGAACAAGTTTTCAAATGTGTACTGGTGTAATCCATACTTGCAGTTAAACTGTAGTATTTGTCTAGTAGAATAACTATGAAGTAGGTACAAGAGCAATAACAGCAAACCACCATCTATGACATCTAAGATGCAACTGAGAGTGAGGGACAGTTCTATTTATGCTGTGACTTGTACATTGTACAACAACTATATGACCTTGAAAACACTCCATATGCAATCAGTGGGATAATTCTGTGACAGATGAATAGTTAATCAATTTATGTCCTATTATTTGGTAAAAGAGTCAATTTCTGAAACTTTAAGGTAAAATTGATGTAGGTAAGGGTTATTTTATTTCATTTTGGTTGGCCAATTTCAAGTTTTGACATGAAAAGACACTATATTTTCACTACCAAAATTGATTTGAAAAAAGTTGACAAAATTGACACACCCTAGTACGTATACTGTATTATATTTTTTAAACATACATATATTGTACTGTATACAATCTTGAAAAAAAAGTGCTTCACCTGTTCCCACTGTCCTCCCCACTGCTCATGAAGAACTCTGTGATTTTATTTTAGGCTGTGCACCACCCACCACTTAGCTTGGCAAGATGGTACACATGCTGCAGTATACCCAAGTCCTTGACACAGCATTCAGAGTTGTGATCATTGTGGGTCATGATGTCTATGGCCATTGCCTTGCAGAGCTCATAATGTCTGTCATCTTCTAGGACAGGAGAGTTTTGCCCTTCCCTTCATCATCTTCCTTATTGCTGTGGCTTTTATCCTCTTTGTGCAGCGTCACAGCTCATTGTCACTGAACATGTAGTGGTGCTCTGTCAGTTGCTCCTCCAGGTCATCAGTGGTGAGGGACACCTTTGCAGGCTGGAGCACTTGAAGGAGGGTCTGGTCATTGACATTCTCCCTCATGGCAAGGCTGTTGAATCCCTCAAACTTATTGATGAGGAATGGTACTAGGTGCTTACAGACCTTGTTCAAGGGTCACTGGAGACACTGGTCCATTCTGTGACCAGCATAAAGTTAGTCATGCATGTTGAACCCCTTCCAGTGCTTGATGAAGTGGAGGGCAGCTGGTGGCAGAGGTGGGTGCCTGAGGCTTGGATGATGTTGCTAATGCTGCCAAGGCTGATGATGGAGGTTCTGGTGATACTGTTGGAAATGCTAGTACTTCATCTGCCCTAAGAAGCAGTACTAGCTTCTTTGACAGCTCTGAAGTATAGTGCCTCTTGAATGAGGGCAGTTGTATTGGGTGGGAGGAAGCTGACCTTAAAGTTGGGGTTGTAGTCTCAACCAGGTAGCGTGCATTGTGGTAGGTGCATTGTCTAGTAACAGCAGGGCCTTCACTGGCAGGTTTTTCTCACAAGCATGTGGATACTTTGGGAATGAACTCTGTCATGTACTACTACAAGAAAATACTCTAGTCTATCCACACACCCCTATTAGATTCCCACCACACTGACAAATGAGACAGATTCTTAAAGCCACAAGGTTTTTTTCACTGTATATGCACACTGGCAATAATAGCTTTGATGTTTTTCATAATATTTTGGTGGGGTTACCCAGATGATCAGTGGGGGCTAGCTCTCTTTGTAAAACTCAGTTGATTGTGGCCATGGTTGATCATGAGCACAGTTAATCAAAACCCTACTGTATATACATATATATATATATAACCTTGTTGCTGTTCAGTGCATTGGTCTCTCTTCACACGAAGGTCAAGCTGGTGGCCCTGCCTTTAGGTCTGGCTTGGTGGAGGAGTGAGTTGCTTTCTTGCACACACCACTGTACATAGCCAGGTACACCCAGCTCATCTGGTACTGTCCTGAGCCAGGTATCTAGTCTTCTCTTGAAGACTTCAACTTTGACCCCTGTAATGTTTC